>CM061136.1:16589038-16971412 GCA_030789695.1 Scilla litardierei
ATCAATAAGAAGACAGTCAGGAGATAAAACCACTCACAAAATCTTTTCTAAACAAAGAAAGACTGAAATGTATGCCCAATTTATTATTTTCCCGATCTGACGGTGCCTCAAGAATATCAGAAGAACAAAATTACCAGACACATTAGCAGAACATAAGCAGCTTAGAAGTAACATATAGGAGAAATAGACGCTAGATATCCAGCAAAATAAGCAGTTTAAAGTAAAGTTTTCACCCCATGAAGTCATCCTGCAAAGAGGTGAAAAATTAGGTCTCGCTGAGCGCCCCGGATAGCGAAGGGCATGCCCCTCGTAATATCGGACGCAACCTTTCTCAGGATCCAGCGACGTTTAAACTTGTCCTTCCACGAGCTCGCTGCTGCAACCGCCTTTGCATCTGCCAGTACAAACTCCTCGATGGCTTTCTGCTTCCAAAGGTTGTCATTCGCAGTGAGGCGCCTCATCTCAGAGCAAGTACATCCGATCCTAGCAACATCAACACCAGGAAGAAGCTCCAAAATCTTAAATTTAAGCTCGGCTGGCAGACCAGCGAAGCAAGGAGGCAGCGGATTGGAAACATTGTCTAGGGTTTCAGCAGCAGGTTGTACATCCATCGGGGCTGAAATCGAGCCGGTGCCCATGTCGGAAACGGGGGTGCCCGAGGGAGGAGACGGGGCTTGGGCTTGGGAGTAGAAGAGGAGGTCGCCGGAGGTGAGGCCGATGGATGGGAGGGAGTCTGTGGGAGTTGAAGCGACGAGTTCGTCCCTTCGATTGAGAGAAAGAAGGAAGGATTGCGGAGAAACTGAAGAAGAAGAAGAAGAAGAAGAAGAGATCTTGCCTGCGATCAGGGTTTTGAGATCGATGAGAGAGGATGAATCGGCGACCTCGATTCGAATCGTCTCGTTCGTATCCACCTACCGGAGTCGGAGCTTCATCTTCACGCGCGCGAGAGCGAGCAGCAGGCGTTCGGCAGATTCGGGCACCGTTCGTGGCGTTGTCGGGGTAATTTTATACGCGCACCCCTTTCTGGGAAATTACATACATACCCATACCAATTTGCTTTGCGGACACGCCACTTCGCCGGTATACACACAATCATAATTACGTGAGAATGGGCCGAAGGATTCGAAGTCATCACCTTCGAACCTTATCACTGGTTCGTGCGCTCGTGTGATGGTCTGGCCTGTGTATAAATATTTATTGAATCTATCGTTTTGGTAGGTGAACGAATGTATTGTCCAGTATATGTATCTGTTGAACTATTGGGCCGACACTCAAGACAAATCGATCCAAGTAGGTTAAGGCCCAGATGAGAAGCCCGACATCGACTCGGCCAAAGCCCATCAGTCAGTCGCCCGTTGCATTCACGTCACTCAAACATGTGATTGAAGGCGGCCTCATAAATAGCGGAAACGTGGGCAACGTTCGCTCCTCAGATGCCCGAGCGGGGGAGGAAGGAGATGAATTGGGGGAACGAGGTCGTTGATGGAGTACCTTAGGTATTGTTACCTCAGATGCCGTCCTCTTCTTCTTCGTCCTCCTAGCCCTTTTGTAGAGCTCCCAGCGTGACTACCTCTGGCCCACGTCCCACGTCCGCCCTGATCGTGCCCCATCAATCCGCCCTCTAGCCGCAGCTCTCTTCGCCATGCCAGCACCTCCCCATTACCGCCATTTAGTGGTCGCGCGTCCGGGGGAGCGGTTTTCGCATGAGTGGGCGAGTGATCAGCGGTTTATCGGGGCCGGGTCGGATCGACATTCGAGAAGATCCCCTATAGGGCCTTGGTAGAATGAGCTTTTGAGGGTGCAGATGGGCTCTTGACCAGTAGTCGGGCTCCTGGGCTCGTGTCTTTTGGGCCTCGGTCAAATAGGCGTAACAATTGCCCCCATCTGTCGGGTTGATCGGCCTTGGCCGGTTCGGCTCGGCCGATGTGACTTCTGCCGATTTTGACAAGCTCGCCAGTCGATGCCGACTCATTTATTAGTCGTCATCATGAGGTGGCCCGTTCGATATTTTTAAGGCGCGGGTTCCGAAGCGCCGTCGGCCTTCAGATGTTGCCACGTGTAACGGCAAGCTTATCCCCGCCGCTCGCGGAGTCGTCTTAAGTTGAGAAGCCGAGGGGTTCGTGAGCCGCCATCCCGTCGTCTTTCTTCTTTGCGCTGATCCCCATTCTGTCTGAGCTCTGCCCCCATGTCGTCTTCTTCTGCTACAGGTTCGGTTCGGTCGGAGCACGACGCGACTCCAGGTCTGGCGGGTGGCGCTCCTTCGGCGATTAGTCAGCATGGGGATGATCTTTCAGTGGTTCCCTCCGAGGTCTTGGCATGGCCTTCGTCGATCTGTGCCACCGCCATCGGGAGCATGCGCTCCTCCTACCTGCTTCCGCCTTACTCGGCTCGTGCCCCTGGGGCTGACGAGCGGATCTGTTCTCCTGGTCCCAATGAAGTCGGAATATATGAGAAGTGCTTCCACTTCGGGCTTCGTTTCCCGCTTCATCCCTTTATCGTCGAGTTCATTCAGGCCCACTATGTGTGCCTGTGTCAATTCTGTCCCAACGCCGTCGGGATCCTCGTCGGGTTCGTTGTTGTCTGCATGCTGAAGGGTGTGGTGCCCTCTCTCCGCCTCTTTGCCCAGTTCTACCGCCTGAGCCTCCACCAATCGGGGGCGTGGATTTACATCAGCGCCCGCCCGAAGATGTCCCTGGTACTGGGGTTGCCGAGCTCTCTGAAAAGCTGGAAGGGGGAATACGTGTTTGTCACATTCCCCTCAAGTGTACCCTTCCCGGTTCGGTGGGAGGCGGTCGGTGCAGTCATCCTTGATCTGGGTGAGCTGACGGTCGCCGAGCAGCAGACGGCGAGGGACCTGCTGGCAATTCCTACGAGGGAGCGCTCGATCGACTTCCTCTTTAGTGACCACAATTTGCGTAAGACGGTGTGGCCCCTAGGTAAGCTGCTCCGAGCGTTCGCCCTTCGAGGTCGTCCAGGTTCTGCTCTGTCTCTCATTTCTTCTTTGAGTGCAGGTGGGTTCCCCCTCGGTTCTTCTCCGGCCAGCGCTCTCGTGCAGGTCCCAAACCCGGATCCGCGCAGAAGGGATCACGTGTTGGCGGTCCGGAAGAAGCAGCGGGTTGTGATCGCGACCGGAGGCTCGAAACGGAAGAAGGTGTCGTCTCCCTCTCTCCCCTTGCAGGGGTCTTCCAAGAGGCTTCGTGAGGGGGTCGAGGGGGTCGATGTCCAGCCGACTGCTGACCGACTTCATCCCGCCCCCGTTGAGGTTGCCTGGCCGTGGGCCGGCCCTTCACCTCTCCCGGACGGCTCTCTCCCAGATGCTTACAGTCGGTACTTTGGCGCGTTCCGCTCCGCTCCTGGCGAGTTCCCTTCGTCAGGGGAGGGTCTTCTTTGTCCACGCTTCCCAGTGGGGGAGAAGGAGTCGGTGTTTTCGAGCCGTGGAGCCGCCGCTCGAGTGGCCGAGAACTGTTGTCTCCCTCCCGATCAGGTGGTGTTGGACGGAGTCAGAGGTGATTGCTTGGCTACCTTCGTGATCCAGGCTGGTCAACAGGTAGTGTGTCTCTGCTTGTCCCCCCGTTCTCCAGCTGCTTTTGCCGTCTTACCTTTGTTGCTTTGGCACAGTTGTCCTCGGTGGGACTCTCGATGAGGCGCCAATTCGCGGCTCTTCCCAAAGCCAAATCCGAGGCCGGGCGAGGCCCTGAGGTCCCCGACGAGGAGGAGGATGAGGCCGGTCAGCTGGAGGAAGCGCGGGTCCAGTCCCTGGACTCCCGCGTAACTGAGTTGTCCTCTGCCCTGGAGGTGGCGGATCGTGAGAGAGCCTTGGCTCTGGCCGCGAAGTCGGAGGCCGAGACGCGGCTCGCCTCTCTTTTGAAAGGTGCCGACGCGTCTGGAGGAGTCAAGCAGATCCCCGGCCCGGCTGCTGCCCCCGAAGCCTCGGAGCTCTCCGATCGTCTGGATGCGGCGGAGGAGCAGGCGAGGGCCCTTGCAGCCCAACTTGGCGAGAAGTCCCGGGAGATCGAGAAGGAGAGGGCGGAGCACCAACGCCAGGTCGAGACCTTAGAGGCCCGGATGCGTGGGCTCGAGGAGGTGGATCCGGCCCGGATCGCTCAGGATGCCGTGGCGGAGTATGCCACCTCCTTTGTGGAGACCGCCTTATCGGAGGCGTACGAAAAGGGCTTCGCCCGGTGCCAGTCCGAGATCCAAAAGAAGTTCCCGCTCTCGGGGATCAACTTCGAGGAGCTTCGGATGTACTCTGATGCCGAACGGAGTAAGGGGGGAGATCCTAGTGGGCCGCCAGCCTGTGGCTCCCCTGGTGCCCCCGGAGAAAAATGAGGGAGGGGAATGCCCCTCGACCTCTTCGCGCATCCTTCTGTATATCTTTTTGCTTTATCTGGAAAGGAATGAATTCAAAACAAATTTATTTCATTGGAAACGATACATCTATTGAAAGTATTTGCGTAAATGTTCCGCATTCCAAGTGTGAGTGAGAACCCTCCCTTCCATGTCGGCTAGTCGGTAGGCTGCGGGTCCGAAGACCTCGATGACTTTGTAGGGTCCCTCCCATCTAGCCGCAAGCTTCCCTTTGTGAGCGGTATCAGTGTTGAAGCCCGCTTTCCGGAGGACCAGGTCCCCAAGGTGGAAGCTTCTCCCCCGTACCCGAGCATTGTAGTATCGGGCCACCTTCTGTTTTTGGCGGACGATGGTGGCCAGTGACTGCTCCCGTCGCTCGTCGAGGAGCTCCAAGCTGAGCCGTAGGCCCTGCGAGTTCCGGTCTTCGTCAAAGCATTTGAGGCGAAGAGATTCTTCACCCAATTCGACCGGTACCACCGCCTCGGCCCCGTAGGTGAGCATGAACGGGGTCTCGCCAGTAGCCTCCTTGTGGGTCGTCCGGTATGACCAGAGTATCCCGGGGAGCTCTTCCGGTCAGTTCCCTTCGGCGTCCTTCACCTTCTTCCGGAGGGGCTCTATGATGCACTTGTTGGCCGCTTCTGCCATCCTGTTGGTCTGGGGGTGTGCTACCGAGGCGAAGAGGAGCTTGATTCCCCATTCCTCGCAAAAATCTTTAAACCCTGCCGAGTCGAACTGCTTCCCATTGTCTGTGACGATGGCCCGTGGTACTCCGAATCGGGAGATGATGGAATTCCACACGAAGCTTTTCGCTTTCTTCCACGTGATGGTTGCCAACGGCTCGGCCTCGATCCACTTGGTGAAGTAGTCCACTTCCACGATCAGGTGCTTCCGCTGCCCTCGTCCTGGTTTAAACGGTCCGAGGATGTCGAGCCCCCATTTTGCAAAGGGGAGGGGGCTCACGATAGGGATGAGCTCTGACGGAGGAGTCGAGATGTGGTGGGCATACCTCTGGCATTCTTGGCATTTCTGGACATAGCTTGTAGCATCTCGGGCCAGGGTCGGCCAGTAGTACCCCTGCCTCAAGATCTTCTGCGCGACTATCTTGCCCCCGTGGTGATTCCCGCAGATCCCGTCGTGAACCTCCCGCAGGACGTAGTCAGCTTCCTGCGGTCCGATGCACTTCAGGTATGGGAGGACGTCCGTCTTGGTCCAGCGTCTCCGGTAGAGCGTCCCCTCATGGATCACGTATCGGAGTGCTTTTCTCTCCAGGGTTCGGCGTTCGTCCCCATCGGCAGGCACCTCTCCGTGGGTGAGGTATCGGATGATCGGGTCCATCCAGGTGGGCTCATGGTCGATCGACATCACCTCGTGCTCCACCGTGCTGGGGGACGGCAGGTTCTCTACGTAGATGGTGCGGCCCAGCTCCTTCGGCGAGGACGAGGCCAGCTTTGACAACGTATCGGCCTGCGCATTCTCTGATCGTGGGAGGTGTAAGACCTCCACGTCCTTGAACTTGGACATCGCCGCTCTGGCGACTGGGAGATATCTCTGCATCGCCTCCTCCCGTGCCTCGTAACTCCCTAAGAGTTGGTTGACAATGAGCTTCGAGTCGCTGAGGAGGCGGACGGACTCGGCCCCGAGCTCCAGGGCCAGCCTCAGGCCGTTGATCACTGCTTCGTATTCCGCCACGTTGTTCGTGGCCGGGAACTCGAACCACAACGCGTATTCCACAATGTTCCCTTCCGGAGATCGGATCGCAATCCTGGCCCCGCCTCCCGACTGTGTGGCCGACCCGTCCACATGGACTATCCACGCTCCTGGATCCCCTGGCTGAAAGTGGTCAGCCGAAAGAAAGGACAGGGGTTGAGCAATTACCGTTGCCGGGCCTCCTTCCTCTGGGGGCCATTTCCTTCCATCGTGCACTCGGCGATGAAGTCGGCTAGGGCCTGTCCTTTGATGGCCGTGCGCGGTTTGAATCGGAGGTCGAACTCGCTCAGTTCCACTCCCCAGTTTAGCATCCTTCCCATTCGATCGAATCTTTTGAGGTTCTGTTCCAGCTGTGAGTCGGTCAGGATCAGTATGGTGTGGGCCTGGAAATAGGGTCGGAGCCTTCGTGCTGAGAGGACGAGGGCGTACGCCAGTTTCTCCATGGGCGAGTATCGCACCTCCGCCCCCTTCAAGATCCGGCTCGTGTAATATACCGGCCATTGCACCCCGCCGTCCTCCCGGATCAGCACCGAACTCACAGCTTCCTCCGCGCATGCCAGGTAAAGGCTCAGCGACTCCCCTTCCCGGGGTTTGGACAGGAGAGGGGGCTGCGGAGATACTCTTTGAGGTCCCCGAACGCCCGGGAGCAGTCTTCGTCCCAAAGTATCGTCTTCCTATTGTTTGGAGGTTCCGCGATCGCTTTCCTTAGGACCTTGAAGAAGGGGAGCGATCTTTCCACTGATTTGGAAAGGAATCGCCCCAAGGCTGCGATGCGCCCGTTCAGCCTCTGCAGCTCTTTGATCGTCGTCGGCTCGCGCATGTTGATCAGCGCCTCGATCTTGTCGGGATTAGCTTCAATACCACGATTAGTTATCATAAATCCCAAGAATTTGCCAGATCTTACCCCGAACGTGCACTTCGCGGGGTTGAGCCGAATGTGGTGCCGCCGCAACCGCTCGAAGGTCTCCCGCAAGTCAGCGATGTGGTCTTCCGGTCGCCTTGACTTGACAAGCATGTCGTCGACGTAGACTTCTAGGTTCCTCCCGATCTGGGAGCTGAAAACCTTGTTGACCATTCTCTGGTAGGTGGCCCCCGCGTTCTTCAAGCCAAAGGGCATCTTCTTGTAGCAGTAAGTTCCCCGGTCCGTCGTGAAGGCTGTCATTTCTTCGTCCCGGGGGTCCATCTGGACTTGATTGTATCCGGAGTAAGCGTCCATGAAGCTTAGCATCTCGTACCCCAAGGCGTTGTCCACCAGGTGGTCGATGCGCGGCAGGGGATAGCTGTCCTTGGGGCAGGCTTTGTTGAGGTCACTGAAGTCCACGCACATTCGCCACTTCCCGTTGGGTTTCTTGACCATCACCACGTTCGACAGCCACTCCGGGTACCAGACCTCTCGTATGAAGCCGGCATCAAGGAGACGCTCCACTTCCTTGGAGGCTGCCTTCATCTTCTCGCCGCCCAGGTTGCGCTTCTTCTGCCTAACCGGCTTGAAGTTGGGGTCGGCGTTGATCTGGTGGACAATCACTTGGGGGTCTACGCCGGGCATGTCTTCCGGTGACCAAGCAAAGATGTCCAGGTTCGCCTTCAGGCATTCGATCAGCTGATCCCTCAAGTCCTGGCTCAGCCCTCTCCCGATCGAGACGAACCGGCCCTCGATGTCCGTGACCGGGATTTGTTCCTGCTCCTCCACAGGGGCGGGCCTAGGGCCACTCCTCAAATCGAGCGCGGCCATCCGATCGGCTAGGCGATCCTCGGGACCTTCCTCCGCCAGTAGATAGCAGGTGCTCGGTCTCCCCGCGTCGCCTTCGACCTGCCCCATTCCCCCCAGCGTTCGGAACTTGATAGTCTGATGGAGGGTCGAGACTACTGCGCCGACAGCGTTGAGCAGGGGTCGGCCGATGATCCCATTGTATTCCGACCCGATCCCCAATACGATGAATTCCACCGCCAGGGTCACCGAGTCTGGTGCGTTTCCGAGCGTTACCGGGAGATGGATCGTGCCGATGATGGAGGTGGAGTGACCCGTGAATCCAACCACGGGACCTGAGCGAGGTCGTAAGTCTTCTTTCCGCCGCCCCATCTTCTCCAGGGTTGACATAAAGAGGACGTCACAGGAGCTGCCGGTGTCGACAAGCAGCCGTCGTACCATGGTAGTGTCTATGACCACTGACACCACCAAAGCCACGTCCGAGCTGCGCGCCGTTACGGACGCACTCGGTCTCTCGACCGGTGGGGATGGGGAGGGCTCCCCGGCCCCTTCCTCACGATCCTCCTTGCGTCGGGCCCGTGCCCGTTCTTGCCAACGATGACGGGCCCTGTCGCCCCGCGTCAGGGCCTCGCTCTCCTTTCGCCGAGAAGGGGGAGGTCGCGTCATCGTAGATGTGGTTTGTTTCTTCGTGGGACTGTTCGGTTCCCACAGACGGCGCCAGATGTTTCAGAGTGTTTTCTCACTACAAAGCGTTGACCGTGGAGAACCCGGTCAACGTGGTCAAGGGGCCCGCTTTGGGTCCCTCGGGGGCTTCGAATCGGTGCAGAAGGGGCGAGGGGAAGCCTTGGCCTTGGTTAAGACGCTCGGCCTCGGACAGACGAGCGCGTCCTCGGAAGTAGGACGACGAGGGGAAGCCTCGGTCGTCCGGCTAGATGCTTGTTCGGCGAAGGGCGAGGGGAAGCCTCGGCCCGGGTTGAGACGCTCGGCCTCGGTGGTTTGCGTTCGGTTTCAGCGATCGGACGACGAGGGGAAGCCTCAATCGTCCAGCAGGTTGCGTGGTTGGCGAGGGGTGAGGGGGATCCTCGGCCCGTTGATCAGCTGTCCACCTGCGTAGACGAGAACGCTCGTCAGGGGGCCGGACCTTGGTTCCGGCCAAATCCCCTCCGATGCCTAAGTCAGATAGAGATCTGAGAAAGAAGGCCCGGCGGAGACGGTCCGACTCATGAGGAGATCGTAACGACGTCTCTCGACGCGAGCGGGGGAGGAAGGAGATGAATTGGGGGAACGAGGTCGTTGATGGAGTACCTTAGGTATTGTTACCTCAGATGCCGTCCTCTTCTTCGTCGTCCTCCTAGCCCTTTTGTAGAGCTCCCAGCGTGACTACCTCTGGCCCACGTCCCACGTCCGCCCTGATCGTGCCCCATCAATCTGCCCTCTAGCCGCCGCTCTCTTCGCCATGCCAGCACCTCCCCATTACCGCCATTTAGTGGTCGCGCGTCCGGGGGAGCGGTTTTCGCAGGAGTGGGCGAGTGATCAGCGGTTTATCGGGGCCGGGTCGGATCGACATTCGAGAAGATCCCCTATAGGGCCTTGGTAGAATGGGCTTTTGAGGGTGCAGATGGGCTCTTGACCAGTAGTCGGGCTCCTGGGCTCGTGTCTTTTGGGCCTCGGTCAAATAGGCGTAACACCTATAAAACCCCCTCCCTCTTCTTCTCAGTGCACACGTAAACCCATAACCCAATGCCTCTTCTTTTATTTTATTTTTTCTTTCTTTTCGTTCAAACCCATTCCCCGACCCGTTCTCTCTGTCTCTTCCTCTCTCTCTCCCCACGCTCTCCGCCCCGCCTCGACGCCCTCACCACGCCGCCGCCGTCCCACGGCGAGACCACACCCCCGGAGCCCTCGCACAGCCATCGAACGCCGTCGTCGCTCCTGGAGCCCCCAGCGCCTCGTCTCCGTCGTCCAACGCCTGCCCTCGCCGCAACGATCACCTCCGGTGCTCGACAACACGCCGCCGCGACCCTCCGCCGTGCCTCAGCGTCGATCGCCTCCCTCCGGAGCTCCGAGCTCCCTCACACCGCCGGCGCCCTTGACTGCACCGATCGCCGCCGTTGCCTCGCAGCGCCGCCGAGATCCCACGTCGCCCCGCTGATGCCGCCGTCTGCCTCTGCCTCACGCCGCCGTGGAGTCGCCGCGCTCCGCCCCCATCTGCGCCTCAGATCCGCCCCGACCATCTTGCCGACAGCAGCCCCGCCGCTGCCGCCCCACACCCGTGCTCCGCCCACACAGCCCGACAACGCTGCCGCGACGATCGAATCGCTGCCCCTCTCCCCGTGCACCCCCGCCTCCGGAGCGACCGCCGGCGTCGACTGACCCCGTCGCCGTAGCCGCCGCCGAAGTCGAACAGCCCCGCCGCTGCTACACGAGAGATGAAACGGTGGGTGCGTAAAACTCCTCGATGGCACAACCGTAATTACGGATTAAATTCGTAATTTCGTAATTTTAAATGATTAATAATTGGGTTTTAGGGTTTTTAATCCATAACTAATTATACAGGGGCCAGAAAAATGTGTGGATAGCCCTAAAAAATCAGAAACGATATTTCGGATCCAATGGCGCTGGTCTCACCTCGCTCAGACAGCTAAATTTTCGGAATGATTTTTCGAACCTAAAGATTAAATAGGTTTAATTTATTCTAAAAATCGTAACTCGCTGATTTTACGTACACTAATATTTGATAAAATTATATGTGATAATAGACTTCGAGACGGTCATTTTGACTATTCACTCACATCATTCCGACTTGTATTGCTCCCGTAAGAAATTACGGAAGATACGCGTAACTTAAATAATCTGGGTTTTTAAACTATTTTGAGTTTCTAAAAATTATAAAAATTACTATGGACTTCAGAAAAATATTCCTTCCTGCAGTAAAACTATTTTTATCATATATAGTCTATATAAAAATTTAGAACGCTTTCCGACACCGTTTCAACAGTTTTAAAAATCAAAACGACCAAGTTAAATAAATAAGAAATCGTGTATTCTCTAACTAATTGTTATTGTATTTGCAGGCATCGAATCTCGTGCATCAGCACTAGATCCAGTCCCGGCTCACTACCATCACCTCGAAGATAGTAAGTCACAGTAAATTCTAACTTTAGAAATCTAGATAGTGTACTTAATGGAAACACCGCATGCTCAAAGCGTGGATCGGTACCTTAGTTGTTGGACTTCAAACATTGCTCAGGACTGACATTCTCTCTTGAGGGTTCTGCCTTGACTTTTCAACAAGCAAAGATCTTTGGAGTATCGTTAACGCGTATAAACATAGAACTTAACATCTAGTCTCGGAATAGTTATTGACCTGAACAGATTGACATGCTTGACAGAAAGATTGTAACTGGAAATGTGAGAAGTAAATGACTCGTAAAACTGCAAAGAACGGTAACCTGCACGGCCACTTGGGGTTTTGGGGTAACTTATAATTGCGGAAGTGCGGGAGCGACTAGTCCAGACTTTGTTGTCACCGTGCGGGTTCTAGCAACCCATAACAGTGCCGGTGACAACCATCACAGATCACAGATCACAGATTATTGCACAGTACTCAGAGAATTGGTTCGCCCGGGTAGCACCCGCGGCAAGAGTTGGCCTCTTGGTTGCTCACTGTACTTCCCGTTATAAGTCACGAACTAGAATAGGCACAAGTACACTCATTATTGCTATAGTCATTGCTATCGTCTTAGTTATTCTTGTACGTCACTAGTCGTACTCGCTCGGTCACCTTTACTTTACTTGTCACCCTTGCATGCTTGACTTGATGTACTTTACTTATCGCACTTGCATGCTTGTCTGTCCTTACTTTACCTTCCGCACTTGTTTACCATAGCCTGCTCCATATTTGTGCACTCCTCTTTTTCTATTGCTAGAATTGTTGTGACTTACCTTCGGTTCCATTTATGGCACCGGCAGACGAAGACCTGATCGAGGACATTGCCCCAGAGTTCGTGGAGCCTACACTTGATCTTGAAGCTGCAGAGTTTTATTTACTTTACTGTTGGTGTGTGGGTTGTACTGTGTATTTACTTTTCCGCACTTCTTTTCAGAGAGTGTGCTGGTGGTTGTTGTACTTTAATTTGGACTGTAATAACGTCTGTACGCTGGTTTTGAGTATTGTGATGCATCTCTGAGTTGTGGCTATGCTAATTTCACTGGTAAACTGCGGAACCTGCGAATAAACCAAATAAGTAACGGGCCCCCGAGAGCGGGTCGTTACAGGGGGAAGGCTGGTACAAAGGATTATCCAATGACAGCATCGGATTATTCGACGAACTAGCTGATATGTTCTGCAAACAGTTTGTCGTGGGTCGTCGTCCGAAGAAGATGTCCTCCCACCTCTTCTCGCTCAAGCAAAACGAGAATGAGTCGATCCGGGCCTTCGTTCAACGGTTCAATGAAAAAAGGCTCGATGTAGAAGAGACGTCGAATGTGATTGTCATAGCAGCGCTCACTCAAGCGGTGCGGAACAAACATCTGCGAAGGGCGCTCCACCAGTTCCCTCCTAACAACCTCGCAAAAATGTTCAATATAACGGATCGGTTCACCATCTCCGAAGAAGTGGAGGAACCAATTGGAACTACTGGAAAAGGCACCCCACCCGCCATGGAGACACCAAGCGGGAAATATCAACTCAAGGGACCCCTCGCCAAGAGTCTCGAGACAAGAGGCCCAGAGAGAGAAGCCCTCGAAGTAAGAAACGCCCTACCTATACGAGGCTGAACACCTCCAAGACAGAAGTACTCGCTTACGCCCCACGGGAGGAACTGGTACAAAAATCTGCCAAGAAAGCCAAGTATGAGAAGAGGGACGACCTCAAATTTTGCTAGTACCACAACGACTACGGACATGATACCAACGACTGTTGGACTCTCAAGAAAGAGATCGATGCACTGGTCAAGCGAAGGCATCCCAAAAACACAGACAACGATCAACTTAACAATGAGGGACCCTCGAAGCAGAAGGGCAAGATAACGGGGTCGCCTGTCTTAAGGTGGTCGACTAGCAAGCCACCCAGCTCAGGATCAAATAAAAAAGGCGTGGGATGAAAGCAGCTCCTACTAAGTTCGGAAAAACCTGTACGCCATTTATTTTCTATTCCTTTCAATAAAGCATGTTTTCTCATCAAATAAAGTTTTGCCTCTTTTCGAAAAACACCTCATTGATGAACGATACGAAAGCTATCCCATCACGCTCCCCACTAAAAGGATCTGATCCCTAGGGAAGCCTGGATAAGCTGAATCCTTGCGGATGAGACTCATGTGAACTACCCTAATGCATCGTCAGCCGTAAGTCGAAGGGGTCACCCCTTCGCCACTGAACGACCTTAATGCATCGTCAGCCGTAAGTCGAAGGGGCCACCTCCTCGCAACTAAACGACCATACCTTGTCGTCAGCCGTAAGTCAAAGGGGTCATCCCTTCGCCACTGAACGACTCACCTCATGTGTCGTCAGCCGTAAGTCGAATAGGCCACCCCCTCGCAACTGAACGACCATCTCGTGTCGTCATCCGTAAGTCGAAGGAGTCACCTCTTCGCCACTAAACAACCATAATGCGTCGTTAGCCGTAAGTCGAAGGGGCCATCCCCTTGAAACTGAACGACCCTACCTTGTCGTCAGCCGTAAGTCGAAGGGGCCACCCCTTTGCCACTGAACGACGCATCTCATGTTTCGTCAGCCGTAAGTCGAACGGGCCACCCCCTCGTAACTGAACGACCATCTCGTGTCGTCAGCCGTAAGTCAAAAGGGCCACCCATTCGCCACTGAACGACCCTAATGCGTCGTCACCCGTAAGTCGAGGGGGCCACCTCCTCACAACTGAACGACCCTGCTTTGTCGTCAGCCGTAAGTCGAAGGGGCCGTCCCTTCGCCACTGAACGACTCACCTCATGTGTCGTCAGTCGTAAGTCGAAGGGGCCACTTCCTCGCAACTGAACGACCCTCTCATGTCGTTAGCCGTAAGTCGAAGGGGCCACCCCTTCGACACTGAATGAACCTAATGCATCGTCTGCCGTAAGTCGAAGGGGCCATCCCCTCGCAACTGAACGACTCTACCTTGTCGTCTTCCGTAAGTCGAAGGGGCCACTCCTTCGCCACTGAACGACTCACCTCATGTGTCGTCAGCCGTAAGTCGAAGGGGCCACCCCCTCGCAATTGAACGACCCTCTCGTGTCGTCAGCCGTAAGTTGAAGGGGCCATCCCCTTACAACTGAACGACCCATGCATTGTCAGCCGTAAGTCGAAGGGGCCATCTCCTTACAACTGAACGACCCTACCTTGTTGTCAACCGTAAGTCGAAGGGGCCACACTTTCGCCACTGAACGACTCACCTCATGTGTCGTCAGCCGTAAGTCGAAGGGGCCACCCCTCACAACTGAACGACCCTCTCGTTTCGTCAGCCGTAAGTCGAAGGGGCTACCCCTTGCAACTGAACGACCCTCTCGTGTCGTCAGCCGTAAGACGAAGGAGCCACCCCTTCGCCACTGAACGACCCTACCTTGTCGCCAGCCGTAAGATGAAGGGGCCACCCCTTTGCCACTGAACGACTCTCCTAATGTGTCATCAGCCGTAAGTCGAAAGGGCCCCCTCGCAACAGAACGACCCTCTCGTTTTGTCAACTGTAAGTCGATGGAGCCACCCCCTCGTAATTGAACGACCCACTCGTTTCATCAATTATAAGTCGAAGGGGCCACCCCTTCGCCACTGAACGACTCTTTCGTGCCATCGATCGTGGGTTGAGGGGATCTCTCCCTCGCCGATGAATGGAGTGGTCTATTTCTAACATGATCTGATGGCTTACGCTCTATCATCTTGGGCAATGGTTTAACCTAACGAAATGGGCCGTCAGGCATTATGACCACACGTACGGCATGCATGACGACATACAAAGAGATATAACGATAAACAAAAAGATACAAGCAAACTCTTCTGGCACTTTCATCACAAAACTATTTTCGTTTACATCTCAATTGTTTACACCTCAATTGCCCCCCTATACAGTCGAAAATTATAGTAGGGCAAAAAGAGCGTCAAGACTCTACAACGGCTGGCTAGGCCCTTGGTCTCCCTCCGACACAACCACAGGCTCTTGGTCCCCCGAAATACCAACTCTTGCATTATCGCCCACTAGGGCGACAACTTCGCCAGTGAGAGCAACCTCCCCCATGCCTTGATTCGATTCGTCGTCACCAAGGTCCGAAAATAGCACCGGGATCTGGTTGATCTCGGTGGAGAGGTAAGGGAATCGATTTTTTCAATTCCGATCGACATCGATCGTAACCTTCCATGTATAGGTCGTCAAAATCGGGAAATAACTTCTTGAATTCCTGAACCGCCATCTCTGCTGCAGCCTCGGCGCTGACTTTTTCCTCCAACAGAGCTTTCTCTGCCCGCTCCCTCAAGGCATATTACTTTGCTTCTCTCTTACAAGACTCTCGTAAGTCATGCTCAAGTTGCTGAATGTCATTCCGTCTCAATTTGCACAGAAGCCCAATATTTGCCAGCTCAGCCTGGGACTTCTCCACGGCCAACTTTACGGCCCCCAGGGTGACATCGTGATTAGCCACCACAGTCGTGCAACGACGCAACGTAGCAGTGGCCACGAGAGCCTGCAAACAAAACACTGTACATGGCATCCATGCTTGCATTACCTACAACGGAGGCTGGTGACGTAGTTAAATGGACATTAGCGTGGACGACCATCGATGCAAGCCTCTCGTAATCGACCCTCTCCACGACATCCCTATCCCACGGAAGGGTCGCACTTTTAGCTATCCGGGATGCGATCCCGTGATCCAAGAGAGCGGAGTCTTCTCGCCTCATCGGAAACTCTGTGAGTTCCTCCGTGGAGCAATCGAATGGAGTCTGAGGGATCGATTCTCTAGCAGAATCAGTCTGGGGACGTCTTCAGACAATGATACTGGAGGGAATAGACCTCCCCAGGACCAGGAATCCTCATGAAGGAGGAGCTCTGGAGGGACCTGGGCCTCCCCGAGTCACCCTCTAGAGGAGTTTCCCTCTTCAGCTGAGGGACCTGCTCCTCGACTTCGACCGACCCAAACGGCTCCGAGTCACTAAGAAGAATTCGCAGCATCCTCTTATTCCCCTTGATCACAACCACCTCGAATTTGGAGACAGGCCTCTCCTTCTTGTTCGCTTAAGACGGGCCACTTAAGTAGCCCTTTCGGTAACAATGGGTCGATCCTCCGACGGTTGAGCTGTCCTTTCTCCCATGGACGGCACCGGAGGAGATAGCATGCTCACCTCGGCCTCCCTAATGGAAGCCTCGATTGCCTCCTTCAATGCAAGGTCCACCTGATAGTCCACGTCGACCATGCCTGCAGAAAAAACAAATAAGTTAAATCAGAGAACGAGGGTCAAACAGCTGACAGGCACGATCGAATCAACCTTTCGTCTACATGGTCCAACACAACACATCGTCGGACCACAGCCACTTCATCTTCCTCACGTTCTCTGGCAGACCCATCAATGCATCGGCGACTTCCTTCTCATCTATAGTCAAAGACTTGTCCTCAGCAGGGCATAAGTCAGGAACACCCCAGCCTGTGCAAAAATTCGCTTCTCCTTGGAAGACCACAAACAAGAACTCATCTTTCTATTTGGGATTGGAGGTAGGGAGGTCACCAAACGGTTTCCTGCCTCGGAGGTCCGTTATCGTGTACCAGCCCAGGGTCTTGAGGGGAGGGATCATGAAGAAGTAGTTGAACCGTCTAAGCGACGGCTCAACCCCTTTCATCGTGTACAGAGCTATAAAGCCCATCAAAGCACCAATGGCGTTCGGCATCAACTAGCAGAGGAAAAGGTTCAGGGTGCACAAGAAGTAACACATGAAGGGGTGCATGGGGAACCGAAGCCCTCGTTGAAAGGCTTTGACGTAAACCCCAACTTTCCGGTCGCCAGGACGATGGACTCTCTCGTCTCTTCCTGGCACCCGGATCTGATAATCGAGTCGGATGTAGCTTCTCTGGAGTTCGGGTATATGATCGGCCCCAACTTTGGACCTCAAATTCATGATCAGACCATGTTCCATAGCCCCTTCCATGTTCTTATGCATGACGGTAACCAGGCTCGACGAGGCAATTTCTTTCAAAGGGAGAAAATCTAAGTCAAAAAAGAAGAAGATGGTATCTTCGAATTCTGTCGCTGGAACCGTCTTATATCAACAAGGTGACAACCGCATGATGAGACATGCGTCGAATTTCCAATGGTCTACCTATCTTGGGTTTCGAACCAGCAGCTCATCCGAATTGGCGAGGCGGATGGTTTGACGCCTAGAACTCGAGTGCTAATTCCTCGACTGTCGTGTCCCCATTACTGCGATGTAACGTCGCTTAACTTCAACAGACGGGCCCGTTGAGGTCGTGCGATGGTGACCATTGTTAAACCATTGGGCCGGCACACAGGACAAATCGACCCACGGAGGTTAAGGCCCACAAGAGAAGCCCGACATCGACTCGGTCAAAGCCCACCAGCCAGTCACCCGTTGCATTCCCGTCACTCGAACGTGGGATTGAAGGCGGCCTCATTACACGCTTACTGCAAATAACAGAATTTGTATGTTAGTCGACTAATTCACATTCTATTAGAAAAATACAGTGACTTTTCCACTAGTTAGTATACATAGTAATCGATGAATAGAAAATTTACTTGACTAATCAGGTAGTTTTTGGCTGTTAATTCTCAAATTTCTATCCACTTAAAACAGTTACAACAACTTTATTTTTGAATCATTTGAACGTTGGATTTCATGCATATATATATAAACACAACCTCTTTCTGCCTCTACACAAAAATTATTTCAATTACTTTGATTCTATTTGAGAAAATTCTAAAAAGGTTCTAACTTTCTGTTCTTTTAAACTTTCCCATTCTAGAACAGAAATTTCCTCTTAAGCTATATGTTGGATTTGGATCTAAGCCTAGAGGGTGGGGGTGAATAGGCTAATAAAAATTCTCGAGATATAACATGCAATTATTCAGCACAGATAGATAGACACAGAGTAAATAAAATCAATCAGAGAGTGAAAGAGAGATTTACCCTGGTTCGGTCGTCCCAACGACCTACTCCAGCCCCAAAGCAGATACTAGATTCAATAGTGTCAAGGGTACAACTATAAAGAGCTACGAGCACCCACTCTAAGCTCACCAAGTTCAATACCACACTCACCAAAGTGCCAAACACACTAATCTAGTAAACGCTCTCTCCTGACTAGCACCAACTAGTCAAGACCCCAAAAACCCCAAAACGAATGTAAAGTTAACCTACAAAGATCAACACACTAATACAAGAATATAAAATGATAAAAAGTTTAGAAAAGCTCAATTCGTGTAGGTGTCGTCGCCTCTGTCGTTCAGCACTGGTCAGATCTGATCTGGCAAGATATAGTCTCTGAAGTCAATCTTAAGTCACGCTCAGCCTCCTTGGATGATGCATTGGTGGCTGGGCTAGCTATGGACTTGTGCATGTCTCCCCTGGGTCAGAAATCCTTGTTGTGGGGAAGTCTTAAGTCAACCACTCAATGTGCTCTACTATTTTCGGTCTGGCAAAGATCAGTAAGCCCCAAGTGCAAGGGTCGATAAGGGTGGATGGCATTGCTGCTGTCGGTCGACAGCCTTGGTTGGCACACCAAGTCAGTAGGTCGGCAACAAGATGGATGCAGCTGATCCTTGGGTCGGCAGTCTTCTTTGCTTGGCACGGTCGGCAGCTCTTAACACGGGTCGGCAGAAGAAATTGTGTGAGCTCCCTTCGGTCGGTAACCCAATGCAGTGCGGGCTGCTACTTGGTTGAAGCGTGGGTCGGCATCAGCTCGGGTGTGGCAAGCAGATGGGTCGACAGCCTTTAGTGGCACGCCAGCACTATGGGTCCGCAAGGCTCATTCTTTGATGGGGTTGTTGCGGAAACTACTTGCGTCGGCAGAGGCAATTGTGTGGCTTGCTAGATGGGTTGGCAGGCAGGCAAGTGCTGTCAGCACATGGGTCGACAGGGCACATGATGTCGGTCAGCAATGAGGATTGGTGTGGGCTCTGTACTGGTCGACAATGGCTTGGGCTGCTTGCTTGGATGGCGCGGCTTTGTTGAAGCTGGGGGTGCTTGCAGCAATGT
This sequence comes from Scilla litardierei, assembly GCA_030789695.1. Taxonomy (NCBI): domain Eukaryota; kingdom Viridiplantae; phylum Streptophyta; class Magnoliopsida; order Asparagales; family Asparagaceae; genus Scilla; species Scilla litardierei. Next base: position 16,607,980 of record CM061136.1, read on the forward strand.
AGGATTGAAGCCTTGTATGTGCTTGCAGCAATGGAGATGTTGAAGGAGTTTCTTTTAGCCTCGGTAGCTTGCGGCAATGGAGGGAGAAGCTCTTGATGCCTGCGGCAATATGAGTTTGACAATGAAGGTTTTGGCAAGGATATGAGTTATGGTTTTGGCTTTTTAGCTTTGGTCGTTGTCTTTTGTTTGTTCAAGCCGCATGGAACCCTCTCTTGATTCTTGAAGATGGGTAATATAGGTGTAGAGGGAAATCAATTAGGCTCATGTAGACTCCCTCAATAATAGGAGTTTGTAGTTTGAAATGAATTGTAATGGGATTTGGAGTTTGAAAAGGATTTGGATTTGGATTTCATGGGATTTGATTTAAGCACCAATTGATATGAATCAGTCCAAATTGATTGCTTCCTTATCCCTCCATCATTCGACTTGGTCCAATCTGAATATGTGTAGCCATTATCTCCATCACTTTGACCAAGTCCCTCTTTGACAATTTACGAGCGTGCCACTCCTGAAAAAACACTTCACACACACATTAGAACGTTCACACACGTTTGTTATCATCGATCGTTGTATCCAACATGTTGTATCAACAATCTCCCTCTTTGATGATGACACCCCCTGTATAAGATTTGAGCAATAACGATCCAAATAATATCATCGTGACATGTGTGTGTTAAGTTAAGCACACCAAATCACCAAATCTTCCCAAAATATTCTCCTCCTTTTGTTATCATCAAAAGTGTACAACAAGGTCAATGTCATATCACATGCAAAAAGAGAGTATTATAAACTATTACAAACACTTGCATGTAGTCTTCCTTAGAATAAACAAGTCAAATCCAATGAAAATTATAACAAAGACTTCTACACCATCGTGTAAGTGTGATGATTAAACATTGAAGCACATAAGGAGAACTTTCACGAAATTCAACCAAAACCACTCCACTTTTCCAAGTAACATGATATCATCTAGAATTGATTTTCCCCATCTCATTGAAAATGAGTTCAAGTTACCACACCCAAAACATAGCCTATGAGGACTCTTAGATGTGGGGCGGCATTGCTTGACGAGTTTAACACCAATGCTAAAGTTTACTCTTAAAGCTTATGTTGGATACTCGTGGGTAGTGTCGTTGCCGTGGATGGTACCCATTTTTCATACGGAGCTCTCTTCATTCTTTTATATATATATATATATATATATATATATATATATATATATATATATATATATATATATATATATATATATATATAGTTTTAAATTCAATTCTTTTGAGCTCAATTTTTATCCAAGGCAAGACACATCATATCCCGTAGATTTTCAGTTAATTTATCCTCCTACTTTCACTATCCAATATTTCATAAAAGATGTCTCCAAATGTATAACAACAGTTAATACTCGTGGTGTTGGGATTTTCAAGGTCCCTTAGGGCACATTTTCTAGCCCGTCCTAAGTCGGACGAACAAAAATATAAAAGAAGCAGCGGAAAAAATTTATTAAACTCCTTTAATAAAAGCTACCCTAAGGAAACATGCTCCCTAGCCAGGATTATCTACTGACTCGGGTTAGGTCTGACCAACCCGAGAAAGGTCTAACTACTGCAAAATATGAAAGGCATAATAAAAGGGACTCACCCGGAATCTTACCTTGGTACAGGCAAGATGTACCATACCATCTTCTCGCACCGCGCCTCGAGCTGAGCCGCTTTCCGAACCGCACTGCTCCTCTCCTCGAGCTGAACTGCCTCCTGAGCCGCACTGCGCCTCCGAGCCGATCACTTGCCGAAGAAAGTTTCACTTGAGCAGACGTACGTCAGAGATTTCTGGATCAGATCCAAACCTCCTCGTAGTCTTGCTATGAACCGACTAGACGATAGAAAGAACTATAGAGGAAGAATAATTTAAGTCTTGATCGAGTGTGCTCAAAAAATCAGGAGCTCCTCAATCAGAAATTTGGTGCAAGCTTCAATGAAGAGGGGGCACCCCTATTTATATAGGAGATCGGCCCCTCCTCATTTGCTACGAGCAATGTGGAACAAAAATAAGTGAAGAGCGATTTAATTGAGTTAGAGAGCCTTTCTCAAAGGCCTAACTTCAACCAATTAAATCTCCATCACCATTGAGCTCTAAAGACGATACAAGTTATCATTTTGAATGGCTATGAATGGTGAACGCGTAGGAACAAACGATGATGAAATCCGACTTTGTTTGACCCTTCAAACAATTGCTCAAAGTTGAGAAAAAGTCACACATTTCGTAGCCCTCATGGGTTTCAAAAACCCTAGCAAAAAACAACTTAAGTTGCAGGCACGCCCGCTAAGCTAGTGGGCGCGCCCGCCAAGGGCAATGGGCGTGCCCACAGTGGGTGCGCCCGGAGCGGGCCGCGCCCGTTTTTGCTGCGGGTGGACCCGCTTGTCCATGTGGGTCTAACCCACCTTTGCCTTGTGCTGTTTTTGCGTTTCTGGGCTCGTTAGAGCTCCGATTCCAACGCGGTTTGTTCCTGTGGATTTCTCAGGAAGTCCTCTTCAATCCCAAATGCTTTAATCTCACAACTAACTTATGAACTTAATAATTCTATTGCATCAAATGCATTCCTCATTATGATCTTCATATTACTAAGACGTGAATACTACTCGATGTGAGACCATACAGCCTGACCCTACTACAGGTTCGGACTCGAAGTCCCTAGACGACAGTAACCACGAGCAGCAGGTATCGTCCATGTTTCAGAATCATACTTACATGATTGACTTGTCGGCAAAAGTGCCGTCGGAATCACACTGACTGTGTCCGTAATGAATTCCGCAGTTTTAGTCCATTCGTCTTAACTATGTCACTTGCCTAGCCTAGGGTATGGAAATCTGTCAACCCCACTAGCTAGCAGCAGTCAGTATTCATCGGTCTCTAGTACATTTATGTTGTACATCCTACAACATACCTTGGCCAAGGTTTTACCGAGCGCCGTACTGACCTGCGACACTAACTTCCCATTAATGGAAGAGACGAATCCTCTCTTGATCACTACTCAGCTCATACGCTTCAAGTGTCACCCAGCCTAAAATCTTTCAGCAGGCCTTGTCTCGAAGCTAGATCATAGACCTAAGTGACACTGTTCACGCACAGCTTCGTTCAATGATCTCAAGTCCTAAGGACCAACTTGCCTATCATCACTAGAGTTATTAATGACAGTTAGTTAATGTTTAACCATTTGAAAACTCTATATTTGGGTCGTTCAATGGACTCATTCTCTAATGAGCACATGTTTCTTGTCTTCGACTTCATCAAGTCGTATGATTATGAGACCAACAAGACAAATACCCAATGGTCTGTCCGATGTGTCGATATTCTATCTCAATGCATCTACGACCATGAACGCTTTTAAGACTCAAGCTCCTATCGGTCAGACATTTCTCATAATCGCGATCTCTATCTTGAAACACGTATTACCTAACTTGGAGTCTAAGGAAATTATCTAAGCAATATATAAAATAGAAAATTACTCAGACAATTTGTACCAGAAAGCATACTTTCATTTATGAACAAGATGTTTACAAAGATAAATAGCCTCGGGGGCATACATCTCTCTACATCTCCCGCTTGCACTGAGGTCCATTTATCTTGGTATCTCATACCACATTTACACACTAGTCTCTCTAGACGATCTCGTGCAAGCGCCTTCGTGAATGGATCTGCTAAGTTGTCTTTCGAACAGACTCTTAGGAGTTTTATATCTTTCCTCTTCTCAATATCCTGTATCAGATGATACTTCCGAAGAATGTGTCTGGATCTCTTGTGGAATCTAGGTTCTTGAACCAGACTGATGGTTGCATTGTTGTCGCAATACAGCGGTATTGGATTTTCAATTGCAGGTACCAATCCCAACTGTTTTATGAACTTCCTCATCCAGACTGCTTCCTTTGCCGCATCGTTGGCCGCTATGTATTTGGCCTCCATCGTGGAGTCAGCAACCGTATCTTGTTTGAAACTCCTCCAACTGACTGCTCCTCCGTTGAGAGTGAAAACATATCCAGAGATCGATTTGCTATCATCTATATCACTTTGAAAGCTGGAATCTGTGAAGCCTTCAACCTTGAGCTCTTCTCTTCCATAAATCAAGACTAAGTCTTTAGTCCTTCTTAAGTACTTAAGAATTGCCTTGACTGCTCTCCAGTGTTCTTCTCCAGGGTTAGACTGATATTGACTTACTGTACCTAGTGCATAAGCGACATCGGGTCTGGTACAGATCATGGAATACATGATAGATCCTACCGCTGAAGAATATGGGATCTTACTCATGCGATCCTTTTCCAAGTCAGTTTTTGGAGACATCTCCTTGGAAAGGTTTATTCCATGATTGGCTGGTATTAAACCACCCTTACTGTTTTCCATGCTAAACCATTTAAGCACGGTGTCAATGTACCTGGTTTGGGAGAGTCTTAGCATCCGTGTAAATCTATCTCTATAGATCTTTAACCTAATGTGTAGGATGATTCTCCCAAGTCTTTCATGGAGAAGTTAGTTGATAGACATTCTTTAACAGACTCCAACATCTCTATGTTGTTACCGATTATTAGAATATCATCCACGTACAGTACGAGGATAACTAAAGAATTATTACTGGTCCTTTTATAGATGCACGGATCATCCTCATTTCTGACAAAACCAAACTCTTTGACTATCTTGTCAAAACAGATGTTCCAACTTTTTAAAGCCTGCTTTAGTCCATAGATGGACCTGTGCAGTCTACACGTTTTTTCTTTACTCCCACTGACTTCGAAACCTTCCGGCTAAGTCATGTAAATCTGCTCTTCTAAATCACCATTTAGAAACGCAGTTTTTACATCCATTTGCCAGATTTCGTACTCATAGTGGGCAGGAATAACGAGTACAATCCGGAAAGACTTGTGCATGGTGACTGGTGAGAAAGTCTCGTCATAATCTATTCATAGAATCCGACGATAACCTTTCGCAACCAGCCTAGCCTTGTACGTTTCTATCTTTCCATATGCACTAATCTTCTTCTTGAAGATCCATTTGCAGCCAATAGGAGTGCTTTCCTTGGGCATGTTTTCTAAAGTCCATACATTATTCATGTGCACGGAATCTGTTACGAGGTGGAACTCGCGTACAATGAATTTGTATTGAGGGGAACCAAGGGCACGGTGGTTATGTTGATACGAAGGTTTAGGTGAGCTATTTAACAAGTGATTAGTGAGGTGAAGAGGCTAGACTTGCCGCCGGGGGTGGCCACGGAGTCAAATCTCACCGGACACGGCGGAAGAAGATCGGGTGGCGGGAGCCAAAGGCTGACGTCGACCAAGGGGCGAGCTTTCCTGCACCACGAGCAACCCGTCAGAAGGGTAGGGTTGGGGTCCAACCCTTAGCCCCCCAATGCCTAAGTCAGTAATAGGATTTAAAACGGGGGCTAGGCACGCCTGTCGAACTGAGGGTGTGTCGACCGTACGTGGCGAGCTATAAGTGGGAGAACAAAGATGTGGACGACCTTTGCTCTCGTGTGTGAATAATGGATTGAGAGAGAATTTGCCAACCCCCCCACCGTAAGAAGTGAGGAGGTATTTATACCTGATGAGAGATGACTAGGTGGGGCTGACCTGGCATGCTGACTCGACGTGCTGAGCTGGCTCGGTTGTCAGCGGAAGCTTCGGACGAGGATATCAGGAACAGGAGTGCCTGCCCTGCTTTTGTCAGACGGCGCAACGGCCAGGTGCACTTTTGTCAGGATGTCAGGGCCGAAAGCATTAAGTGTCAGGGGGCTCAGCGGCCAGGGGGCGCTTTGTCAGATGGTCGGGCGGCGTTAGTGTCAGTCGTGTCCTTACACTAGGTTGTTTGTCGTACGTGATGAACTAAAGGTCTGGCTATGCTATCCCCGGCACCGTGGTTCATGGGGACCAGCCGGGTCGACCTGCTCGGGGGTTGTCCGGCCCGGCCACGCCCCTTTTTGGTCGCGGGTCGTGGGGCCGCTGGCAAGGATGGATATGCACATGCCTACGTCCGCATCCCCGGCGGCACTATCTGGGCGCTCCCCAAATGCACTGCCCCTGGCGGGCCGAGCAACTGCGGTTGTACGCCTCGGCCGGGAGGGGGGACTGCTGCGAGGTGCGCCCATTCCCGTGTAGCCTCGGACCTCCGGGATGGCGGCCCTTTCGCGAAGGGGTGAGTTAATGGGGTATGTCAGCGGATCTGGGCGGGAGTCGTGCTCCTACGATCTTTAGGTCGTAACAATTACCCCCGGCATTCGTGTGCGAGGCGGAAGCCCGGCTCGGCTCGGATGACGTAACGCTACCTCCCTTCTAGCATGGTTCAGACTTGGGTCCATGCTCAGGAGTGGCGACGCGGCTCCCGCTGAGTATTGCCCGCTGTTGCGGGATCGCTAGATCTCGTCCCGAGTGGGAGCCCAGCGAGGAGGTGGGTCACTACGATTGGGGGGGGCATTGCCCCTTAACGCCGTGTCATTGTAGGTGGCGGCTGGGCAGGACTTCGGGGGAGCCCGGCTTCTTGGGAAGGCCACGGTTTCGTTGCGGTGTGTTTACCGGACGTGGTTGTTATTTTTGTGGGGCTTTGGCCGCACTGAGTCTGGTGAACTTCCTGGCCATTGTTCACTTGGGCTTAGGGTGAGGAGTTCGTAAGGAGGAATATTATTCATCAGCCTTTACAGGAGATCTAGGTGGTATCTACAACAAGAGGGAAGGTGTGACCAAACCCGTGGACGGGGCGGGAGGCTGCTTTAACTTGTCGCCCGCCGCATCGGGGCGAGCGGGTCCCTGTTGCTGGGAGGCCTTCCTTTCTACCGACTGCTGAACTCCTCCTGCCTCATTGTCCGGGGGCGAGCTGACGTGCCGTGAATTACCGTTTGGTTTCATCGGGGATGCAGCCCCGTGGTGACCCCCCCTTCGGGAGGGCTGACCCTCGTTTGTCGGGTGGACCTTCTTCCTTTCCCTTTCCTCGCTTTCTCGCGTTCTGTCTCGCCGTCGCCGCGCTGGAGGGTTGCCCGGCCTCGCCGGGATCCCGTACATCGAGGGGGAACCCCGGAGGAGGCGGAGGACGAGGTGGCGGTGGTGGCGTCGCCCTCCCAGGGGGAGTCCGGTGGGCCGGCCTCGCGGGGAAGGTTGGGGGCAGGCAGGTGGGTTGTTGGGAGACCCGTTGGGGGTTTCCGCCATCACACCCGGTAGGGATCACCGTGGGATGGATGTTAATTGGGGTGTGGCGGCCCGCGGCTAGTCTTCCGGGCCTACCGTTTCATCTGGTTACGTGCAGGAGGAAGGCTGGCAGGCGGGACCTCCCATGTGTAAGGGGAACATCCTATCAGAGGTCGCGGAGTGGAAGCGGTCACCGTTGGGGGAAGTGAGGCCCGTCGGTGGACATCGGCCTTCTTCGTAGCTCGGTGGGGCGTTCGGGGCTTTTTCATACCCGGTGTGAGGGGATGCAAATCCCTTTCGTGTATCTTCCCCTCTTCCCTAAACTCTGAAGGGGGGGTACTTATGGAGGGATTCTGCAGAAGGGTTCATCTTGGATAACGTGAGGGGTGAGTGCCATTAGTGGGCAACGCCGAATCACGCACTTTGGGAACCGCTTTTTCCTGACGATACCTGACACGGTTCGTCTATTCTGGCCTCTCGGGGGGCGTGTTGATGCTGATGGCGTGTTTTTCGAGTGTCTTATCGTTTCGTCGAGTCGCGTCGCGGTGTTGCCTTATCGGGCCAGGCGTATATCCAACAGGCATTGTTTCGCGGTTTCTGGTTAGCGACCGGTCCGCCCCGATTTACGTGTCCTTGTCCTTATTCCCAGCTTTGAGTTTTCGAGGATCGGGGTCTTAATCCGGGCGGGGGATTCCTGATGTGGTTTGGGAGGCCGGCGCCGGGTAGTTGGTCGCTGTGCGGGCTGAACCGGTTAGCCCCTACCGAGGCGGGCGAGTCGCCATTGGGAGGCCGGTCCTTGCCGTGTTTTATCGCTGGTGTTACCTATTTTATTTTCTTGCTTGAGTACACAATTACTGCCCCCAACATTCCCTTGCCCGAGAGCAAGAGGTCTGGGGAAAGAGGATGTTGATGGTCTATGTGTTGTGTTTGGGCGAGACAGAGGATCATTGGATGCGATCGGGATGAGACATGCCGCCCTATCACGAACAGGGGCTACTCGTAGCATGGCTGACCCCCGGGTGTCTGTTGCGAGTGGATTTTGTCTCGGGCGGAAGCGGCCCCGCAGAGCGAGCCTCAGTTCAACCCCTTCACCTTTGTCTGAAAGGTATGGCGGACTTTAGTTGGCGAGGGGTCTCGTTTAGAAACGTCGGTCCTTCCTGTTATCGGGGGGTTCGGACTGCGGGGGTATACTTACTGGGCGTCCTAAGTTAGTACGGGGGAGTGCGATTCTCTGTTCCTGCTTTACCTACCGCGAGGGGTGGTTCCGTTTTGTAAGCTCGCCCGGCCTTTGGTGGGGGGATCGTTTCATGCTATGGCGTTTTCCGAAAGTTAAAACGACTTTGATGGAGATAAATGTTTTCATTTATATTTACAAGAACCCTTCTATGGTTCGCACACGAGTACTTAGATTATCGCCCGTTCTTGGAGGTAAGATCCGGCTCGGTGGCGGGCCGTGGAACTGTCCTCGCCTGCGGTGAGTGACCTCCTGATTTAGGGGTTACCCTCTGCCGGGTGGGCCTTTTTATCTTCAGTTGTTCTTGGCGACTAGGTGAGCGTCCGTCCAATGCGCTGACGGGTTGCCAGGTCTCCTCGGCCGGGTGGAAGCGCTGGGGGGCTCACCAGGGAAGCTGTCTTGCTGTGGTTTTTGTCCCGGGGGTGGGGGGTCCTGACGATCGGGCCGCCTCCTCTCCATTGCTTTGTCATCTCCCTCCACGCCTCGCGGTTTGGGTTTGAGGGTGGGGGAAATCCTGACGATCGGGCCACCTCCCCTCCACGCCTCGCGGTTTGGGTTTGAGGGGCGGGGTTCGGGTTTCGAGTGTGCTGGGGCGGGCTGACACGCCATGACTTGCCTTTTGGGCTCGTCGGGGATGCAGCCTTGCCGAGGTCCCCGTCCGGAGGTCGAAGGCGAGGAGGTACAGGCCTGCAAGCCCGGGGGGCTTTTGCCTTTCCTGCCGGCGGGGAGCGGATGCCTACCTCTCTCCGACTCGTCCTGTTTAGACCAGACGGAGGAGTGGAAAGTGGATTTCCCTTGTGTAAGTGGAATATCCTATTGGCGATCCGTTTGTAAGGGGAATATCCTATCGGAGGTAGTGGAGATGTTGCGACCGTCGCCCAGGGAGGAGGGAACCACTGGTGGCCGGTGACCTCCCTTTTGTTAGGACGAGGCATCTCGGCCCGTTTCCTAGCGGGTGGAGGGTGTCAGTCCCGATTTTTCATATCTTTTGATTCTTTGTTCTTTTCTCTTTCGGGAGGGTGAGTGGTGTCTTTATAGGGGGAATTTACTGACGGTTTCCTCTATAATTATTGCGATGAGTTGGCATTATTAATGGGCTCCTCGGAACCACGCCCGTTTTAAACCGCTTTTGCTAGGTGGCGCTTAAGGAACCTCTTTTGGAGTGTGCCATTAATGGTGGCGTATTTCTCGAGCGTCCTTTAGTTTCGTCGAGTCACATCGGGGCCGCCTCCTCGGGAACTGATGCCATTTTGTCCCGGTTTACGTGTCCTTGTCCTCTTTCCCAGGTTCGACTTTTCAAGGGTCACGGGTCTGCCAAGTCTAGGGTGCGGTTACGCAGCCTTGCCTACGCCCTGCCCCGGAGGTCTGGTGGAGGGGAGCGGGCGCGTAGCCCTTTCTGGGTTGGGTGGCTAGGGTTGGCCCCGCCCCAGAGGTCTTGAGGGGGGGAGCGGGCGCGTAGCCCGGCCCGTGCCCTTCTCTGGTTTGGGTGGCTAGGGTTGGCCCTGCCCCAGAGGTCTTGAGGGGGGAGCGGGCACGTAGCCCGGCCCGTGCCCTGCTTTGGTTTGGGTGGCTAGGGTTGGCCCCGCCCCAGAGGTCTTGAGGGGGGAGCGGGCGCGTAGCCCGGCCCGTGCCCTTCTCTGGTTTGGGTGGCTAGGGTTGGCCCCGCCCCAGAGGTCTTGAGGGGGGAGCGGGCGCGTAGCCCGGCCCGTGCCCTTCTCTGGTTTGGGTGGCTAGGGTTGGCCCTGCCCCAGAGGTCTTGAGGGGGGGAGCGGGCGCGTAGCCCGGCCCGTGCCCTTCTCTGGTTTGGGTGGCTAGGGTTGGCCCTGCCCCAGAGGTCTTGAGGGGGGAGAGCGGGCGCGTAGCCCGGCCCGTGCCCTTTTCTGGTTTGGGTGGCTAGGGTTGGCCCTGCCCTAGAGGTCTTGAGGGGGGGAGCGGGCGCGTAGCCCGGCCCGTGCCCTTCTCTGGTTTGGGTGGCTAGGGTTGGCCCTGTCCCAGAGGTCTTGAGGGGGGGAGCGGGCGCGTAGACCGGCCCGTGCCCTTCTCTGGTTTGGGTGGCTAGGGTTGGCCCTGCCCCAGAGGTCTTGAGGGGGGGAGCGGGCGCGTAGCCCGGCCCGTGCCCTTCTCTGGTTTGGGTGGCTAGGGTTGGCCCTGCCCCAGAGGTCTTGAGGGGGGAGCGGGCGCGTAGCCCGGCCCGTGCCCTTCTCTGGTTTGGGTGGCTAGGGTTGGCCCTATCCCAGAGGTCTTGAGGGGGGGGAGCGGGCGCGTAGCCCGGCCCGTGCCCTTCTCTGGTTTGGGTGGGTAGGGTTGGCCCTGCCCCAGAGGTTCGGAGGTTTGACGCTGAAAAACTTATGTAGAAACAACAATGTTGGGGAAAGCGGGTAGATGTGTATTTTGTATATATAAAAGAAAAAATCACAACTATTGGTAGAACTTTAGCATGTGCTTTGCATTCCAAGGATGGGCCAGCTCATTCCCATCGGGGGTTGCCAAGATGTACGTGGCTGGTCCGACGATATCGATGACCTTGTAGGGCCCTTCCCATTTGGCGGCCAGCTTTCCCCGCAGGGCGGTCTCGGGTCGGAAGGTGGCGTCTCTGAGGACCAAGTCGTCGATCCTGAAAGTCCGCTGCTTCACCCGGGAGTCGTAGTGTCGCGCCATCCTCTGGCTGTGCTTGACGAGGCTTGTCAGGGCCCGGTCTCTTACCTCGTCTATCAATTCAAGACTGAGGCCGAGTCCCTCTCCATTGATCTCTTCGTCGAAGAGTTTTAGTCGGAGTGTCTCTTCTCCAATCTCCACGGGAACGACCGCCTCCGATCCGTATGCTAGCATGAACGGGATTTCTCCTGTCGAGGCCTTGTGGGTGGTGCGATAGGACCATAGGATTCCCGGCAGCTCGTCGACCCATGCCCCAAGGGCGGCGTCCACTTTTTTCTTCATAGGGTTCAAGATGCATTTATTCGTGGCCTCCGCCATTCCGTTGCACTGCGGGTGGGCGACTGACGCGAAATGGAGTTTGATCCCCCAGCCCGAACAGAAGTCACGGAAGCCTTCGCAATCGAACTGCCTTCCGTTATCCGTGACTATCGAGCAGGGTATCTCGAAGCGACATATAATGGATTGCCAGATAAAGCCCTTCATGTCCGTCCACGTGATACGCGCTAGCAGCTCTGCCTCCATCCACTTCGTGAAGTAGTCCACGGCGACGACTAGATATTTCCTTCCCCCGGAGGCCTTCGGGAAAGGCCCAAGGATGTCGAGTCCCCATTTGGCGAATGGGATCGGGCTCACGATGGGCATCAAGTTGGCCGGAGGTGTAGTCGTCCGTCGGCAAAATTTCTGGCACGCCTCGCACCTCTTGACGTATTGTACCGCGTCCCGGATCATTGTCGACCAATAGTACCCCTGGCGCATTATTTTGTGGGCGATGGTGCAACCGCCATGGTGGTTTCCGCAGAAGCCTTCGTGCACTTCGCGGATGACTTGCTCGGCCTGCTCCGGGCCCAAGCATTTTAGATAGGGCAGGACGTCGAAATTGGCGCGGCGGCGGCGGTACATCACTCCGTCGAGGAGTACGAATGATAGGGCCCGCCTCTCCATCTTTTTAGCCAGCACCCGCTCCTCGGGCAGTTCCCCCGTCTCCAAGTACTTCATAATGGGGGTCATCCACGTCGTCACCGTGCCCGCACACATCAGTTCTTCTTCGTCAATGGTTGGGGTCAATAGGCTTTCGACGTAGATGGCTTTCCCAATCTCGGCCGCGGAGGAGGAGACCAGCTTAGATAGGGCGTCCGCCCGGAGGTTGTTGGAGCGGGGCAGGTGCTGGACGTCCGCCTTCTTGAACTTGCGGAGTTCGATCTGGATGCGCTTAAGGTAACGCTTCATTGTTTCTTCTCGAGCCTCGAAGCTTCCTAGGATCTGTTGGATGACGAGCCGTGAGTCACTAAGGAGCAACACGTTCGTCGCCCCCACCGCCCTACCGAGCTTCAACCCGTTAACCGCGGCCTCGTATTCCGCGACATTGTTAGTTGCCGGGAAGTTGAAGCGTAGGGTGTATTCCAATGAGCACCCGTCGGGGGTCTGAATGACGATACCCGCCCCCGTCCCGGATCCCGTCGCGGAGCCGTCGACGTGGATGGTCCACAATTTGTCTACGTCCATCTGGGAGGGCTTTGAGGGTTCGCCCCCCCGGTCCCCCGCGGGGACACGGTCGCCGATGGGGGCTTTGGTTGGTCCCCCGGAGTGCCCCATGTGGTGCATTCCACCACGAAGTCGGCCAGCGCCTGGCCCTTGATCGCCGTCCGGGCTTTGTACGTTATGTCAAACTCGCTGAGCTCGACACTCCAGTTGAGCATCCTCCCCGACCGCTCCAGCCTCTTCAGGTTTTTCTCGAGGGGCATGTTGGTGTGGACGGCGATGGGATGGGCCTAGAAGTAGGGTCGGAGCTTTCGGGCGGTGGCGATTAGGCAGTAGGCGGCCCTCTCGATGGGACTGTAGCGAGTCTCCGCCTCCCGGAGGATCTGGATGGCGTAGTAAACAGGGCACTGCACCCCCCCTTCCTCCTTGATCAAGACGGAACTAACGGCCTCTTCGTTGGTTGCCAAGTACAACCCTAGGGGTTCGCCTTCTTCCGGCCGTGCGAGGAGCGGAGGACTTTGTAGGTAAGCCCTCAGCTCCGCGAATGCCCGTGCACAGTCGTTGTCCCACGGGATCACCTTCATCTTGTCCTTAGCTTCACCAAAGGCAGTGCGCAAGACCCTGAAGAAGGGGAGTGACTTCTCCGCAGATTTCGACAAGAATCGCCCCAGAGCAGCGATCCGGTCGTTCAGTCGCTGCAAGTCCCGGATCGTCTGGGGTTCCGCCATATTGATGAGGGTCGTCACCTTGTCGGGGTTCGCCTCGATCCCCCGCTTCGTTATCATGAAGCCCAGGAATTTTCCCGACTACACGCTGAAGATACACTTTGCGGGGTTCAGTCTTAAGTTGTATCGGCGGACCCTTTGGAACGTTTCCTGTAAGTCGACGAGGTGGTCTGGGGCCCTCCTACTCTTTACCAGTATGTCGTCGATGTAGACCTCCAAGTTTCGCCCCACCTGAGGGCCGAATATTCGGTCTACCATCCGCTGATAGGTTGCCCCGGCGTTCTTCAGTCCAAAGGGCATCTTGGTGTAACAGAAGGTGCCCTTGTCGGTGACAAAGGACGTCTTTTCCTCGTCCTCCTCCGCCATCGTTATCTGGTTGTACCCCGAGAAGGCGTCCATAAAGCGTAACAACTCGTAACCGGACGCCTGGTCCACCAAGCGGTCGATCCAGGGTAGGGGAAACTGTCTTTTGGGCACACCTTGTTGAGGTCGGTGAAGTCGACGCACATGCGCCACTTTCCACTGGGCTTCTTCACCAAAACGACATTGGCGAGCCAGTCCGGGTAATCCACTGGCCGGACAAACTTGGCTTCGAGGAGCCGCTCTACTTCTTCCTTGGCCGCCCTCTTCTTTTCGCCCCCGCGCTTCTCTTCTTCTGTCGGACCGGTCGGGCTTCTGGGTCCACATTCAACCTGTGGGAGATCACCGTCGGGTCAACCCCCGGCATGTCTGCGGGTGACCATGCGAATATATCCGCATTTTCCCGGAGCAGGCCGACGAGGGCCGCCCTCAGGGCGGCCGGGAGTTTCGTCCCGATGGAGACGGTTCTCTCTTCATCCGCGGCTACGGGAACCTCCTCGACCTCCTCGGCCGGGGTCGGCCGCTGGTCGCAGAAGTCCTCCCTTTCATCGGGGATGAGGACCGCCAGGGCCCGCTTCGGGCTCCCGCGCCTGGCTGGTCCTTTGTCGCGGCCCCCAGACACCTCCTGGTCTCCCCGCACCAGTCCCACCCCCTGCGGGGTCCGGAATTTCATTATCTGGTGTAGCAGGCTGGGGAGCGCCTCTATGGCCGTCATGTATGGATGCCCTATGATTCCGTTGTACGCCGACGTGACGTCGACGATGACGAACCGTGTCGCCCTGGTGACGACCCTCGGTTCCTCCCCCAGAGTCATCGGCAGGGTGATCGTCCCCACTATGGGGATCATATGGCCGGTGAAGCCGACAATGGGGCCCACGCAGGGCTCTAGGTCTGCACGCCCCCACCCCATCCTTTCGACCGTTGACAGGAACAGGATGTCGCAGGAGCTACCGGTGTCAATCAGGAGCCGGCTGACGACGACCGCCCCGATCCGAGCCTCAACGACGAGGGCGTCATCGCACTAACTCCTAACCTTCTGCTGATCTCCATCGATAAAGGTGATAGGGGGTCGGTTTGTCCTTCTCCGCTTCGGCCGGCTGTTGGCGCCCGCTACCATCACCTGTCGGGCACCTGCCTCCGAGATCGTGGGCGACGTCCCCTCTGGACGCGGCCCCCCGCTTATCATCTCAATGCGCATGATCGCCCCAGGGGGGCGTGGCTCCTCCCGATCGCGGTCCGCTGGCAGTTCCGGCCCCCGCGCCTCCCGGGGGGCTCTCTCTCCTTGTACTGCCCGCCTGTCCCCCACGAAGCCTCCCAAGTGGCCCGCCTGGATCAGCCGCTCGATCTCTCTCTTAAGAGTGTAGAAATGGTCGGTATCGTGGCCGTGGTCACGGTGATATCAGCAATACCTCCGAAGATCCCGCTTTGCCGGATCCGACCTCATCCCCCGGGGGGCTCCGGCAGTAGTCCGGCCCTCGTCGCCGCGGCCAGAACCTCCAACATGGGGGCGTTGAGCCGTGTGTAGTGTGCCTGCAAGGGGCCTTCCTGTCTTGGGATGGCTCGGGTGGCACCTTGGGCCGGGGCAAGCTCTCGGACCAGATCAGGGCGATTGTGTAGGCGACGCCCCGTCGGGTCGCGCCTTGGCTGGACCCACTGGTCGCGGCCCCGACGCCCCTCATCCTACCCTGGCCGAGGGTGTGACCGGGGCTCGCCTTGGAGCGGCTTCACCGGGGGAAATACGGCCTTTGCGCCGAGAGTCTCTTCGGCCAATGCATGCCTCTCCGCCATCGCAACCAGTGCCTCATAGTCGGTCGGCAGATCTCAGAGCAGGGATTTGTGGAGGCTCCGAGTCCGCAATCCCGTCTTGAAGGCCAGCATAAGTACCTCGTCGCCGCAGGTCACCATCGCCCGTCTCTCATCCTGGAAGCGGCGTAGGTATCTGCCCGTTGTCTCCCCTTCTCCTTGGACTATCGTGCCGAGATAGTCCAAGGGCTTCTTCTTTGTCCGCCCGGCCCGAAACTCTTGGCAGAACTTGTGGGACAGCTCGCCAAAGCTCCCAATGGATCTTGCGGGTAGGTCGAAGTACCAGTCCAACGCCGTGTCCCTCAGAATTTGGGAGAAATGCCGGCACAGGAACGCCTCATCCACATCCTGCGCCTCCATCGCCCCCCGGTATTGCTGCACGTGCGTAAAGGGGTCGCCTCTTCCGTTGTATGTGGCCAAGTGGGGGGGTTTGAACCTTATTGGCCTCGGGGCGGACGTGATCCACCATGCAAGCGGCGTGGCCTCCTCCGGGTAGGTAAGGCGCTCGGGCGCATCCCCTCTCCGCCATTCGGGGGGTCTGGCTCCGGTCGCGCCTCGGCCACCGATGGTCCTTGATTCGGGATATAAATTGCAAATTTTCCCCCCTAACTATCCCCATTTTGTGCCAAAGATTAGGCTTAATTGTGCTCTTTTTGGATATATTTTCACTTTATGTCGATTTTAGAGCTTATTCTCATTCTTAGCACAAAATACGGTTTTTATCGTCTTTATTGGCTTCCTATTATTTTTCCTATGCTCCTACCATTATTTCGATCATATCTCCATTTTTTGGGAATTATTTGAGCATTGTGATATTTTTATATAGCCTATTGGAAGTCAATATTGTGTTTCTTAATCGTCATTATATTTATTTTCTTATCAAATGGACTAATTTCTCCTTCTCATATTTTTCAGGTACTCCTGGGACTCTTAGGGATTTTTCAGAATTTTTTGGGATTTTTCTGAGATTTCTAGGTATTTTTTTAGATTTATTTGGAGGAGAAATGGGGGTTTTAAATCAGGAAAAATAATATTACTGGGGGCGCCACGTGGCGCAATCAGACGGCGCCATGTGGCGCCGTGATTCTGCTGCAGGCGCGCGCTTTAATTAAAAAAAAGATTTTTTTTTTAAAAAAACTTGCGGGCCGGCCCAGCTTGGCCGGCCCGCCGAAGACCTGAGCGGGCTCAGCGCCCGCTCAATTTGAGCGGGCCCAGCGCCCGCTCAAACTGAGCGGGTCCAGCGCCCGCTCAATTTGAGCGGGCACAGCGCCCGCTCAACTTGAGCGGGAGCGGCCCGCTCTGTTAATGCGGGCGCCGGTTAAGTGCGGGTCGGGCGCCCGCTGCGGGCCCGACCCGCAATGTTAGTAAAAACGCCCTTGGGGGCGATTTTTGAGGTTTCTTCTCAATTTTTCTCGGCCTGAAGCTGTTTTTTGGGGGTTTTTGAGTTTTTCTAGGGCTTTGGATGGGGGAGGAGGCCATGGATTGAGCTTGGAGCTTGGAGGAGCACTTGGGAGAGGAGAACTTCATCCATGAGTGACACATTGGTGAAAATTTTCCAAACTCTTGTGTATTTGATTTAGGGTTTTGTATTGTAATTGGATGTTAATTTTGAGTAAAGATTACTCCTTTTTCTCCATGATCCTCTAAATTTTGCTTGTGTGGTTGTGTTTGGGGATTGTTGTTGTTGGTTTGAGAATTTCATCTCTAGCACAATTTTATCTTCAAAAATTTGTGTATGAAATTTGTGTTATTTTGTTTATTGGAACCCTAGGGGGAAATCCAAGAAGAGGATAATCCTAGCGGACCCTCTCTAATGCGCTTATTGTCAATTACTCGCATGAGTTTCATTCACTACTTATTGCACCCCACACGTTCGATGAAATGCCGTATTTTCCGATTGAGCTCCCTTAGCCGGGAGATCAATTGAGTTATTTATAGGGATGATTCCTTGCGCCCACGGCCTCATTCGCATGCACACCACACGAGTCCTCCTCGTTACTTGCCGATTCGGCTCTCCACCCCTACCCTCTTAGGATAGATTTTAGTTTTCACCACTTTTCCTCCTCTCATCCACTGTTAATTGGGTAGTTGTAAAACACTTTAATTTTCTTTATCGATCAAGCTTGTGAACGTAGAACGAATTGTCCCTGTGATCCGACCCGGTACTCACCGGTTATTTATATATTGCATTGACGCTCCTACGCTTGGGAGCGGAAGGCGTGCACTTGCGCGTTTTCCGAGTCAACCAGTCCTCCCGCCCCGGGGAGTAGCGTGACGGTCGCCTGGCGGGGCTCCTTCCTCGGGTCGAGGATTCGACGGGTTGCGGGCTACGGTTCTCCCAGTACCATCGCCCCCCGGCCGCCTCCCCTCGGATCTCCATCCGCTACTGATTCTCCCGCAGAAGCCTATCGCGCTCGACGGTGAGGAAGCGTAGTTGTCGACAAACGGCTTCCTCGTGCAGGCGATCGGAGGAGTGGTGCAGGCGAGACGGACTCCCTCCTCCCGGTGGGGACCTGGCCAACAACGGGCCCCGCCCGTCCCCGAGCCGCAGGCCCGTCGCCGTCACCTCTGGGATTTCCCGGTTGCCTTCGTTCTCCCTCCTTAGCCTTTCGCGCTCCGCGATGATGAAGCGGAGCTGGTGGCGGACGGTTTCTTCGTCCTGGTAGGCCCTCCTGGCGGTCTCGGCCGATTCGTCCAAATGCCTTTGCGCGGCGGCCGCTTCCTCCCGGTGCCTCCACAGCCGCGCGACCTCCATTTCCTCTTCCAGGAGCTTCTGCTGGGCCGCAACCTCCTTGGCGAGCCCCCTGTCTCCCCCTCCTCCTCGAACTGAGGGTGGAGATTCCGTCTCACGTTCGGGGGCTCCGAGGGGCCGGGCGGTGGCTCTGCTCCCGCCGTCGCGTAGCCTCCCATCACCTGAGTGACGGCCTCGAAGCTCTTCAGGATTACGCGGGCCGAAGTATGGTCTGTCTCGGCGCCCATCCCCGGAGGGGGGTTGGGCGCCGGGGTGATTAGTAAAGAGAGTGGCTCCTGACCCATGGGATCCTTGCCGTGGTCAGGGTTCCGAGTGATCGGCATGGAGTCTAACATGGGTGTGACCCTTCGTTCCCACAGACGGCGCCAATTGTTACGAGGTGGAACTCGCGTACAATGAATTTGTATTGAGGGGAACCAAGGGCACGGTTGTTGTGTTGATACGAGGGTTTAGGTGAGCTATTTAACAAGTGATTAGTGGGGTGAAGAGGCTAGACTTGCCGCCGGGGGTGGCCACGGAGTCAAATCTCACCGGACACGGCGGAAGAAGATCGGGTGGCGGGAGCCAAAGGCTGACGTCGACCAGGGACGAGCTTTCCTGCACCACGAGCAACCCGTCAGAAGGGCAGGGTTGGGGTCCAACCCTTAGCCCCCCCTGATGCCTAAGTCAGTACTAGGATTTAAAACGGGGGCTAGGCATGCCGGTCGGACTGAGGGTGTGTCGACCGTACGTGGCGAGCTATAAGTGGGAGAACAAAGATGTGGATGACCTTTGCTCTCGTGTGTGAATAATGGATTGAGAGAGAATTTGCTAACCCCCCCACCGTAAGAAGTGAGGAGGTATTTATACCTGATGAGAGATGACTAGGTGGGGCTGACCTGGCATGCTGACTCGACGTGCTGAGCTGGCTCGGTTGTCAGCGGAAGCTTCGGACGAGGATGTCAGGAACAGGAGTGCCTGCCCTGCTTTTGTCAGACGGCGCAACGGCCAGGGGCACTTTTGTCAGGATGTCAGGGCCGAAAGCATTAAGTGTCAGGGGGCTCAGCGGCCAGGGGGCGCTTTGTCAGATGGTCGGGTGGCGTTAGTGTCATTCGTGTCCTTGCACTAGGTTGTTTGTCGTACGTGATGAGCTAAAGGTCTGGCTATGCTATCCCCGGCGTCGTGGTTCATGGGGACCAGCCGGGTCGACCTGCTCGGGGGTTGTCCGGCCCGGCCGTGCCCCTTTTTGGTCGCGGGTCGTGGGCCGCTGGCAAGGAGGGATATGCACATGCCTACGTCCGCATCCCCGGCGGCACTGTCTAGGCGCTCCCCAAATGCACTGCCCCTGGCAGGCCGAGCAACGGCGGTTGTACGCCTCGGCCGGGAGGGGGGAGTGCTGCGAGGTGCGCCCATTCCCGTGTAGCCTCGGACCTCCGGGATGGCAGCCCTTTCGCGAAGGGGTGAGTTAATGGGGTATGTCAGCGGATCTGGGCGGGAGTCGTGCTCCTACGATCTTTAGGTCGTAACAGAATCTATTTCGGATTTCATTACATCTAGCCATTTATCAGAGTCTCTACTCTTTATGGCATCCTGGAAGCTAATAGGATCATCATCTAATATGATGCTATCCTCAAGCCCTCCGTCTACGAGAAAACCGTAGTACCTATCAGGGACTCGAGGAATCCTATCAGACTTCCTAACGACTGGTTGGAAGATATCAGGTTTTGATTCTCCCACTGGTTCCGACATTTTTTCCTTTGTAAATACTTCTTCCAAACATTCGTCCAGATCAATCACCTTGCCAGTTGATTCATTCACAAGGAACTCCTTTTCTAAAAAAGGTGGCATGTCTAGAGACAACAATTTTTTGTTGCTCTGGATGGTAAAAGATATATCCTAACGAATGTCACGGGTACCCAATGAATTTACACAGAATAGATCTGTCTTCCAGTTTGTCTGGATTATGCCTTTTGACATATGCAGGACAACCCCACACCCTTAAGTGATTATGGCTGTATTTCTTGCCAGTCCATAGCCGATATGGTGTCATCGGTACAGACCTTGATGGAACCTTATTGAGAATATATATCAGTTTCTAGGGCATAGCCCCAGAGGGAAGTTGTTAACTCAGCTTCACTTATCATGGGTCGCACCATGTCTAACAAGGTGCGGTTCCTCCTTTCTGATGCACCATTATGTTGAGGTGTGTAAGGAGGTGTGACCTGAGAGAGAATCCCATTCTCTTTTAAATATGAAAGGAATTCATGGCTCAAGTATTCTCCTCCTCGATCTGATCGAATGATCTTGATACTTCAACTTCGTTACGATACTCTTTGAATCGCTCAAAGGTTTTGGACTTGTGTTTCATCAAGAACACATGTCCAAACCTAGAGTGATCATCAGTAAATGTAACGAAATATGAAAATCCTCCTTTGGCAAATGTAGACATGTGTCCACATACATTAGAATGTACTAGACCCAAGAGTTCAATAACTCTCTCCCCTTGACTTGCAAAAGGCGTTTTGGCCATTTTACCTTTGAGGCAAGACTCGCAAGTGTCGAATGAATCATAATTTGAGAGTCCCAAGAGCCCCTCTTTATGAAATTTGCTGAGTCTCTTCTCTCCGATATGGCCTAGTCTACAGTGTCAAAGGTAGATTTTATTAAAACCTGATTCCTTACGTTTTCTTGTATTAATGTTTAATACAACTTTATTACTCAAAGTGTATACACCATTGTCTAGTGTCCCAAAACCTTGCAACTTACCATCAAAGAAATTGTTCATAACATTTCCGTTGATAGCAAAATTATAACCTTCTCTAGCCAAAGCCGAGACGGAGATAATATTGCGTAGGAAGTTTGGGATATATTAACATTGTTACATTGCTTCAAAAGCAAGTTAGCTCCACTAGCTAATGTGTGTTTTAGATCTCACACTGCTACAACATCAACATTTGTTGCGTTGCCGACTTGGAGAACGATTTCATTCTTTTCGAGCTTTCTAATAATTCTCATTCCCTATAACTGATTACAGATATGAGAGCCTGCACTGGTATCTAATACCCATGCATTAGAACTCACAGAAAGAATTACACTTTGCATTATTGAAGTTGAGGCATTAAAATGTCCTTTCTTCATTTGTTCCCGTACTGCTATTATTCCCCTTAGTCAGTCCTTTTTATTATTACCAGTATATATTCTTATCTTGGATATATTTAGTATTACTCGTCATGCTGCAAATATTAGAACTCCTATAGTTAGCATGTGTTCAAAATATTTTAAATATAATTAGAATGGTTTTTATCCAATTATACTCTCGCACTATTTTAAAATCATTTAAGCCATAACATAATTAAAATTTTAGTGCGACATGAATCCAACAACCATGAGTCGCCCGACCTTGAGTGTATCTCAACAAGTCGTTTGACTCTGCTGTCAGTAGACGAACTCTTTGTCAATCATATCGTATATGACTCCCTATTTGATTTTTACCCCTAGTCATTTGTGATCATGAGTGTGCTCATCCAAATCACTATAACTAGACCTTAGTTTTCGCGTCTAGCTTGACTTACCCCGGCACTCGGTGTATTCATGACACGACGGTTTGGGTCAAGTCTAGACTACATCATTGCATTAACTTACGCCGGCGCTCGGTGTATTCACGACGCAACGTTTTGGGTTAAGACACATGTATGAAGAAATTGGTTTCTATAAGGTTGACGTGTCACAGTTTGAGTGTAGCTCAACAACTGTAACACGGATCCTACAGATCCCAACGTCTAAAACAAAGAGGCTACGAATTTTCTTGTAAAAGATTCATTAACGTATTTGACTAGATATAGTTGACGGTCTTGCATAATAATGATTCGCGTCTTCGGTCCAGCGGACACGACAAGGGAATTGACTAAGCCAGGATCACTTACCCCTAGTCAAGCTAGGGTGACCCAGAAAACTTAGCCAAGCACATTGATCGGTATCATGGTCCATTGAAGTTGCTTGTCATTTATATGCGTAACTATCAACTATTGGATTTTATTAATACTAGTTAATCCTTATCCACTAGTGGATCCTTAAAATTCAGAATTTTATGGATTTGTTTAATGACTTTTATTAGGTCCTAATCAACTATAAGGATTAGAGTCAGTACGCCGCTACCCTAATCGTCCATTAGGCATTAAAACAAAATTTTAATAGATAGTAGAAAAGATCTAAAAATTATCTTATAATGATTAGAAGATTTTTAATGGCTAACCTAACAAGGTTTTTATTTTTCTTTTGATTATCAAATAAGCAAGAAAAATAAATTATTAAACTTCTTAAGATCATCACATGAATTAAAGTTTTTAATTATCACATAATTAACATGCAAATCATATCTGTTGCAGCATTAGAACAAAGTAGACATGGCTTTGATACCAATGTTGGGATTTTCAAGGTCCCTTAGGGCATATTTTCTAGCCCGTCCTAAGTCGGACGAACAAAAATATAAAAGAAGCAGCAGAAAAAATTTATTAAACTCCTTTAATAAAAGCTACCCTAAGGAAACATGCTTCCTAGCCAGGATTATCTACTGACTCGGGTTAGGTCTGACCAACCCGAGAAAGGTCTAACTACTGCAAAATATGAAAGGCATAATAAAAGGGACTCACCCGGAATCTTGCCTTGGTACAGGCAAGATGTACCGCACCGTCTTCTCGCACCGCACCTCGAGCTGAGCCGCTTTCCAAACCGCACCGCTCCTCGCCTCAAGCTGAACCGCCTCCCGAGCCGCACCGCGCCTCCGAGCCGATCACTTGCCGAAGAAAGTTTCACATGAGCAGACCCACGCCAGAGATTTCTGGATCAGATCCAAACATCCTCGTAGTCTTGCTAGTACCTGACTGGAGGATAGAAAGAACTATATAGGAAGAATAATTTAAGTCTTGATCGAATGTGCTCAAAAAATTAGGAGCTCCTCAATCAGAGACTTGGTGCAAGTTTCATTGAAGAGGGGGCACCCCTATTTATATAGGAGACCGGCCCCTCCTCATTTGCTACGGGCAATATGGGACAATAATAAGTGAAGAGGGATTTAATTGAGTTAGAGAGCCTTTCTCAAAGGCCTAACTTCAACCAATTAAATCTCCATCACCATTGAGCTCTAGAGACGATACAAGTTATCATTTTGAATGGCTATGAATGGTGAATGCGTAGGAACAAATGGTGACGAAATCCGACTTTGTTTGAACCTTCAAACAATTGCTCAAAACTTGAGCAAAATTCACATATTTCGTAGCCGTCATGGGTTTCAAAACCCCTAGCAAAAACAACTTAAGTTGCGGGAGCGCCCGCTAAGCTAGGGGCGCACCCGCCAAAGGCAATGGGCGCGCCCACATTGGGCGCGCCCGGAGCGGGAGCCCGGCCCGCTGTACTCAGCTGGCTGCGCCCGCTGGGTTCAGCAGGCTGCACCTGCTGAACATAATGAGCCGCGCCCATTTCTGCTGCGGGTGAACCCGCTTGTCCAAGTGGGTATAACCCACCTTTGCCTTGTGCTGTTTTTGCGTTTCTGGGCTCGTTAGAGCTCCGATTCCCACGTGGTTTGTTCCTGTGGATTCCTCAGGAAGTCCTCTTCAATCCCAAATGCTTTAATCTCACAACTAACTTGTGAACTTAATAATTCTATTGCATCAAATGCATTCCTCTTTACGATCTTCCTATTACTAAGACGTGAATACTACCCGGTGTGAGACCCTACAGCCTGACCCTACTACTGGTTGGGACTAGAAGTCCCTAGACGACAGTAACCACGAGCAGCATGTGTCGTCCCTGTTTCAGAATCATACTTACGTGATTGACTTGTCGGTAAAAGTGCCGTCGGAATCACACTGATTGTGTCCGTGATGAATTCTGCAGTTTTAGTCCCTTCGTCCTAACTATGTCACTTGTCTAGCCTAGGGTATGGAACTCTGTCAACCCCACTAGCTAGTAGCGGTCAGTATTCGTCGGTCTCCGGTACATTCATGTTGTACATCCTACAACGTACCTTGGCCAAGGTTTTACCGAGAGCCGTACTGACCTGCGACACTAACTTCCCATTAACAGAAGAGACGAATCCTCTCTTGATCACTACTCGGCCCGTACGCTTCAAGTGTCACCCAGCCTAAAATCTTTCAGCAGGCCTTGCATCGAAGCTAGATCATAGACCTAAATGACACTGTTCACGCACAGCTTCGTTCAATGATCCCAAGTCCTAGGGACCAACTTGCCTATCATCACTAGAGTTACTGATGACAGTTAGTTAATGTTTAACCATTTGATAACTCTATATTTGGGTCATTCAGTGGACTCATTCTCTAATGAGCACATGTGTCTTGTCTCCGACTTCATCAAGTCGCGTGATTATGAGACCAATAAGACAAAGACACAATGGTCTTTCCGATGTGCCGATATCCTATCTCAACGCATCTACGACCACGAACGCTTTTTAGACTCAAGCTCCTATCGGTCAGACATTTCTCATAATCGTGATCTCTATCTCGAAACATGTATGACCTAACTTGGAGTCTCAGGAAATTATCTAAGCAATATATAAAATAGAAAATTACTCAGACAATTTGTACCAGAAAGCATACTTTCATTTATGAACAAGATGTTTACAAAGATAAATAGCCTCAAGGGCATACCTCTCTCTACACGTGGAAGTGAAAGTGTAGGTGTAGAAATCAAATTATTCAGATCATTGAACATGTCATGGTTATTTAAAGAGTCTAACATGCATATGTAGCCATAACAATAATACATCAATTTCTACATGGATATGAATATAATTCATTAATACCAATTTAATGATTCAAAAGTGAGATACACATTAAGCACCATTTTTATAGCTTTTTGTATTTTTCGTTTTTTTTGTTTTTATAAAGAACTAAAGCCTCCTAACAAGCAAATGCTAGCACATAAATAAAACAAATCAAGCACACAGAAAAAATAAACACACCAAAAATGAATCACACACAATCTAAAAATGAAGAGCACACCAAAACAATCATATGAAGGTATTCATTACGCTCAAGCAAGAAATCATACCTTCACATTGTCGTTTGGCTAAGGAACTTTGATGAAATGCGACGTCCAATCCATAGTTCCTTGCCACTCCAGCTTACCTGCACGGAAGATGTTATATGTGACCTTGGAATCCAACAAGGTCCACTCATGTTAGCCATCAAATTCTTAGGAACCCATACTTGCTTAAACTTTATGTTTTTGTTCATATATATGCAATAATGAGAAGAATGACCAACACAACCACATGTAAAGCACTTTGCATGAATATTTCTAACTTTGGTTGGCTCATTGTGAACTCTCTTACATTTTGGCTTTTCAGCATATTTCAAATCATATCCAAGTCCTCGCAAATTATTGCCATATATTTTGTTTTCAAGAATTATATCCAAAGATTGTTTCCCAATACCGAATTTCTTTATCAACAATTCTAGATCCATGACTTTGGATTTCGGATAAAGATTTTCATTCACAAGCAAAGTGCATTTACTAATGAAAGCCTTCTTATTATCCTCTTCATTCTTTTTCACATTTTCAGCTTTCTTTTCAAACTCAATCATTTTTCCTTTAAGCTCTTTGGTTTCATTCTTTAGCATGCACATCTTTTCATTAAGCTCTGTATTTTCATTTTCTATCTTAGTAACTTTTTCTTTATGCATGCTATTATCTTTTAAAAAGTAGGACATTTTTGACGTTTAGTTTTTTCATGCATGCTAGAGTTTTCCTTTTTCAACAAATCGATAGTAGTTTTATATGCAACAATTTTATCTTTTAGTTTATCAACTTCTTTAGACATGTCACAATTTTCTTGATGCAGTTCGTAGTTAGCATTTCTAAAGCAATCTACAGTAGATTCTAAATCATCAATTTCATCTTTCATTTCTTTACAAATATTTAAAAGTTCAGTTTTAGTGCAAGATTTTACCTCATCATGGTCTCCCATCAAGCAAAGGGAGGAGTGGGCAGTCTCCTCCCGAGTTTCATCTACGCTATCCTTATCACACGTTATTGCCAGAGATTTTCCTTTCCTTTCTGCAGAGTTATTCTTTTCTTGTGGGCAATTCCTCATAAAGTGTCAATGCTTCCTGCATTTAAAACAATGAATTTTATCACTAGTATTCTGTTCAGAGGAATTTTTAGCAGGATTAAATTTATTAGAACGATTAAACCTTTGTGCCTTTTCATCTCTTCCCTGCTTGGTCTTGATGTATCTTCTGAAGCCTCTTACCATCAGTGCCAGCTCCTCATCAAGTTCATTATCTTCATCTTCCTCAGCTTGAAGAGCTAGTGGTTTGGGAGCCTTGGCCTCTGGTTTCTCTCTTGATTCGATGCTCTTTATTTCAAGCTCATGGGACATCAGGTTCCCTATCAGTTCCTCCACGCTCAGCTTTGTGAGATCCTTAGCTTCATAGATAGCTGTGACTTTAGGATGGAACGAGCTTGGCAGCGCCCTTAAGATCTTTCTTACTTGCTCCTGACTTGAGTATGATTTTCCAAGAGCGTTGGAATTATAGACGATGTCTGTGAACCTTGCAAACATCTCTTTGATGGACTCCATATGACGCATTCGGAAGCTTTCATATTCAGAGCTCAGCAAGGCAAGTTTGGACTCCTTCACCTACGACGGTCCCTCATGTGTCACCTCCAACGTGTGCCAGATTTCCTGCGCAGTTAGACATTGAGATATACGATTAAATTCGGATTTATCTAAAGAGCAGATAATTGCATTCATAGCTCTAACCTTCAACGAGTATTGTCTCCTATCAGCCTCCTATCAGCATCATTCCATTTTTCTTCAGGTTTTAAAATTTCAGTGTCTTCAATTTTAATAGTGGGGGTTTATATCCTTTATCAACAATGTTCCACACATCATAATCAACAAACACTAAATAGATTTTCATTCTAGCTTTCCAATAAGCAAAGTCTACTCCATTAAACTTAGGGGGTCGGGCAATGGACTGACCCGGGCAATGGACTGACCTTCAGCAGAGGCTGAATCAGAAATATTCATGGTTATCTAGCCTAGATCCTCTAACATGCTCTGATACCACTTGTTGGATCTGGATCTAAGCCTAAAGGAAATTCTCGAGATATCACATGCAATTATTCAGCACAGATAGACAAACACAGAGTAAATAAAATCAATCACAGAGTGCAAGAGAGATGTACCCTGGTTCGATCACCCCAACGACCTACTCAATCACAAAGGCAATTATTCAAGCCGCATGAAACCCTCTCTTGAAGATGGGTTTATATAGATGTAGAGGGAAATCAATTAGGCTCATGTAGAATCCCTCGATAATAGGAGTTTGTAATTTGAAATAAATTGTATTGGGATTTGGAGTTTGAAAGAGATTTGGATTTGGATGTCATGGGATTTGATTTAAGCACCAATTGATATGAATCAATCCAAATTGATTGCTTCCTTATCCATCCATCATTTGACTTAGTCCAATTTGAATATGTGTAGCCATTATCTCCATCATTTTGACCAAATCCCTCTTTGACTATTTACGAGCGTGCCATTCCTGAAAAACACTTAGCACACACATTAGAACGTTCACACATGTTTGTTATAATTAAACACGAAGTCATCGATCGTTGTATCCAACAACACGTTGTATCCACCACTATATACGTATCGCTTGCACTAATCACTTAAGGCTAATAGGATATGGTAAACTTTTAAATATTTTGCAAAGGATCTCCCCGTTATTAAGAGATTGTTATACATTTAGTAGCAGTGCGTTGTCAAGTTGTGAAGGTTGGTTTTTTCCAATATGTAAGAGTGTTGTAGGGTAACATTAAAAGTGATACTGGCTTGGAGATTGGAGTAGGTTTGGAAGACCGAACCATAATACATCTTAGTGTTTGTGACTGACTACAATTGCCTAGCTTGAATTTTTGATATCTTGGGATACTGTAGATCAAATTATTTGTTATATCTTTGCAATTTATAAGTAAATCAATAAATTTCTATTTTTTGTTGATAAACACTAATCACACATCCTCTAGTGCCTTATTACAGATCATATAGGATTCTATTTGCGAAATATCCTCGTACATTTTCCAGAAGTCCAACTATATAATCATGGGCTCCTTCATGGCATAGGACTCATAGGCCATTAGTTGGGCTCAAATCTTAGTCTCTTCGTGGGTCATAACTTGAGCCCAAGATTTGGGCTTTTTGGAGGCACCATTTTTGAGACGTAACAGGAGATGCCTAGTTGTACTCATGACATGCATATTCACCATTTCCTTCCACTCTTGCCTTATCGCGACCTCTACCATGCCGCGGGGGGAGGGGGGGCTTTCAGGCTAATGCCGAGGTGCAAGTTGTCACATTTTCCTTCTGCTCCCCCTTTGTCATTGTTCCAGTCTCCAAGCATAGTCTTCCCGGTTCTATATGTTCCTGTAACGCACTGCTCCCAGAATACCTGGAAAGTACGAATCCGTCCCAGGTTCTCCCAGTGTAGCGAGTGTTACGAAGAAAGAAGAGAAAGAAAGAGAGTACATGAAGAATTTGCAGGTCACTGCACACATGCTGGGAAGTACGAGTAATATTCCACCACAAAAAACAACACAGATAAAAGAAAAATAAAGTACAAAGTCAACATTTCATTTATTTATTATTACAAAAGTACATCTTTAAATACAACATCATTTGTACATGGATACAAAGGGAACAAGGGAGAAATCCCAGAAAACCCATAAAAGACAAAAGATCTACGCCTAATACAACTACTCCCTAGACTGTCCCTGGTAGAAGAACTGGGCAAGACTGCCCTCTGGTAGAAGAACTGGGCAAGACTGCCCTCTGTGAGCTCCATCTCTACCTCGAACCCTGAGTAAACTACCGAGTCAAGTCTTGCTTAGTCTACACTGCTCCTAATCTTGAAAAAGTAAATGGGACACGTCAACGCATGACCCGGTAAGAAATCTAACACTAGGTAGGGACCAGTCTCAGAGTTGCTTTACCTTACTAAGGTCTGGCTACATGTGATAATTTTAACTACAGACTATTTCATAAGGTAAAGCAGAAACTCATAGGCATGTACTGAAAGAAAGGATTGCATAAAGTAAAACATGCAGTAATGCATGAACATCTACATAGTTAAAGAAATTAAAAATGCATTTATCTTCAGGTGTTGGATTTAAAAATTAGTATTTGGAAACCCATGTAAAACATAGGACATTAAGGAGCTGGACTTCACCCAGGGTGGGTGAAAAGTGGTAACTCAACCAGCGACACGAGCACTGGAGGGGCCTCTTGTAACTCCCCCTTTGGGGAGTGAGACAATTCTCGGTTTTTATCGGGACAAACAGAGAAAACCAACAATTAACCAATGGTGCATCACGAGTACACCACCGGCCTCTCTAACTCTAGCCAACTCCCCCTTACGGGAGCGCGAGTGAGAATCAAGCTATGTCCACACTTAGCCAACTCCCTTGCTCAGGAGTGCAAGTGGGAGCCTCAGCCGTGTCCGCTCCTTAACTCCTATAATTTACCTGCATTTCCCCCGAACCCGTATCTGAAGCCTCACCCATCTTAGGATGGATCAAGAGTTCCATATAATTATCACTCTTCATCACTCTCAGTTACAGATTATTTCATCTTTTCTTTATTCGACGGCCTCAATTACCCTGTTCACATTTCCATACTTTTCATTATTATTCCGATGTCGGGATTTAACCACGACCATCGTTTCATATGATCATCTCAACATTTCCATTTCATATCAAGATTATTATGATGCTACATTCATCACATAATAACATTAACACAATCCACATAAGACGGCAACATAACTATATATCACGAATGTCATCATAGTAAGGTTATGGCTAATGAAAACTTTGATAACGAAAAACACATGGAATCTACTTATCATGAAAGCCTACATTGTAAGCTTAGTTACAACATGGAGCATACATAATAGGCTTCTAACATTACAAGCTGCTGCTATAAAACCAAATGAAAACTATTTGCATGAATTAATAGTAACATCATTAATATGAACTAACATGAGCCAAACATATTCATGAACATGAGCACTACCTTTAAACACAACAAGACATACTAGTTTGTTATATGTTAAAGTTTAATATGATAAAGTTAACATGATGTGCATTAACATACTACAAATTTACATGCTACAATTTATCATACGAAACTTAATCATAACTTTAGCAACTAACATAAATATGGAGCATAACATTTCTAGCATGAACCTAAGCATTTTAACATGGGATGAATGGAGCAAGGTATAAACATAGAGATGTAAACATAGAGCATGAGTTTAACTATAAAACATGGAACATGACATAAACATAGAACATTGGTATGAACATGATTATAAACATAGAACATGGGGCATGACCATTACATGGGTAAATGAACGTGTATAATAGGCCTAAACATGCTAGCATAATATGTAACATGGCAACACTTTAACACAATATGTAATGAAAATGGTTTACATCTCCCTACAACCAAATTTAAGCTTAACATGGCATAACTAAAGTTTAGGACATGACTTAGCATACCAACATAGAGTTCAAGACATATCCCTATTAACATGCACCTAAGCATATTTTCATGGGCATTAGCACATAGATTACATAAGCATTAGTAATCTACTCATTAGTAAGAACTCTAGCACACCCACGCACTAGTATAAAATTGGGCATACTAACAAATTGACCCACAAATATGTGACAGAGCCTAATTAGCATAACATGAGATATAATAACAAATTGGATTATAATAACATTAACATTCATTTTTCTTTGGATTGTAAAAATACATAAAGCAAGTGCATACATCCTTATTCTCTACACTAACTTAAGAATGAACTCTAACTAGAGTTGGTAGAAATCCTACCTTAATTAACTCCTCCTTACGATTCTTTGGCCCTTCTTCTCCTTAAAGACTTTAAGCTTTCCTTCTCAAGCTTCTTCGCTTCCACAAGCTCATGAGCAACAACACCCAAGAGAAGAAGGAATGCTACGGGGGTGTGCAGAGTGAGGGTGGAGTGGCCCTATGGGTGCTCATCCTCCTTGAAGTCTAAGGGGGAGTTCGGCCTACACCATGAGGAGAGGGGAGAGAGAGAGAGCTTCCTAATTTTCTTTTCTTTATCCTCCTTTTCCCCCCTCAATTTTTCCTCTTTTAAATCTCATATCATCCTTGTCATATCCCTCCATCTCTTCTAATTATGCCACGTGTCTTTGGGTAGGTGGGGTATTAGGGGATGATGACACCTCAAAGGATGAGGTGTCCTCATTAGTAATTTTTAGAAATTAGAATTTTAGTAATTAGGAGTACATCCTTTGAGACTATATACAAACCAAATACCAAGTATATCATCCAAATACTCATCCATTTAAATCCAAATAATGTTTAAAAATCATTTAAAAATTATTTATCATTTTAAAAATTCGGGAAAAATTCTTGAAAATATACAACAATAATACACGTACAAATACGATCAAAAATATGTATATAATACCCGTACACGTGAATACAGGGTATTACAGTTCCTAACATTACTTTAGTATATCTGGTCATCTTGTAGCTAAAGCAGTTATGGATGAGGTTTGCTGGAAAGGCTATGAATGATATTTGTTTTGCGATGGGTGTTTGAGGACGAGTTGCCTATGGATAAATTATGTAAGAAGCTCTTGCAATTGGAGAGTGGTAATTTGTTGAAACTGTTCCTATTTCACATATTATGGCACGAACATCTTTGGAATGGTAGGGTGATGTTGGTTGTTACCAAGGTGTGACATCTTTGAACTATCATCGTTGTTCTTGTTGTTGTTCTTTTCGTGATCGTTGTTCTTTTCGTGATCAGAATAGTTTCGTTCTCAAGTAGTAGTAGCAGAAACGAACGACTTCTTAACTCTCTTTAAGGTTATGGTACTATCTGCTTCCCATAGACCATGCCAATAATGTAGCTGAGAATGGGCATGCCCAAAGCCCGATTGGGCTTCCAATTGGATATGCCACATCATCATCCCTACAAATCCTTCACTAATTCTTTCTAGGATTAGTGAAGGATTTGTAGGGATGATGATGTGGCATGCCCAATTGGAAGCCCAATCGGGCTTTGGGCATGCACATTCTCATCCCTATGTATCAAGTACCCTGTGTACCTGACGGGAGAGCTATCGGGTCGTGGATTGTTGTTTGTGGATGGGTAAATGGTAATGACACTTGTTGGCCAGCTTGCACACTACAGACGACAAAAATGTTAGCCCATCCAAAATTGGTAATGAGATCAACCAATTCAACTCCTCCGATGCTCTAGCTAGCTATGATCTTGATGAGTGGATATAATAGGAAAATAAGAGAAAATTTTAAGCATGTGAAATGAGATACATATTCACACCATCAAATTCCATTCCTGGGAACACAGGAACTAGACGACAGTAATGCATTCGACGGTCTTTATCACTCTTCTAAATTTCCCATCTTCACACCCTATTCCAGCACAAAGATCATGGTCTTCGCTATCATTCTCTACAATCCTTCTAAGTTTGAATGCACGAAACCATAAATCTCTAGAACTACTTATCGATACACAAAGATACACACGTCTCACTGCAAATTATATAATGAAGAAAGATGTACCAGGGAATCATCTGGTTTCTGTTGCTCCCCCCCCCCCCCCCCCCCCCCCCCCCCCCCCCCCCCCCCCCCCCCCCCCCCAAACGCAATAGTTTGAATGCACGCGACATGAATTCATCTAAATCTATACAAAGGAAAAGAAAATAAGTATGAGATCAAGCTAGACAAAATCATTTTCCCTTTAACATACAACACATATATCAATTTTCGCTAACGAAATGGTAATCCAAAGTTTGATCCGAAAACACAAGCTTAACGCATCCCTAGATCCTTCAAATAAGACATGATGCTGGTATTGAAAGCAGATCAACATCCAGATCCTGCCAATCTACACTGAACAGCTCTCTAATCCTCCATATGTATCTAGATCCCACAATGAAGTTTTTATGGTAGTTCATGCAATGCTAGTGTACAACTACATTTTCATTGTTTAGAAAGTCTAGAAGTCAAATAGTCCTTCAAACCAAATTACTTATATGATAACTAAATACACAATTACGATGCTCAGCTAGCCATGGCTCGAGATTAGCCAAGATCACAAAAAAAGCATCAAGCCCAGAACAGCCCACCCTAGGAGATGCAAGAGGAACAATCTCATCCCATGTCCCCCCCACACCAACAATAAAACAGAGGAAGGAAACAAAGCCTCCGGCCAGGAGATCTACAAGAGAGAAGGGACCATCGTGTGTATCATTTATCTTATGTCTTATTAAACGACCCTTGCACAAGTTTTCCCATGTACAGATACAATCAATACCAACCGTCATACTACTATGTTTACGTTGCACATCCATGTCCATGACAATACAGAGTCACAGACCACTCCAATAAGCAGACAATATTGAAACATACACGCATGGTTGACACACACGACACTGCTTCCATAATGCTCATGCTACATAGCCATCTGCAATACCATTAAAAAGATTATCTTATTTTTAGACTAGCTTATCTTATTCATCACAATATGCAGGCAAGGAAGTCATATGTATTGCTAAAAACAAAAACAAAAAAAAAAATAGATCTAACTAGTCTATAATTTGTAAGGCTAAATTAGACATGTAATGGCATAGATTTTAGGCAAAATAGTAGTTTCTAATCTTGAATTTATTTAGTGAAAAGAAAACTAACACTAATAACAGCACCATATCTATATTACATTTGACAGAGTTTTTTGAATCCTAGGGCTGACTAGGACAAGCTGACTAGAACAAGTGAGGGGGATAAAAAGTGGCTGAGATTTAATCTTGGATGATGAACGGTTGGGATTAAAAATTAAGATGAATGGTTTGTATTTTTGAGTTTGTGTGGGGCCCATTTCTTTTCGTAACTTGCCATTTGACTTGGGAAAGCGAGTCTGCTTTTGGGGGAGAGCAAGAGGCTTTTTTGGGGATAGCAACAACCATTTGATTCTAAGATCTTTTCCAAGACAGCAACAGACATTTAATTGCAGGAGACTAAAATTCTCTGAACTAAAGCTTGACTATCAATTTTTACTATCAATTTTGACTATCAATTTTTGTGTGAAACTAAATTCTCTGAAAAACTAAATTTTGGGATGAACTAAAATTTTTTGAACTCGAAAATTTCGCTGGGAGAACCCTACAATTTTGGAGATGAACTAAATTTGGATGGTACTAAATTTGTTGAGGAACTAAGATTTTTGTTATTAACTTAATTCCTTGGGATGAGCAAAATTCTTGGGGAACTAAGCTTTTGACATGGGAATATCTTAAATGAATCGTGCCCTACGGGCACGGGTTATGACTAGTACAACAATAATGAGTAGAACATTACAACTAACGTTTCAAATTAAAATAGCAAAATATCCCAGTATAGTACATTAGTGACCACAGAACATACAGCACCCTGGGCATCTGATAAATTTCTATCCAACAACTGAAACAAAAATCAATAAGACAGTCAGGAGATAAAACCACTCACAAAATCTTTTCTAAACAAAGAAAGATTGAAATATATGCCCAATTTATTATTTTCCCGATCTAACCGTCCCTCAAGAATATTAGAAGAACAAAATTACCAGACACATTAGCAGAACATAAACAGTTTAGAAGTAACATATAGGAGAAATATACACTAGAACATCCATGAATGTATATGCACAACAAAAACTTAGATATCCAGGAAAATAAGCAGTTTAAAGTAAAGTTTTCACCCCATGAAGTCATCCTTATGGCCAGCCGCCAGGATTGCCATGAGGCGAAAAATTCCGTCTCGCTGAGCGACCCGGATATCCAAATCCAGGCCCCATTGGACCGAAACCCCCATTGGCAGGAGATCGGCCGCTGCCCCCCCGCCAACAAATGGGACCATCCTCCTCGGCAGGCCCAGATAACTTGGCATCCTTCCTCTCGGAAGAATGCGCCTGATTTCGACGGGCATGTCCCTCCTAATACTGGACGCCTCCTTTCTCAGGATCCAGCGACGTTTAAACTCATCCTTCCACAAGCTCGCTGCTGCAACCGCCTTTGCAGCTGCCAGTACAAACTCCTCCATGGCTTTCTGCTTCCAAAGGTTGTCATTCGCAGTGAGACGCCTCATCTCAGAGCAAGTGCATCCGATCCTAGCAACATCAACACCAGGAAGAAGCTCCAAAATCTTAAATTTAAGCTCGGCTGGCAGACGAGCGAAGCACGGAGGCAGCGGCAACCCATTTTTCTGACAGATATCGATCAAAAGGGGAAAGCAAAGACTGTCTTTTACAGTCTTCCAGAACTTGAACACCTCCTCCTCCTCTTCTTCGTTTAATGTATTAGACAAGAAGACCACTAATGGCACCACCTCTGAGAGGTCCAAATGCAGTCGATAGACGTCGGCTTCTCCGCTAAGATTCCCATAAACCAAGACGTGATCCCTCATCACTGAGAACTTCAACGTAGCAGCTTTCACATCCCTCTCTCGGACCTGAGCTGCGAGCTCAGGAACCGTGTACCGAATCGTAACGGGAATAGCCGCAGAGTTCCAATTTTGAGGCAAGCGAGACCCATTTTCGTCACAAACCACTAATCCCGACTCTAAAAAGACAGCATGAACAGCAACAACAAGAAG
Organism: Scilla litardierei; assembly: GCA_030789695.1. Taxonomy (NCBI): domain Eukaryota; kingdom Viridiplantae; phylum Streptophyta; class Magnoliopsida; order Asparagales; family Asparagaceae; genus Scilla; species Scilla litardierei. The sequence continues at coordinate 16,643,867 of CM061136.1, forward strand.
CCCTAGGTTGTCCTTAATCTCCTCTCTATCCAATTCCCTTATCCGCTTAAGGAAACAGGAAGCGGAAGATGATTTCCCCACCGATGGTGTCTCAATTTCCATGTCGGAACCAATTGTGGGCTCAGAGTTGGGGACAGGGGCTAGGGTTTCAGCAGCAGGTTGTACATCCATCGGGGCTGAAATCGAGCCGGTACCCATCTCGGAAACGGGGGTGCCCGAGGGAGGGGGCGGGGCTTGGGTATGGGAGTAGAAGAGGAGGTCGCCGGAGGTGAGGCCGAGGGATGGGAGGGAGTCGGTGGGAGATGAAGCGACGAGTTCGTCCCTTCGATTGAGAGAAAGAACGAAGGCTTGCGGGGAAATTGAAGAAGAAGAGAGCTTGCCTGCGATTAGGGTTTTGAGATCGAGGAGAGAGGAGGAATCCGCGACCTCGATTCGAATCGTCTCGTTCGTTTCCACCGATCGGAGTCGGAGCTTCATCTTCACGCGACAGAGAGCGAGCAGCAGGCGTTCAGCAGATTCGGGCCCCGGTGGTTGTAGGTTTAATTTTAGGGCCTGTTCTTTTCCTGGAATATGAAATTTGGAATAGGGGGAATTGATGTATTCCTAAGAGAGAGAAAATGTAGTTATGTGTTCTTTTGGGTGGAATAGAGTATGGAATGAGGGGTTGGGAATAGAGAGTGGGGTCCACTTTCTAGTTGTGTGTTCTTTTGGCTTGTGAGGAGTTGGAATGAGAAAGTGGGAAAGTTGGAGTGTGGGGTTATATGGTGAGAATAGGGTAATGGTAACCCCCCTACCAATATAGGTATAAAATGTAAAATGAAATAAAAATGAATATGGATGTAAAAAAACCCCATTGATTATCAATCATGGAAACGCCACAGAGTAGCAAATGTGCATGACAGAATGAAATTTTTGGTCGGTCCGTTTAAGGCATTCAATATAAATAGTTACTGTACTGTGAAAGACAAACGGAAATAAAAACCAAGCTTCGTCTCAGGCACGGAACAACAATAATGGTCCAATAATGTGTGTCACGTAGTACAAAAAACGCCGACAGTCTCAGATAATCAACAGGTATAAATTCACAACTGGGAAACTCATGATGAAATAACACCACACGGCAGCCCAACCGCAACGACATCAACAAATCGACAAATGATATTAACCCCTGAGGAATTACAGGTGCCAACTGATCCAAGCATGCATATAAGTAAAAAAAAACAGGCTGTAACATTACGCCAAAACTACCCCCAATACAAGGAGATTACAAAAATTCCAAAAGATACATAAAAACACAAGTTCAAACAAGGATTTTAGTCCGACCATACAACACGATCCCCTTCCAAGTCAATGAAGATTGTTATACATAAGAAAACTGATAAAACATAGGCCTAAGAGGGAATACAGAACAAACTTCAGGGAGTTATAATCTTTATGCACCCTATCTAAGGTCAGCCTGTATGTCTCTAATTGGCCAACGACCATAGCCAACCGATCGTCTATAGAATCCAACCTCCTCCCTGTCTGTGCCCAAGCAGATATATCACCTGTTCCCCCTCTTTCAGCTGCTTCCAGTAAATGCAGGATAATAAACTTTGACCAGTCACTGTGCGGGGGGTCCTTCCATACGAAGAACTCACAGATGTCACAGCTCCAAAACCTCCTGCACGGGTTTAACTGGGTCCATGAAGTCTTCCGAGGTACACGCAGACCACAACGACATCTCTTGTAGTCTGAATCATCCGTCTCCAAAGCAGGTACTCGGGTCACTTCCCGAAGGCGGGAGCGAATAGACGTGGATGAGCCTTCACTCATTTAGACCTGGTCAGACATAGAAATAAACAAAATAGAAGGTATGAGATGAGCATAGAAACGGAACAATTTAATGAAGTGAGAACGGGACGAGGAAGGCGTACCTATGAAAAGTACATATCGCTTTATGTCAACGTACCCGTCTTTTGCAGAAAAGAGCAAGGCAAATGCGAAGGAAAAAACAAAAATAATATACAAAACCAATCGCCTATAAATTAGATGTAAAATTTAAAATTATATAGCCCTCAGGTTGCCATATGTATCAGCTACCCAACTAGGTTGCTTGCGGTTGTCCCTTAATAATATAAACATGATACGCAAATAACATGTGTTTTATTCCCGATTCGCATGCACATTTGTGTATCTGTCATGAAATTCAGTCGTAGTCACATGGACAAAGCTATGCAACATTCACAGTCACATGCATAAAATTACAGCCTTCAGAAATGTATTTGGGATGTGATTGAAACATCAGAAGTCTCCCATAGCTCCCAGAAAAATTCACAGAGTACACAATTGACAGTAATTACACAGATTGTACTTCATGCATAGTCCCAGACAGTAATTACACAGAGTACACAAGAACACTCACATATCAATAGTCCCAGATTGTACTTCATGCATGCCCAACATACACAGATGATAGTAAACCAAAGATGAAAGCATGACAAGCAAAGGCAATCCAAATTGAAATTCATTTAAACATTTTAATTGCATGTGATTTGGTGCTAATATCTTGCTGTGATTTGGTGCTAATATCCTGACTTTCTATCGACCCCAATGCTAATATCTTGCTGTGATTTGGTGCTTTGATGGTGGAGTGTCAATGTTGAAATGCCCAAGAAGCAAAATGCATCAATAACTGTAACCCAGGCTATGCTTTATTGCAATTCGGTAAACCATCTCTTGACAACTGTGCAGTTAAAAATAAGCAGAAAAAAATAATTGAAAGGGCCAAAGATGAACATGATAATTATTTTGGATGCTATCCAAAAACAGTGCTAGACAGTAAAGAAAGGGGGGCTAATTATGATGCCACTTGTGTTCTTGATGCCTCACCTATATGTTCATATCAATAGAGCCAGCTTTACAGCTGAGAGCCAGCTTTACAGCTGAGACTAATCAATCACAAACTTAGACAATGAAGCTGCTTAAAGCTATGTTGGTGTTTAAGACTTGTTGGATACAAAGATAATCACAGATATACTGCTACTGTTCTGCATAAATAAACAAATGAACTATTTGTATCCGAATCTGACTAGTAACAAGATAATCACAGATATACAGCATGGTGTGACTGATAAAACATGTGTCTAACAATATATGTGATGAAAAGATGCCACCAAAAAACCTGGATGTTCACCTAGTAACAACAACAAGTGTCCACACAACACATTCCAGATAGGGGTAACAATAGGTCACCAACAACAACAACTAAACCGTGAAAACCAAGTATGAAATTGGAAACTTGCATATGTGCATCATGATAAGTGCATCAGCCTTCAGGTTATACATTCAAAATGCAGAAATTGGAAACTTGCTTCTGTGCAAGGCAGTAAAAAACATAAAGTTAACTGCTGTTAGAACAAGGACCCAACTCAGGTGTATATCATAGGAATAGCCTTAAAAAAACAGTCAATCCCCCCTACATCATATGCTACCATGCTCCAGCTGATTGTGAAATCGATACAACAAGCAAAAAAAAAATGTTTCCAGATCCAACATGATAAATGTGTGCAGCTCCATCATAGAATATATGTGCTATGTGCTGATTGTGATATATGTTTGCAGCTCCACGGTAACTGAGTCTAAAAAGTTCCTGAGAATGTTAGTCACAGGTCATGAGTAAAGTGGGTGAAGGGCAAGAGTAAAACAGACACACAACAGGAAATATGGGAATTTGGGCATGAAATATAAACCTGGAAATTGTGATGTTGTGCTGTTGTGTCCCTTGCTATGTGGTGATACAAAACTAGGTATGGGGTGATACAAAACTAAATTGTAAAACAGGCACCCAGATACACAACAGCACATAGTAAAATAGATGCACAACAGATACACAACTGGTACAAAACAGATACACAATTCAAAATGTGGTGATACAACAGCACATAGTAAAACAGATAGACAACAGATACACAACAGCACCCAGATACACAACAGCACATAATATGACTAAAACAGAATTTGATGTGAATGAGAATTTGACAGATACACATATGTGCTGCTCAATAGGAAATAAAACCCAACCCATGTTTCTATTATTGGAACCTTCCAGCATGCCTTACTCATAATTGGGTTAGTATCAAAGAATTCTGGAGAAATCATGTGTGTCATCATTGGGCTTGTAAAGGAAAAATTTCAAATACAAAAAATATCCCAATTTATAGCATGTCCCAAAAATAGGAAAAAAAATTTCAACTCCTGAATTACACCCAAAGTGAAAGCAGCTGGAGGCCCCCCCTTTATTGATGAATGAGGGCAAGGACAGTATGAAAGTAAACCCAACCACAAGCCAATATGTTCACATACTACATGGTGAAAATGTGCAAATACTACAAGCAAGTGCAGATTGAGGGCAAGTACAGAATGAGGGCAAATACTACATGTTCAAAATGATAACAAACCAATATGTTCAAATACCAACATGAGTATGGCTTATATTAATGTATGCACATAACAAGAGCAAAAACCAAACCACAAGATGGAAAATAGCAAATAAATCTAGTTGCATTCACCCAAACCACAAGCTGGAAAAGAGTAAAAATATATTTAGATCCAAAAAATATAATTCACCCAACCCACATGTCTGCCATATATGAATGTATTTCAGGCCCAGGGGCATGGATAAAATCAAAAGATCAAAATAATGCATTGACATAAATACACAAACCACAAGAAGGAAATAATGCAAGAAGGAAATAATTTTGAAATTCATGCTTCCACCGTGAAAACCATAGTAGGAAATATAAACAAATGAGACACATAAATGCAAGGACATGACGCTATATAAATTACATACCCACATATTCCCAAGCAACCAAGCACTACAGTCAGTCAGTCATTCAGACATTCAACGTACAGCCACATAATAGCAGCCTAAAATCACGTAGTCATATTACATACATACATACGCCATATTTAATAATCCCCGCAACGTGCTCCCCCCATTGTGCATGCAAGACATATTACAAAATGTTGTTCGGAAATTACAAGCTTCATATATTACTCCCATCGTCGTCTTCCTCATCCTCACGGTCGAACTCCTCCATTTTCTTCTTTATGTACCTATTCCTTGCAACCTCAGGCATCCCCACATACTTTCTCCCCTCGAGATCTACCTCAATAAGGTGGCTATACACCCTATCCAACTTCTCTCCAGGATACTCCGTGTGTGAATAGACACTCTTACCAATCTCCACAGTCCAGGGTAGGTTTGAGATCCTCAAGGCTTCGGCTACCTCGGTGAGTTTCTCCACAAACACACCTTGCAATGCATCGTTGGTAGCATTCACCCGTGGTCTACGTCTTACCTGTTTAACAGAAGGTTGAGGGCCTACATTGCTAGTAGCCGCTGACCCAGGACTGCGCGAGGGTGCCTGCGGGGTGTACGGTGATGGTGTCTCATATGTTTCATGCCCAAGCAGGGAAGGATTTCCCTGCTCACCTTCACCTTCAGTGAATGGGCCGCCAAAAGGTGTAAACACCCCCTTAAGAAAATCTCCAGTCACTCCGTCATCACCTATAATCACTTTCAGATCATCAAGCCATGGTAAGGGCTGATTAATGAAGTCCTTTGTTTTAGGATGGGCCTGCACGTATACACAATGTGATAATATAGAGTAAAAAGGAAATGACATAGACGCGTATGTATTTGTGCGGGAAGGGTGAAATTATTACCGAGGCCCACGTGGCATACGTTTCCGGCTCCATTAAAATCATCTGCCTCTCGGGACACCACCCAACGCCACTTAAACTGCGGCACTTCTCCACATCGGCTAGTTTCTTTCGCAATCCTTTCATATGATTCCGTACATTTTGGCTTGAGTACGACGTGCCAAATGTCTCATTGATGTGGGCCGCAGCAGCATTGAATGCACAAGATTTGAACGTCTTATCTGATTTCATCCCTTCCCTGGCCTGCTCCGCAAGGAAGGGGATGAGGACCAAGTCATGTTCCCAAGTCCATATTTTGTGCCCCATCCCCTTTTCTGCATTGTGCTTCATTTTCTTGCTTGGGCTAGACACTGAAGCGTCACCTGACTCATCCCGCCTCCCCGACTTCCTGGAAGAATCGCTACCAAATACGGGGTCATTGCCGCTGTGTGATGCCGCCCGGGTGAATGCACTTGGGTGAGGGGGGCTAACATACTGCTGTTGTCCACCAAAACCTCCCAAACCCGGCACTTGGTAGCCCCCGCCTACATGTTGCATCCCTCCCCCAGGGACCATCCCACCCCCCTGGTAGCTCCCAACCCCCTGGCCCATGCCACCCCCTTGAAGCAATTGCATATAGCCAGCTTGACTTGGCATATATCCGGGGTGACCACCCATTTGCAACGGCATGCTATACTGGGCATATTGGGCATAAGGCACACTTGTGCCACCTCCATAGTTGCCGCCACCATAGTTGCCCTGCCCAGGGTACTGCATATCTCCCACCCTACGTGCCATAGGTCGACGGGGAGAACTCTCATTACGTGTATCGTCGTCTACCCATTGATTATCTGATGGTGGGTCAGAGATTGGGTCCATCGGATCACGACCTTGACCTCGTTGAGATGACCCTGCCATGCCTACACAAAGAATACGATACTATTTCAAATCATTTAATGAAAATATTCAAACAACAAGAAACACACATTTCTTAGCAGAAGCATTAGTTCAGAACCTTGTTCTCAGTTGCAAGATGAAAAATCTACAATAATAGTTCATAACAAAGAAGACAATGTCAAACTTATATCTACCACATAGACCCCAACCCAAATTTCAAAGACCTTGTTCATGCGTGTTACCCTGATTATGTATGTTACAATAGTCGACCCACATATCCCACGCTATTTGGTCTCTTCGAAGTTTCCAATTGTCCCTCTGTTGTGTTTGGTCACGCAAGGACATCTGTTGGGACATATCCAAAATCGAGTCATCGTGAACATCTCCATCTTCCGCAATCACATCCACAGCATCCTCCCTAAGTTGAGGGTCATGTGGATCTGCAACTTGGATGTAATTATGCAACACAGTGCATGCTAGGACGGTATCAACCTGACATGGGAATGGATAGTGGGGCTTGGAAGTCAATATCTTAAACTTGTTCTTTAGGATACCAAAAGTCGACTCGATCTTAGTTCGTAAAGACGAGTGACGTAGGTTGAAGAGCTCCTTGTGATTTCGAGGAGCTCGATCAGTATGGTCCTTCAGATGATATCTAACGCCCCTGTATGGAGATATGAATCCTGGCATGGTAGTATATCCAGCATCGCATAGGTAATATTTACCTACAATCATAACCGTTGTAAATTAGTATAATTTATTCACAAGATTTATTAAGTGCTACGAATTAAAAATTTGGTTAAAATCAACCTCTAACCTTCGTACACTCGAAGACCGTTTGGGGGGGGTAATGCCAACGCAGATTTAAGGACGGTGAAATCATTTGCTGACCCTTCCCAACCTGCCATTACATACGTGAATCTTTTATTCGGCGTTGCAGCTGCGAGAACATTTTGTGTCACCCCCTTTCGGCCTCTAAACCGGGGTACAAGATGTGCAGGTAGCATGGCATCGACATGTGTCCCATCAATGAGACCAATGCAATCCTACATCGTAATGGTGGGTCAATAGGTTAGAAAAGAGTAAAATAATACTACTCTAACTACTTCATGTCACTCCATCAAATTTATATGACACGTACGTACCTTGAAATAAGGGTACCAGTTAGGATTATTGACGATCTCAGTAGGGGTCTCATTTGGAGCTTGCTTCAAGTACATATCCCGAATGCCACATACTGCTTGCATTACTTGGCCAAAGTATCGGCTAACTGTTGAACCGGAGCGTATAAAATCAACTTGCATGACTCTGTTCTTTGACTTGTGCCCTACGATATGTAGAAACATGGCCAACTGCTCCTCTACGGACACATGTATAGTGTCTTTAAGTAAATCCAGTTGTCTCATTAATCCGGCCAAATTCATGAATGCATGGCTCCTCATTCTCAAGTAGTGTAAACAACTACTTTCACCCCCATAGAGAATTCTACGCATGTGGGAGTTCCTATGTAGATCCCGCATAGCCGATGGCTCTCTAGGTATACGGTTTGGCCTACCCTCTAGGTTACGCATGCAGTGTATGATGACAAGAATGACTGCCGCCGCTGCCGCGGCACGTGGGTTACCCCCGATCATGCCCCCGTTGTTATCCATCTAAAGCATTTAGGAATCAACTAAATAATTATGCTTAAAATGATATAACCAACAATCATACATGAATTATCATCAACTAAAAACCGTGTCAGAAAATTACAAATAATTGGAAACTAAATTAATTTGTAATAGTAGCCCTCAGGATTACATTTATTTTCATTTTCCCCCTTGGTGGCATGGCGGTTGCTCCTCATATTTAAATATTTCCATACACTGAATTTAATCATATCCATAAGCCAATTTCATATATAGGAACCTTCCTGCCAGCCTATCATAATTTTTCCTTTGCATATGCTTCATCACTGGGCTCACATATCTAGCAAAACTTATTATTTGAAAATATGTGAAAAATTTATAAGTACGGCACTTTGGGAAAAATAACATGGAATCAATATCAATTTTAGCTGTTGCATGCCAGTGTGCTTGCCACTTCAAATTCTCTACAGCATGGCATGTAGGGTTACATGAACCCTTTATTTATGCCTCACCTTTCATTTCATACAACTGGATGCCGCCACCAACACCTTTACACGCCATGCATGAAAATACTTGAAATTGCCCTCAGAATGTATTCCAAATCATTTAAGCAGTTCGATTTTATTGGTCTATATCACGCATACCCCCTTCACGTACTTATGATTCCTCATAGGGCAATGTTTCCTTGGCCGTCATTATCAAATGTTTTCAGCTTGCATGTATTGCGTTGGATGGCAAAAACATCTAATATATGAAATGTAGCATACTTGGTGGGCAATGATCTGTTTAAATTTTTTGATAAAGCCTTCATAAAACAATCCCAAATATATTCAAAATTCAAGGAATGCGGAGGCGGGGTTTATGAAACCCGAGCATGTGCACACAGCATCACAATATCAAACCACACCCATGTCCATCAAAGAAACCACAGATGACAAAAATTCAGTATTTCGACCCGCAATGAACATCCAAACCACACACAAATGATATCCGGAGATATACCTGTCAGGTGATCAGAAGAGAAGAATGGAGATGAAGCTTGCGTTACAGAGATCACACTGCCTTGGGCACACCCGCAGATCCCCGACGTCAGGGATAACAAACGGCAACCCTTACGGCGCAATCTACTGTCCGAAGCTAGTGTCCACATAAATTCGTGGGGATCAGTTCTTTGGACAAGAAATCATGCATAAACGTAAACTATTTCTAAGTAAAAATGCCAACTTTACCGTTTTTTTCGTTTCAATCGCTCGGATCCAACTTCTTTTTAGTTCATCGCCTCCTTCAATCAACCATGGTCAGATCCGACGAAGCTGCCATTCTCAGTCGGCGGCGACAACCCAAAAATATACTGGCTTGGGGTCGAAGCCACCCAGATCCGGCGCCTATTTTTAGGGTTTCGCCTGCTGCTGTTGCGAGAAGAGGGATACGAAGGTGGAATGGCAGATTCGAGGCAGGGGGGTGATCACAAGCGGGGAGAGAGAGCAAAAGCGAGCGTGGGACCCAGCTTGAAGACGGATTCCAGCCAATTCCAACCAAAAAACGATAACTCCTGACAAGCCCGTGGTATTCCAAAACCCCCCTCCACGCAAGCTTTCTGCCTCCTCCTTCAACAAGGGCAAAAGAACAGGTCACCGGATTCCCAACGTGGAATCTCGAGTGTCAGAGGTGAACAGTGCAAAAAACCCTATTCCCTGGCCTATTCTCGCGAAAAGAACAGGCCCTTACAAGCGCACCGCTTTTTGGGAAATTACATACACGTACCAATTTGCTTTGCAGACACACCACTTTGCCGGTATACGCACGGACATAATTACGTGAGTTGAGGTCCTTGAGGAATGAGTAGAGGGGGACGGCGTTGCAAAAAGGTAGTTACAAGTCTAATAGTGTTGGATTTGTAAATTATACAGTTTTGTAAGATTTTAAGCATGTTAGTACTTTTGTGTTGTGGTTAAAGCTCTTGCCCACTGTTTGGGCAACCCGAGTTCGATTCTCTCAGAGTTGTATTGTCTTTTTTTTGTACATTTTTAAATGTACGTTCCTAATATTTATTTTTTTAAAAATAAAAAATAAGAAAAGATGGCTTTAGGATTCAAAGCTAGCTCCTCGCCTCTTGAGTTGATGCTCTGACCACTATAGCAATGGGAAATTTGTGATACTTGACTCACAAAATATTATAATATAAACATCCTCTCTATATAAAAATGTAATTTTTCAAAAATGGGGGGCAACCCTGAGGTGGGTCCGCCCCTGGTTGATGGGTTCGAAGTCATCATGTTGGAACCTTATACCTGGTTGGTGCGCTCATGTGATGGTGGGCATACCTGTAAATATTTATTGAATCTGCCCAATATCAAATGGTAGTGCACAAATGTATTGCCAAGTATATGTACCAATGTGTGGTTGCGTGTTCTTTCGATTCGTTAGAGTTTTGGCAATCCTTGCCCATTGTTCTTCATGTACGGATATCAAAGGTGTCTGCAGTTGCAAGTCATGTCTACTACAACTTATTCGGAGAATAGCAGGTATGTGCTGCCAAGGTTTTAATGAAATGAGAATACAAACAAACTGCTGCTAACGATACATACACAATGTGATTGCGCACCTAATGGGCAAGAAGCGCTCCCTGATAACCAACCATGCACACGTGTCTTATAATAAACATGATACATTGATATACTCTTTTAATTTCCAGATGTGGTCGTACCTAACAAATAATTTACAGACATTCGACATGGAAAAAATGTTTGCAAGTGTTGCGGGTCAAGTCCTCCAACAATAGCAAGGCTATCGTGCACTTGAAGAGCGCTCGGTTCCTGTTTGCTAGGGTTCTCCTTTTTGGGGGGCGGCCGGAATGGGGAGGGCGGAGCGGCCGGAGGCAGAAGGGTGTTGGCCTAGTTGGTCTACTAACTAGGTCGTACGATTTAATTTTGATGATGACAAACAAGTCACGTGTGACTAACATTTTTCATTAAGTGATTACAGGGAACAAACGTGCAAAATAAATTGTATTTGCAAGAGGAAGATTATATGCGGACAATGGTGCAAAAAGGATATTCAAAATTTCGCATATATCTTCATTGATTGGAAGGATCTGAATTTATACTCATATCTCGATCTATCCTTATCCAAGCCCCATGCAAATACTGATCAGAAATTTCAACGAGTCAACTCTGGTATTGATCTGTCCTTATCCAACTAAGAAGGTAGTATGTTAAAGAGATGCAATTTTACATTCATAAAGAGATAGGGGCAAGAAAAAAGATAACAGCTTCGGAGATAACCGATTTGCGGCCTCAACAACACTGGGTGTGTTGATTTCAAAAAGATAGGCACTGGCGTTTTATATATTCCTTTTAAGGGGATGTGTCTTCTTCGTTAAAAGAATACACAAGCTTTGTTCTCAAAAAAACAAAATCAATCAGTCTTCTTCAAAATACAAAGTGTGCAAGCCTCGTTCCCAGCAATAAAGGCAAAAAAGGGGGATCATTGCGGCCTCTTCAATCAAGAAGATTTTTTCTAGAGAAATTGATGCGTCCTCTTCAACACGCAGCAATTCAAGGCGCCTTCCAGTACTGCGATTATCTCCGATTAAATTTCCAGGGGCTTCGTCAGCATTCTCCAGAGCTTCGACAACTCATCGATTCACGGCGACGGTCTCGACGCACGGCGGTGACTCACGGCGGCGACTCAAGGCCGGCGACATCATCTTCTTCGTGCGATCCCCAGTGCGCCATCATCCTCATGTGCTCTCCAGTGCTGCGCAACATCTTCGAGCTCTCTATGCCGTGCATCATCTCCGATCAACTTCCAGGGCTTCGTCTTCTTCAGAGGGGCGCCGGTAGATTCGAGACCCTCCACCACCTCACGGCGATGCGCGACGGCGATTCACATCAATCCAAGGCCGGAGGCTTCGTCTTTATCAGCAACGTGCAGAACACAATTCGAAACAACAAGGAAGTCGGCTGCTTCTCCTCAAAGCACGAGAGCCCACAGATCTGATCATCTGAGTTTTGCATTTGATTTGAGAATTGCTTTACGTACAGCCTGCCATCTAAACAGAAATATATCAATTTTCTTTACTCACTGCAAATCAGCAACTGGCCTTGCACGATGAACTTCAACTGCACATATCTTCCAATCCAAACATCAGATTTGCGAGCGGTTTGAGTCTACGTGACCACGATCTCATAAATTTCATCACGGTGATATTTTTCCAGACTTTTACTGAAGTATTAAGTTATTTATACTACTTTGTTGTGAGATCATATTGAGAATAGCTTTACTCAGAAGCTATATCTGTGTTTAATCTTGTCAAACTATATCTGTGAACGGTGAGATCACTACCCGTAAGTGTGATCAGGTTTATTGAGTGAAATCCTCATAGGTCTTGAGGTCGAAGTTTTGGCAGGGAGCCACTCCGTTAAAAAAAATTTGTGTCTGATTATTTCTGTGATTGTGATTATTTTTAAAATTTGTGACACACACCCTATTCACCCCCCTCTAGGGTGTTTTTCAATTGGTATCAGAGCGGGATTCCTTTTAAACTCAAAGTCTAGTGGAATTTCGATCATATGGCACAAATTCCGCACACATACTCATATGACACGCACAATCAAAGAGAAGGACAGTCGTATCTTAGATCACCTCTATTTGATGGTACGGACTATAGTTATTGGAAACAACGTATGTCCATACACATCAAAGGTATCGATATGGCATTATGGAAAATAATCAGTGAAGGATTTACACTATTTGATAAACCCACTCCTGAGCAGCAAAAAGAAAATGATCGGTTAGAAAATCTAAAGTTTAAGGCCATGAGCATCTTGTATTGTGGTCTTAGTAAAACTGAATTTAACCGCATTAGTTCTTGTTCTACTGCCAAGGATATTTGGACGAGACTTGAAGTTACTTATGAAGGAACTAGTGAAGTTAAGAAAACTTGTATTAGAATGTTATTACAGAAATATGAAAATTTTGCTATGATGCCTAATGAGTCTATTGATGCTATGTTTTCTCGTTTTGTAGATATCGTCAATCCATTGAAATCTTTAGGGAAGGACATCCCAGAGGAAGATCTGGTCGGAAAGATTTTATACTAATTATCTGGCGATTAGATTCAAAAGAGGACGGCGATCGAAGAAGCACATGACTTGGCAGATATCAGTTACGAGAAGTTAATGAGAAAATTAATGGCTTATGAGGTTCAATTGAAGATGGCCAATGATAGCACACCAAAGATGGAAGAGAAATCTAAGAAGGATGAAACAAAGGAAAAGAATTTAGCATTTCAAGTCTCCAAAATGCTAAGGAGGAGATGAATGAATCGGACGATGAAAGCATAGCTCTTGTCATAAGGAAATTTTTCAAATTCATGAGAAACAACAAAAGAAGGACGGGAAGCATTTGGGGAACCAAGAAAAATGAAGAAAATGATGGAGAAAGTTCTGCACCTCAGTGTTTCAGATGCAACAAGAGAGGGCACATGAAAGCAGAATGTCCACTTCTGAAAGGAAAAGGAAATGAAATGACTGGTGATGGAGAAAAGAGAACATCAAAGCGAGGAATGGTGGCTACGTGGGGAGAAAGTGACGCAGAAGAGCTCTCCTCAAATGATGACTGGAACGACAACACTGGAACTTGCTTTATGGGTGGAAACGAAAATGTAAAAATTAGCTCTTTTGTTCAAAGCTTTGATGATGAAATGAATATTAGTGATGATATGTTTTCTAGCATGGAGGAAGCTTATGAATTTCTTGTAGAACTCCTTCAGAAATGGGTCCTAAATTTCTTAAACTAAAAAAAGTCTGTGATTCATTAAAAGAGGAACTAGGGAGCATGACAAGAGAGAGAGATGAGCTATTTGTTAAGTGGAAAGAACAAAAGGAAATAATATATATTTTTGATGAAACCCAACTAGAAACAAAAACCTTAGAGCTAGAAAATACTAATAAAAAATTGGCTACGGTAGAGTTTGACCATGTTAATCTAGCTAAAGAATTAAAAGAGAAAATTAGTATTCTTAGTTCTAAAGATTCTGAAATAAAATTATTGAACCTAAAAGTGGCTAGCTATGAAGAAAAATTGGAAGAGCTTGAAAAAGAAAAATCTTATTTAATAAAAGGAAAACACATAGCCATCGATTCTGAAACTAGTGAAAAAGAAAAAAGATATGAGACTAAGATTAGTGAACTTGAGAATGAAAATCAAAATCTTAGCTTGACATTAAAGAAATTCACAAATAGCCAAGAAAGCTTTTATAAGATGATAAATGGGCTTAAGAACGATCTAGTAAACATGGTCTTGGCTTTCAGAAAAAACAACCTAAGAAAAAAACTAGGAAGATCATTGAAAAGAATTTTGCAAGAGACATGAGCTTTCAAAATTGCATGCACAAAAATCATATGTCATCTACTAATAAGCATTTCACTATTACATGTTTTTATTAAAACAAAAATGGGCATGTTATGTATGATTGCTTGGCCAGATATTATCCTGCATATTTCATAAGGGTTCCAAAGCATCGTACTAACAATTGTGGATCCAAAATTTGGTTACCAAAGGGTGCATCTTCTTTTGCAGGTGCATCTTCAAGTGGAAAATGACAGCATTTGGTACCTTGATAGCGGTTGCTCGAATCACATGACGGGCAACGAATCCCTCTTCACAACGCTATCAAGGAAAGATGGAGGGACGGTTATTCTTGGAGATGGAAAGAAGTGCAAAATCTCGGGTAAAGGTAACATTGGTAAGCATCCTCTTGTGGTCATTGAAAAAGTTAATCTTGTTGATGGTTTAGCACATAACTTGTTAAGTGTGAGTCAGCTATGCTCTATAGGCCTTAAGGTTCATTTCAAAAATGACAAAGTATATATTTTAAAAGGTGATGATATTCTTTTCAAGGGTACATCTTATAATAACATCTATACTATCAAACTTAGTGATTCAAATAATCTAAAATGTTTAGTTGCATCACATGAGACTAGTTGGCTTTGGCATCGAAGGTTAGGCCATGCCGGCATGGATCTAATCTCAAAGCTTGCTCGAAAGAAACTAGTGAGAGGTTTACCTCAAATTAGCTTTGATCGGGATAAGCTTTGTGATGCATGTCAACTAGGTAAACAACATAAAAGTAGTTTCAATCCTTAAAACGTTGTAACTACTTCTAAGCCATTGCAACTAATACATTTGGATTTATTTGGACCCACAAAGGTTGCTAGTTTAGGTGGTATGCATTATTGCTTTGTTATTGTCGATGACTTTTCACGTTTCACCTGGGTTTATTTTTTGACACACAAACATGAAACTTTTGATGTTTTCAAAATGTTTTGTAAAAAGGTTGAAAATGAAAAAGGTTTTTCAATTGTCAAAGTTAGAAGTGATCATTGAGGAGAATTTGTTAATACTAGCTTTGATGATTTTTGCATTTCAAAAGGTTATTCACATAATTTTTCCGCCCCGAGGACACCACAACAAAATGGGGTGGTTGAGAGGAAAAACAGTACTTTGCAAGAAATGGCTAGGACCATGATTCATGATTACAAATTACCTTTATATTTTTGGGCTGAAGCTATACATCTTGCTATATTTTAAATCGTGTGTCCATTAGACCCATTTTGAAGAAAACACCTTATGAGTTTTATAGAGAGTTGACTCCCAACTTATCACATTTAAAACCATTTGGATGCAAGTGCTATATTCTGAAAGTTGGCGAAAATCTGGATAAATTTGATGCTAAATCCGATGAGGGTATTTTTGTTGGCTACTCACCACATAGCAAATCTTATCGAGTATTTAACAAAAGAACTCTTACTATTCAAGAAACTGTGCATGTGAAATTTGACGAGAAAAGTGCTATTAATGAATCTTCTAGTGCTGCAGAATCTACAGATATTACAGGTGGCTTGGATGGACTGGAGATAAACACTAGCAATTCCAATGATCAAGAGAACAACAATGATGGTGTACCAAAAGAAGCAGAAGCTACTACGTCATCACAAGATCTCCATAAGGATTGGCGCTTTAAGAAGGATCATCCAAAGAATCAAATCCTTGGAGACACGACGGAAGGTATACGTACTAGAAGTAGCTTTACTTTGATGGTTAACTTTGCATTTATATCCATTTTGGAGCCTAAAAATGTTGATAGTGCTTTAGAAGATTCCTATTGGATTATGGCAATGCAGGAGGAATTGTCACAATTTGATAGGAATCAAGTTTGGAAAATTGTTCCTAAACCAAAAAATCAAACAATTATAGGCACTAAATGGGTATTTAGAAACAAACTTGACGAAATGGGACATGTTGTGCGTAATAAAGCTAGATTAGTTGCACAAGGTTATAACCAAGAGGAAGGGATTGATTTTGATGAAACATTTGCTCCCGTCGCAAGATTGGAAGCAATTAGGATGCTTTTAGCATTTGCTAGTTTCATGAAATTCAAACTCTTTCAAATGGACGTCAAGAGTGCCTTTTTGAATGGACTTTTATCAGAGGAAGTCTATGTCAAACAACCTCCTGGGTTTGAAGACTCCATCCACCCGGACTATGTTTTCAAGCTTAAACGTGCTTTATATGGGCTCAAACAAGCTCCTAGAGCTTGGTATGAGCGACTTAGTAAATTTTTGCTTGAAAATAATTTTTCCATGGGAAAGGCGGATAAAACTCTATTTGTTAAACATCAAAATAAAGATCTACTTGTAGTACAAATATATGTTGATGATATCGTTTTTGGTGTTACTAACAATCTACTGTGTGAGGAATTTGCTACATGTATGTCTAGGGAATTTGAGATGAGCCTGATGGGTGAACTTACATTCATGCTTGGTTTGCAAATCAAACAATGTGAGGACGGAATTTTCATCAATCAAGCAAAATATGCAAAGGAGTTAGTGAAGAAGTTTGGACTTGAAAATGCTAAGGAATGCTCTACTCCTATGTCAACGACGACAACGATGGATAAAGACGAAAAGGGAAAGAAAGTGGATGAACGCTTGTACCGAGGTATGATTGGTAGCCTATTATACTTGACAGCTAGTAGGCATGATATAATATTCAGTTTATGTTTATGTGCTAGGTTTCAACCTTGTCCAAAAGAGTCCCATCTTTCTTATGTTAAACGAATAATTCGATTTGTTAAAGGAACCTTAGGTTTTGGTTTATGGTATCCTTGTTCCACATCATTTGAGCTTGTAGGATATTGTGATGCGGATTTTGCGGGAAGTAAGACCGATCGTAAGAGTACCACGGGCACTTGCCAACTACTATGTATGTCTCTTGTTTCATGGTTCTCCAAGAAGCAAAACTCCATAGCATTGAGTACAACCGAAGTCGAATATGTTTCCGCAGGTTGTTGTTGTGCTCAAATTCTATGGATGAGACAAACCCTCAGAGACTACGATCTTACTTTCCAACCTACAACCATTTGGTGTGACAACAAGAGTGCTATAAATCTATCTAAAAATCCTATTCTGCACTCTAGGACAAAACATATTGATATTCGTCACCACTTCCTTAGAGATCACGTTGATAAAAAAGATATCTCTTTAGGATATATTGATACAGAAAAACAATTAGCAGACATTTTCACCAAACCCTTAAACCAAAAACAATTTTGCTTCATTCGAAGGGAGTTGGGGATTATGTCACTAATTGAGCATTAGCATGCATATCCATGCACGTACACATGCTTAGTTATTGTACCTAAGCCACACACTATTTCATCTTAATGTGGGTTTGGTCATTCTTGGTATGTGCATGCATGATCGTCATCACTATTATTGATTTTGGTTGAGAATTTGATATGAACCTTGTTAGACATATTAGAAACATTAAAATGTTTTTGATGATGATGCACCATATTATTGTAAAATCTCCATGCTTGAATTATTAATAAAAAGTGAAACTTGTAAGCATGACAAATTGTACGAATCAAATAGATTGATTGAGTCTTATAAACTATGGAGACAATTGAATGTGCTTAGATTCTAAAGTTTCTGAATTTATATTTTATCTTTACAATTTTGTGCTCTTAAATCTCTATAGAAAATTATTTAGTAGGAGTCGAGTATGTCGATGCCTTCATGTGTCATTATTCTGAGACACCAATATTGTAATTAAAAAAATTGCAATGAGCATTTTTATAAAAAGGGGAAAGATAGAAAAAGAAAAAGGGAATAGCAAAACATCTTCAAATATACTACATTTGATACCGGCGGCTAGTAACCGGATTTCGGGGGTTTGTTGAGCAATGCGTATGAAATATGGTAGATGAAGTAACCACTTAGCGCACCTCAATTCCAAAGGACCCGAAATTTAACACCATGGTATCCCTTGATTGGTGTCTCCCTACACATTACTTTTTGATTATTCCATAGCAACAAAGGCTCACAAATTGTATCAGATAATCTTATATTTTCATCTCTTAAGTTTCTAAGCACCCTTCATATTGTCAAAGTGATTCATAATACAACATTTTCTTGATGTATTTCTTACAACAACAGTATGCTTTCATTGCTAATGACATTTGTTATACTTTAAGTTCGTGGGGAAAACGCATCAATATGAGCATCGTCATCAATTTCCTGTTTCTTCGATATGCTAAACTTGTTTCATGTCTTATTCTTACTCTCTTCAATATATTTTTGTGATCTTTTTGATTGATGGCAAACGGGGGAGAGTAGAAAATAATAATTGCAAAGTAATTGCAAAGGGAGAGATGCACATTTTCAGGGGGGGAGCTTATCACAACCTTTCAGGAGAGCACATCGATAGGGGGAGCTTTGTATGATGTTTATAATCATGTGCACCATATGACTTGCTCTTTAATATCATTTCTCAATTTTTCCAGAGTTGTTTGCCATCATCAAAAAGGGGGAGATTGTTGGCCTAGTTAGTCTACTAACTAGGTCGTACGATTTAATTTTGATAATGACAAACAAGTCACGTGTGACTAACATTTTTCATTAAGTGATTACAGGGAATAAACGTGCAAAATAAATTGTATTTGCAAGAGGAAGATTATATGCGGACAATGGTGCAAAAAGGATATTCAAAATTTCGCATATATCTTCATTGATTGGAAGGATCTGAATTTATACTCATATCTCGATCTATCCTTATCCAAGCACCATGCAAATACTGATCAGAAATTTCAACGAGTCAACTCTGGTTGTAATGGCCAATATTTTCTAGGCGTTTTATTGTGCGTGCTCGTATTTTGGTTTTGACCATCCGGATGTTTTCGTACGAGAGTTCTATGTTTGTGCGTCAATGCGAGCGCGTCTCGGATTTTAATTTTTAACATGGCGTGATTAAATTTTAACCCTAACTATTTACCCCTAACTAATTATTAATTAACCTACCTAACCTATTGAATCCCACCGAATGCATCGGTGAGATCCAACTAACGCCTTCCCTTCCCTTCCCCCACTGCCAACTCCCCCCATCAAGCTGCCCCCTCCCTGTCTGTATTTCATCAGCTGCAAACAACCAACTTTCACGTCTTCTTCCCTGCAACCATCAAATTTCTTCTCCCCTGCAAAATTCTCCAAGCCAGATTCAACAAATCAAAACCCAAACCGAATTTGAGACGAGAGAATTTCATATTCAAAGAAAACCCAAGAAATCAAAACTGAAATTGAATTTCAGATTCAAACCCCAAAATCAAACATTTCAGATTCATCATCTTCCCAAACAAATTTCTCAGAGCCAAAATCCATCAACCCAAATCCCAAATATCAGTTCTCAAATCTGGAATCAAACCCAAGATCTTCAACTACCAACCCCTCTTCTTCCTCCCCCTATCTTCTTCCTCCTCCTCCCCTCACCCAGGGCCGGCACCACCCTCCACCAGCCACGCGTTGCCGAAGCTCCGGAAGTCGAACCTCTGTCGCGCGTGCCGAAGGCCGGAAACTGCCCCTCCTCTCGCCCTAGGCCGCCGGAGACACCGCCGTGGAGCCGCCGCCGTCTGCCTTGGGCCGCCGCAGCAACTGTGCAGAGCCGCCACCCCTCCTCTTCCTCCGCGCGTGAGAACCCCCCTTCCCTTCGTTTTTGCTGTGAGTTCTCCTTTACCTGCAAACGGTTGAAAAAAAAAGAAAAGAATGAAAGACGGAGAGACAGAGAGACAGGGAAGGAGAGAAAAAGAATAAGAGAGAGAGAAAGTTAGTATTATTATAATATTAGTAATGTTAGTGGTAGGTATAAGTTGGTGGGGGCTATTAAATATCAACTTACCCTTAAGTTAACCATGTTATTAGCTTATGGTAAGTTAGTAATAATTAGTATGATGTTAATGTTAAAATACAAATGTTAATTTATTTGTAATATTGAATTCCAGCCTGTTAATATTGTTAAATGATGTCAAGTTAATAATACTAGTATAAAATAAGGCACACCCTGTTAGCGTAACACAATATAGACGTTACACTAGCCAAAGAACCTGATAGATTAGGCGAACCCAATTCGGGGTTATCTTTAATACTGTGTTTATATCACGAAGAATCTAATTTGGTGATGTGTTTAACTAAAACAGAGAAACACTATCACCGTAACGAAGTACCCATCAAGACGAACCCAACGGCACTAAAATCACCGAAATCAGGCAAGTTTGCAATTTATAGTCAATTTGTGAAGGTAAATGTTCTTTTAGCTTCTTGTATGTAAAGTTACATAACTCCAAACTGATGGGAATCTAGTCCCACCCCAAGTGGTTTGTTTTGTTGATGATCACACCAAATGTTATTAAATTACTAATCATACAACTTAAGTGTGTAGGTTGTGCAATAAGCTAATTGAAGCTCGAAACATACTCCGAGAAGAAGAACTTCAACCACACACATAGAAGATGAAGATGAATTTAGCTCGCAACTTCAAAGCTCAAGCACAAGAAGTGTTCAAATATGAAGCTCAAAGAATGTGCTCAAGCTAAAGCTAAAGAGGAGCTCAAATTCAAGCGGAAGCATATGCAACTAGCGCAAGCTCATTCATGGATTCAAGTTCTTCATAGAGTCTAGTGTGTGAGTTGGTTTTCATTTTCTTAGGATTATGTCAAAGCCAAGAAGAATTTGCACACACACAAAATGATTTTCTAAAATGTTTTTAAAACTCATTTTAAACTTATTTGAGAGCATTCTTTTCATAGAAGCTAAGTTTCAATTTGTAGTCAACTACAAACACCCTGTAGTTCACTACACTGATTTCTGTCTTCTACCAGAAAAGATAGTCTGGTAGTCGACTACCTAAGTTAGGGAGTCGACTACCAGTAGTAGCAGATTTTCTCTGAGACACTCTGGGAGTCGACTACCAAAGTTAGGGAGTCGACTACCAGCTGTGCGACCAGAATTCCTTGATTCACTCTCTCATTTATTCATTGCTTGATTTTTGGGCTGAAGTCAAACTTGATTTGAATTATTTTGAATTCTCTTTTGGCTCTATAAATAGAGACCCTTTGAGAACATTTTTCTCACCAATTTACTCTTGAGCAAAATTCTTATTCTCTCAAAAGATCTCATCGTTCTCATCGCTCTAAAGTTCTTCGTAGCCAAATCGGTTTTTCAATTTCTGATCTTATTGCTTATATTCTTTTATAATTATTTTTAAGATCATTATTATTATTTGGCTATTGCAAATTGGTTTTCAAAATCCTTCTCTTTGATTTTTTATATTCTCAAAGGATTTTTGAAACATCTAGATTCTAGATCACATCGAATAATTTCATATTCTTTTTGTGATCTAAGAACATATCTAGATTCTAGATCACATTGAATAAATTCATATTCTTTGTGTGATCTACGAATGATTTAAATTCTTTTAGCCACGTTAAGCACAATTGCAAATTTAATCTTGGCTATAGAATTATTGGGTGTAAAAACCAATCTCCACTAATTCATTGTGGTGTATTGGATTTGATTTTACTTGTAGTCCCTTGGTGATAAGGGTGGTTGTAAATCCTTGTTGTAGGCAAGGTGTTTGTGAAAAGTCCTCGGATTGTGAGGCAAGGTAAAGTCTTCGGATTGTGAGGCAAGGTAAAGTCCTCAGGTTGTGAGGCAAGGGTAAAATCCTAGACAAGTCTAGGTGGTCGGAAATCCTAGTTGTGGCTAGGTATTTGTATTGCTAAGGCAATAGTGGAAATCTCGTACCGGATTGGTCGGGGACTGGACGTACCCAGGGTTGTGGGAACCAGGATAAAAATCCTTGTGTTTGCGTTTGATTCTCTCTGTGATTGTTTATCTCTACTTTGTTTATCTTGATTCATTGAGTATTACATTTGTAACTCATTCATAATATATTGCAAGATCAATTTCTGTATCTACTTCTCTATTGTACTTCCGTGTAATCGTTTATATCTTCATTAAGTATTCGCTTAACTGAGCTGTGCATAATATCCCTCTGGGAGTCGACTACTGTTCTTAGGGAGTCGACTACCAGAAGAATTTTATCTCTGACTTGTTTTGAAGATTAATCAAGTTGATTAAGAACCAAGCGTAGATCACTCTACTTGGTTTCTTAGGCAACATTAGAAGGGTTTTTAATTAACGATCGAAAAAGATTTATTATTTACACAACACTATTCAACCCCCCCTTCTAGTGTTGTTTGCCATCCACAGGATCCAACACTTGGTATCAGAGCAAGGTTATAGATGGCGTCAACCAATCATTTCCCCGAAGGACAATCTTCCACCAGACCACCACTTCTCAACGGATCAAATTATGGATCTTGGAAGAATCGGATGCAAATGTACCTTCTCTCTATCTCCTATGATCTATGGAAGATAGTTGAGAATCCTTATGAAGAACCCACTCTTGAGGAAGAAAAGTGGACCAAGACGGAGAAGGACAAAGTCTCTCTAAATGACAAGGCGGTGTCCACTCTATATTGCGGCCTTGACACAACGGAGTACAACCGCATCTCCATGGCTACCTCCACGCACCAAATATGGAAACTTCTTGAGGTAACACATGAAGGTAACCAAAAAGTTAAATCTTCAAAATCTTCTCTTTATGCTGGCAGGTATGAAAAATTTATGATGGAGAAAGACAAGAATATAACGGAGATGTACACGAGGTTTACGGAGATCGTTAACACACTTGCGGGATTGGGAAAGAAGTACACACAAGAGGATCACGTATGCAAGATCCTTAGATCCCTCACTCCCGAATGGCAATCCAAAGCCTCGGCCATTGAAGAAGGCAACGACACTTCAAAGCTAACCTTGGAAGAGCTCATCGGCAATCTAATGGCATATGAACTCCAACTGCAAGAGCGAAAGACCAAGGAACACGTTGAAAAGAAGAAGAACCTTGCATTCAAAGTAACATCGGATACGGAGGAGTCCGAGAATGAAGTCAAAGATGAGATGGAGAAACAAATGGCACTCATCTCCAAAGGATACAAGAAAATCCTAAAAGCACGTAAGTCCTACAACCGTAAGTTCAATTCCACTAATGATGTTATTTGTTATGAATGTAATAGGCCAGGCCACATGAAGAATGAATGTCCTCTAAAGAAAATCAGAGATAAGAGAACGAATTCATACAAAGGCAAAAGGTCAAATAGAAAAGCTTTTGGGGCTTGGGATAGAAGCGATGATGAAGAGGATTTCGATAGCTCTTCATCATCCGAAAATGAAGGAAAAGCAAGCAAAAGGAACGAGCGGAATTACATGTGCTTCATGGCACGGGAAGACCCCAAGGTAAATTCCTACGATAACTCTAGTGATAGCGATAGTAGCGATGATGATGAAATTGATTATGAGGAGGAATTTCATAAAATTTGTGCATTATATGAGGTCCAACTCAAAGAGCTTTTAACTCTCAAAAAGATGCATAAATCTTGTGGTTCTAATCCTACTAATCAAGAGCTAGAAAAGATAAGAGAAGAGAACCTAAAATTGATTAGCAACAATAAGGATTTAATTGAAAAGAATAGGTTGCTCAATGTAGAACTCAGAGACCTAGGAAATAGGTTTAAAGACTTAGAAAAAAACATGACCGCCATTAAGGCAAAGCATGAGGACTTGGTTAATAATGTTGCTAGGTTCAATAAAGGTAAAGAAAAATTAGATAGCTTGATTAGATCACAAAGACCCCAATCTAGCAAACATGGGTTAGGTTATAACATGACCAATCAAAATGCTAGGAATTCTCATCATCAAGCTAGAGTTCTTAAAACTGAAAATGGATATGTCAAAGTTTGGATTCCCAAAATTGGAACCGTCCAAATGAAAGACAATTACATTTCTAGTTTTATGAACAATGTTCATTTTTGTAGAGATTATAGATTTACTTATGGGAAACCTCAACCCAAATGGGTTTGGTTCCCTCTTGGTTGATGATTACATTATTACGTATGACTAATCCCACGGACCCTCAAAGAAAGGGTACCAAAATTATTTGTTTGATTTTCAGGTACCAAAACTATACGGGATTAGTAGAAGAGCTCCAAATGAATCTCTAAATCCATGCATACATTAAGGGGGAGACCCAACTACAATGATGCAAATTTTAAGGGGGAGCCTATGAAAATTTTTTTTCGCTTGGTATGTATACGATTATGTTTTTTTTGTGATGACAAGGGGGAGAAAAAGTGAAGCAAACAAAAACATGAATGAATAATAAACCGCATCTAAGAAGGGGGAGTAAGTACACTTACTCATTGTTTTTATTTCATATTATTCATATGTTTTTCATTTGGGTGTCATCATCAAAAAGGGGGAGAGTGATGAGAATCTAGTCCCACCCCAAGTGGTTTGTTTTGTTGATGATCACACCAAATGTTATTAAATTACTAATCATACAACTTAAGTGTGTAGGTTGTGCAATAAGCTAATTGAAGCTCGAAACATACTCCGAGAAGAAGAACTTCAACCACACACATAGAAGATGAAGATGAATTTAGCTCGCAACTTCAAAGCTCAAGCACAAGAAGTGTTCAAATATGAAGCTCAAAGAATGTGCTCAAGCTAAAGCTAAAGAGGAGCTCAAATTCAAGCGGAAGCATATGCAACTAGCGCAAGCTCATTCATGGATTCAAGTTCTTCATAGAGTCTAGTGTGTGAGTTGGTTTTCATTTTCTTAGGATTATGTCAAAGCCAAGAAGAATTTGCACACACACAAAATGATTTTCTAAAATGTTTTTAAAACTCATTTTAAACTTATTTGAGAGCATTCTTTTCATAGAAGCTAAGTTTCAATTTGTAGTCAACTACAAACACCCTGTAGTTCACTACACTGATTTCTGTCTTCTACCAGAAAAGATAGTCTGGTAGTCGACTACCTAAGTTAGGGAGTCGACTACCAGTAGTAGCAGATTTTCTCTGAGACACTCTGGGAGTCGACTACCAAAGTTAGGGAGTCGACTACCAGCTGTGCGACCAGAATTCCTTGATTCACTCTCTCATTTATTCATTGCTTGATTTTTGGGCTGAAGTCAAACTTGATTTGAATTATTTTGAATTCTCTTTTGGCTCTATAAATAGAGACCCTTTGAGAACATTTTTCTCACCAATTTACTCTTGAGCAAAATTCTTATTCTCTCAAAAGATCTCATCGTTCTCATCGCTCTAAAGTTCTTCGTAGCCAAATCGGTTTTTCAATTTCTGATCTTATTGCTTATATTCTTTTATAATTATTTTTAAGATCATTATTATTATTTGGCTATTGCAAATTGGTTTTCAAAATCCTTCTCTTTGATTTTTTATATTCTCAAAGGATTTTTGAAACATCTAGATTCTAGATCACATCGAATAATTTCATATTCTTTTTGTGATCTAAGAACATATCTAGATTCTAGATCACATTGAATAAATTCATATTCTTTGTGTGATCTACGAATGATTTAAATTCTTTTAGCCACGTTAAGCACAATTGCAAATTTAATCTTGGCTATAGAATTATTGGGTGTAAAAACCAATCTCCACTAATTCATTGTGGTGTATTGGATTTGATTTTACTTGTAGTCCCTTGGTGATAAGGGTGGTTGTAAATCCTTGTTGTAGGCAAGGTGTTTGTGAAAAGTCCTCGGATTGTGAGGCAAGGTAAAGTCCTCGGATTGTGAGGCAAGGTAAAGTCCTCAGGTTGTGAGGCAAGGGTAAAATCCTAGACAAGTCTAGGTGGTCGGAAATCCTAGTTGTGGCTAGGTATTTGTATTGCTAAGGCAATAGTGGAAATCTCGTACCGGATTGGTCGGGGACTGGACGTACCCAGGGTTGTGGAGAACCAGGATAAAAATCCTTGTGTTTGCGTTTGATTCTCTCTGTGATTGTTTATCTCTACTTTGTTTATCTTGATTCATTGAGTATTACATTTGTAACTCATTCATAATATATTGCAAGATCAATTTCTGTATCTACTTCTCTATTGTACTTCTGTGTAATCGTTTATATCTTCATTAAGTATTCGCTTAACTGAGCTGTGCATAATATCCCTCTGGGAGTCGACTACTGTTCTTAGGGAGTCGACTACCAGAAGAATTTTATCTCTGACTTGTTTTGAAGATTAATCAAGTTGATTAAGAACCAAGCGTAGATCACTCTACTTGGTTTCTTAGGCAACATTAGAAGGGTTTTTAATTAACGATCGAAAAAGATTTATTATTTACACAACACTATTCAACCCCCCCTTCTAGTGTTGTTTGCCATCCACAGGATCCAACACAAACCTGCACATGAAATGACGCGTGAAAACACTACCACGACATCCGAAGCGTTGTTCCGTTCGATACTTTTAAGCCGCGGGCTCCGAAGCGTCATCGGTTCTCTGATGCCGCCACGTGTAGCTGTAAGCTTATCCCCACCGCTCGCGGGGTCGTCTTTAAGTTGAGAAGCCGAGTGGGTTGTGAGCCGCCATTCTGTCGTTTCCTTCTTTGCGCTGATCCCGATTCTGCCTAAGCTCTACCTTTTGTCGTCTTCCTCTGCCACGGGTTCGGGTCGTCCGGAGCGCGACGATGCTCCCGGCCTAGCGGGTAGCCCATCTTCAACGATTCGTCGGCACGGGGGTGAACTTTCAGGGGTGCCCCCAGAGGTCTTGTCGTGGCCTTCGTCGATCTGCGCCACCGCCATCGGGAGCATGCGCTCCGCCTATCTGCTTCCGCCTTACTCGGCTCGTGCCCCTGGGCCCGACGAGCGGGTCTGCCTTCCCGGTCCCAACGAGGTCGGAATATACGAGAAGTGCTTCCGCTTTGGGCTTCGTTTCCCACTCCACCCTTTCATCGTTGAGTTCCTCCAGGCCCACAACGTGTGCCTGTGCCAATTCTGCCCCAATGCCATCGAGCTCCTCGTCGGGTTCGTCGTCGTCTGCATGCTGAGGGGAGTGGCGCCCTCTCTTCGTCTCTTCGCCCAGTTCTACCGCCTGAGTCACCACCAATCGGGGGCGTGGATTTACATCAGCGCCCGCCCGAAGATGACCCTAGTGTTGGGGTTGCCGAGCTCCCTGAAACGCTGGAAGGGGGAATACGTGTTTGTCACGTTCCCGTCGAGTGTACCTTTCCCGGTTCGGTGGGAGTCGGCTGGCGCCGTCATCCTCGATCTGGGTGAGCCGACTGTCGCCGAGCAGCAGACGGTGAAGGACATGCTGGCGATTCCTGCGAGGGAGCGGTCGGTCGACGTCCTCTTTAGTGACCATAACTTGCGTAAGACGGTGTGGCCCTTGGGTAAGTTCTCCGAGTATTCGCCATTCGAGGTTGCCTGGGCCCTGCCTGGTTTCTCATTTCTCCCTTGAGTGCAGGTGGATTCCCTCCCGGTCTTTCTCCCGCCGGCGCTCATGTGCAGGTCCCAGATCCCGATCCGCGTAGGAGGGATCATGTGCTGGAGGTCCGGAAGAAGCAGCGGGCCGTGGCCTCGACTGGGGGCTCAAAAAGGAAGAAGGGGCCGTCCCCCTCCGTCCCCTTGTTGGTGTCTTCCAAGAGGGTCCGTGAGGGGGTCGAGGAAGTTGATGCCCTGCCGCCTGCGGATCAGCCCCAACACGTCCCTGTCGAGCTTGCCTGGCCGTGGGTCGGCCCTTCGCCTCTCCCGGACGGCTCTCTCCCTGATGCCTACGATCGGTATCTGGGTGCGTTCCGCTCCAACCCGGGGGAGTTTCCTTCGTCGGAAGAGGGTCTTCTTCGTCCGTGCTTCCCGGTAGGGGAGGAGGAATCGGTGTTTACGAGCCGCAGAGCCGCCGCGCGAGTGGCCGAGAATAGTTGCCTCCCTCCCGATCAGGCTGCGTTGGACGGAGTTAGAGGTGATTGTCTGGCCACCTTCGTGATTCAAGCCGGCCAACAGGTAGAGTGCCTCTGCTCGTCCTTCCTCCAGCTGCCCTCGCCGTCTTACTTTTGTTGCCTTGGTGCAATTGTCCTCGGTGGGTCTCTCGATGAGGCGTCAATTTGCGGCGCTTCCCAAAGCCAAGTCCGATGTCGGGCGAGATCTGGAGGCCCATGGCGAGGAAGGAGAGGCAGGTCAGCTGGAGGAGGTGCGGGTCAGGTCTTGGGAGACCCGCGTAGCTGAGCTGTCATCTGCCTTGGAGGAGGCGGACCGGGAAAGGGCCTTGGCCCTGACTGCGAAGTCAGAGGCCGAGGCGCGGGTCGCCGAGCTTTTGAGAGATGCCGGCACGTCTGGGGAAGACGAAAGGATCCCCGCCTTCGTTGCTGCCCCCGAGGCCCTGGAGCTCCCCGATCGTCTGGAAGCGGTGGAGGAGCAGGTGAGGGTTCTCCTTGCTCAACTCGGCGAGAGATCCCGGGAGATCGAGAAGGAGAGGGCGGAGCACCGACGCCAGATCGAGACCTTAGAGGCCCGGGTGCGCGGGCTCGAGGAGGTGGATCCGGCCCGGATCGCTCAGGATGCCGTGGCCGAGTATGCCACCTCCTTCGTTGAGACCGCCTTGGCGGAGGCGTTCGAGAAAGGTTTCGCTCGGTGTCAGTCCGAGATCCAAAAGAAGTTCCCACTCTCGGGGGTCAACTTTGAGGATCTCCAGGTGTACCCTGACGCCGAACGGAAGGTGGGGGATGACCCAAGTGGGCTGCCAGCTGGTGGCCCCACAGGTGTCCCTGGAGATGATGAGGGAGGGGAATGCCCCTCGGCCTCTTCGTGCGTCCGTCTGTACATCTTTTTTGTTTATCTGGAAAGGAACGAATTCAAAATAAATTTATTTCGCAAGAAAAGATACATTTATTGAAAGTATTTGCGTAAATGTTCCGCATTCCATGCGTGAGTGAGAATCCTCCCCTCCATATTGGCTAGACGGTAAGTCGCAGGTCCGAGGACCTCGATGACTTTGTAGGGCCCCTCCCATTTAGCCGCGAGCTTCCCCTTGCGAGCGGTATCCGGGTTGAAGCCGGCTTTCCGGAGGACCAGGTCTCCCAGGTGGTAGCTTCGACCCCTGACCCGAGCATTGTAGTATCGGGCCACCTTCTGCTTCTGGCGGATGATGGTGGCCAGGGCTTGTTCCCATCGTTCGCCGAGGAGCTCCAGGCTGAGCTCCAAACCCTGCGAGTTCCTGTCTTCGTCAAAGTATTTGAGGCGGAGAGATTCCTCGCCCAACTCGACCGGTACCACTGCTTCGGCCCCATAGGCAAGCATGAACGGGGTCTCACCGGTGGCCTCCTTGTGGGTCGTCCGGTATGACCAGAGTATCCCGGGGAGCTCTTCCGGCCAGCTTCCTTCGGCGTCCTTCACCTTCTTCCGGAGGGGCTCTATGATACACTTGTTGGCCGCTTCCGCCATCCCGTTGGTCTGGGGGTGTGCTACAGAGGCGAAGAGAAGCTTGATTCCCCATTCCGTGCAGAAGTCTTTGAACCCCGCGGAGTCGAACTGTTTCCCGTTGTCTGTGACGATGGACCGGGGGACTCCGAATCTGGAGATGATGGAAGTCCACACGAAGCTTTTCGCTTTCTTCCATGTGATGGTGGCCAACTGTTCCGCCTCGATCCATTTGGTGAAGTAATCCACCGCCACTATCAGATACTTCCGCTGCCCCCGGCCTGGTTTAAACGGTCCGAGGATGTCGAGCCCCCATTTCGCGAAGGGGACGGGGCTCACGATAGGGATGAGCTCCGATGGGGGAACTGAGGAGTGGTGGGCGTACCTCTGACATTCCTGGCACTTTTGGACGTAGCTCGTCGCGTCTTGTACCAGGGTCGGCCAGTAGTATCCCGCCCTCAAGATTTTTTGTGCAACTACCTTGCCCCCGTGGTGATTTCCGCAGATCCCTTCGTGAACTTCCTGCAGGATGTAGTCGGCTTCCTGCGGTCCGATGCATTTCAGGTACGGGAGGACATCAGCCTTCGTCCAGCGCCTCCGGTAGAGCGTCCCCTCATGGATCATGTATCGGAGCGCCTTCCTCTCCAGGGTCCGACGCTCGTCCCAATCCGTCGGCACTTCCCCATGAGTGAGGTACCGAATGATCAGATCCATCCAGGTGGGACTTTGGTCGATTGCCATCACCTCCTGCTCCTCCGTGCTGGGGGACTGCAGGTTCTCCACGTAGATGGTGCGGCCTAGCTCCTTAGGCGAGGACGAGGCTAGTTTCGACAACGCGTCCGCCCGTGCGTTCTCCGACCGCGGAAGATGCAAGATTTCCGTGTTCTTGAACCAGGAGAGCGCAGCTTTGGCGACGGCATGATACCTCTACATTGTCTCCTCCCGTGCCTCGTAACTTCCCAGAAGTTGGTTGACAATGAGCTTCGAGTCGCTGAGGAGGCGCACAGATTCGGCCCCAAGCTCCCGGGCTAGTTTCAGGCCGTTGATCACCGCTTCGTATTCTGCCACGTTGTTGGTGGCCGGGAACTCGAACCGCAACGCCTATTCCACGACGTTCCCTTCCGGAGACCGGATCGCAATCCCCGCCCCGCCTCCTGACTGTGTGGCCGATCCGTCCACATGGACTATCCACGCTCCTGGAATTCCTGGCTGGAGGTGGTCAGCCGAAAGAAAGGACAAGGGTTGGGCAATTACCGTTGTCGGGTCTTCTTCTACCGGGGGGCCATTTCCTTCTGTCGTGCACTCAGCGATGAAGTCGGCCAGAGCCTGCCCTTTGATGGCCGTGCGCGGTTTGAACCGAAGGTCGAACTCGCTCAATTCCACCCCCCAGTTCAGCATCCTCCCCATTCGATCGAATCTCTTGAGGTTCTGCTCCAGTTGTGAGTTGGTCAGGATGAGTATGGTGTGGGCTTGGAAATAGGGTCGGAGCCTTTGTGCTGAGAGGACGAGGGCGTACGCCAGTTTCTCCATGGGCGTGTACCGCACCTCCTCCCCCTTTAAGATCCGGCTCGTGTAGTACACCGGCCACTGCACCCCGCCGTCTTCCCGGATCAGCACCGAACTCACAGCTTCCTCTGCGCACGCCAGGTAAAGGCTCAGCGACTCCCCTTCTCGTGGCTTGGACAGGAGAGGCGGGCTGCGGAGATATTCTTTGAGATCCGCGAACGCCCTGGAGCAGTCTTCGTCCCATAGTATCGCCTTCCTATTGTCTGAAGGTTCCGCAATCGCTTTCCTCAGGACCTTGAAGAAGGGGAGCGATCTTTCGGCCGATTTGGAAAGGAATCGCCCCAGGGCTGCGATGCGCCCATTCAGCCTCTGCAGTTCTTTGATCGTCGTCGGCTCACGCATGTTGATCAGCGCCTCGATCTTGTCAGGATTAGCTTCAATGCCACGGTTAGTTATCATAAACCCCAAGAATTTGCCAGATCTTACCCCGAACGTGCACTTCACGGGGTTGAGTCGAATGTGGTGTCGCCGCAACCGCTCGAAGGTCTCCCGGAGGTCAGCGATGTGGTCATCCGGTTGTCTTGACTTGACAAGCATGTCGTCGACGTAGACTTCCAGGTTCCTCCCGATTTGGGAGCTAAAAACCTTGTTGACCATTCTCTGGTAGGTGGCCCCAGCGTTCTTCAGGCCAAAGGACATCTTCTTGTAGCATCATGTTCCCCGGTCCGTCGTGAAGGCTGTCATCTCTTCGTCCCGGGGATCCATCTGGACTTGATTGTACCCTGAGTAGGCGTCCATGAAGCTGAGCATCTCGTACCCCGAGGCGTTGTTCACCAGGTGGTCAATGCACGGCAGGGGGTAGCTGTCCTTAGGACAGGCCTTGTTGAGGTCACTGAAGTCCACGCACATGCGCCACTTCCCGTTGGGCTTCTTGACCATCACCACGTTCGACAGCCACTCCGGGTACCAGACATCCCGTATGAAGCCGGCGTCGAGGAGACGCTCCACTTCCTCGGAGGCCGCCTTCATCTTCTCGCCGCCCAGGTTCCGCTTCTTCTGCCTGACCGGCCTGAAGTTGGGGTCGGCGTTGATCTGGTGGACGATCACCTGGGGATCTACGCCGGGCATGTCCTCCGGTGACCAAGCGAAGATGTCTAGGTTCGCCTCCAGGCACTCGACCAGTTGGTCCCTCAGGTCGTGGCTTAGCCCTTTCCCGATTGAGACGAACCGGCCCTCGACGTCTGTGACCGGGATCTGCTCTTGCTCCTCCGCAGGGGTGGGCCTCAGCCCGCCCCTTAAGTCGAGCGTAGCCATTCGGTCGGCTAGATGATCTTCGGGACCTTCCTCCGCCAGTTGATAGCAGGTACTCGGTCTCCCCGCGTCGCCTTCGACTTGCCCCATCCCCCCGGGCGTTCGGAACTTGACAGTCTGATGGAGGGTCGAGACCACCGCGCCGATGGCGTTGAGTATGGGTCGGCCGATGATCCCATTATATTCTGACCCGATCCCCAACACGATGAATTCCACCGCCAAGGTCACCGAGTCTGGTGAGCCTCCGAGTGTTACCGGGAGGTGGATCGTGCCGATGATGGGGGTGGAATGACCCGTGAATCCCACCACGGGACCCGAACGAGGTCGTAAGTCTTCCTTCCGCCGCCCCATCTTTTCCAGGGTTGACATGAAGAGGACGTCACAGGAGCTGCCGGTGTCGACAAGCAGTCGCCGTACCATGGTTGTGTCGATGATCACCGACA
Organism: Scilla litardierei; assembly: GCA_030789695.1. Taxonomy (NCBI): domain Eukaryota; kingdom Viridiplantae; phylum Streptophyta; class Magnoliopsida; order Asparagales; family Asparagaceae; genus Scilla; species Scilla litardierei. The sequence goes on from CM061136.1 coordinate 16,677,014, forward strand.
CCACCAAAGCCGCGTCCGAGCTGTGCGCCGTTACAGACGTGCTCGGTCTCCCGACCGGTGGGGATGGTGAGGGTCTCCCGGCCCTCTCCTCGTGATCCTCCTCGCGTCGGGCCCGGGCCCACTCTCGCCAACGATGGCCGGCCCGGTCGCTTCGCGTCAAAGCCTTGTTCTCCGTTCGTCGAGACGGGTGAAGACGCGTCATTGCAGGTGTGGTTTGTTTCTTCGTGGGACAGTTCGTTCCCACAGACGGCGCCAGATGTTTCAGAGTGTTTTCTCACTACAAAAGCGTTGACCGTGGACAACCCGGTCAACGTGGTCAAGGGGCCCGCTTGGGTCCCTCGGGTGAGTCGAGTTGGTGCAGACGAGGCTCGAGTCGGATCTGCAGACGACGCGGAGCGCGTCGGCTGGGTCGAATCGGGGTCCTCGGTCGTTGGTAGGGCGAGGGGAAGCCTTGGCCTGGGTTGAGACGCTCGGCCTCGGTCGGTTGTGCTCGGCCTCGGCGGTCGAATGACGAGGGGAAGCCTCGATCGTCCAGCTGGTTGCGTGGTCGGCGAGGGGCGGAGGGGAAGCCTCGGCCCGTGGATTAGATATCCTCCTGCGTAGACGAGAACACTCGTCAGGGGGGCCGGACCTTGGTTCCGGCCCAAACCCCTCCGATGCCTAAGTCAGACAGTGATCTGAAAGAGGAGGCCCGGCGGAGACGGTACGACTCGAGAGGAGATCGGTACAGCGTCTCACGGCGCGAGCGGGGGAGGAAGGAGGAGAAATGGGGGAACTAGGTCGTTGATGGAGTACCTTAGGTTTTGGATACCTGAGATGCGGTCCTTCCTTCTGTCGTCCTCCTAGCCCTCTTATTGACCTCCCACCGAGTCTGCCCACGACTCACGTCTCACGTCCGCCCTCAATCGTGCCCCCTCAACCCGCCCCTTCGCCGCTTCCTACGCCCTCCCTGGCTCCTCCCCATAACGGCCCTTAAATGATCACGGGTCTGGGGGAGCGGTTATCGCAGGAGTGGGCGAGTGACCAGCGCGCTGTCAGGGCCGGGTCGGATCGATGCTTGGGGGTCCCCTATTGGGCCTTGTCGGGCGGGCCGGATAGCGCAGGTGGGCTTCTGATCGGTAGTTGGGTTTCCGGGCTTGTGTCTTTCGGGCTTCAGCCAAATAGGCGTAACAAGAGGGCCAACTAGCAGCCGAGGAATGGCTTCGCAACACTGCGGATAACTTGGGTCTTGCCCGAGTCAATCCGAACGATTGGGTGGATCTCGCCAAGAAACAGCTGACAGATAATGCCCGTCACTGGTGGAATGCTGAAGAGGCTAGGCTGATCAAGCCGATTCCTTGTGCTACTTTCCATCAGAGATTTGACGCCCAGTACTTCCCGAAGGCTGCAAAGAGGGAGATGCAGCAGCACTTCATCAACCTGGAGCAGGGCACCAGGAGAGTCGACGAGTATGCGGCTGAATTTACCATGCTTAGTCGATTCGCCCCTACACTGGTAGCAGACGAGGAGGACTGTGCACACCGCTTCCTACAGGGCTTGGACCTAGACATGTAGAGTGTGTTTTCCGGGAACACCTTTACTACTCATGAGCAAGTCCTAGTAGCTGCAAAGAAGCATGAGCAGGTAGCTTATCAGAAGAGGGCACGTCAGGCGGGCAAGCGCCCGATGGAGCTACAGAGGAGAGCACCTAGGCCCGGTTTTAGTCCTGTTCAGACCACACAGTTCAAAAGGCCAGCTGCACCTGTCCTCAACCGAGCAGAGCTGGTTTGCCATTTCTGCGGCAAGCTTGGTCATGTGAAGAAAGACTGTTGGAGGATGCTGAATCAGTGTTTGATCTGTGGATCGCCTACTCATGTTGCAAAGGATTGCACCCGCGGTTCTCGACCCGTACCTCCTGGAGCACCAGGACCCACCCAGAGGACCGTACCGGCACCTGGACAGCGTGGACCACCTCGGGTTCCACAGGATAGAGCCTTTCAGCAGGCCAATCCGCCGAAGCGCAGAGCTTTTACTATGACAGCCGTTGAGGCTGAAGCTGAGGATGGCGTGATTGCAGGTAACCTCTAGACTAGTCTTCCTTATTTATGCATTTATGTTTGATTAGTTAGATCCTTATTTAATCTAGTTGCATGTTACCCCTAGGTGTCATCTTAGTTTCATCTCACCCGGCCTTGACCATATTCGATTCTGGAGCTTCCATGTGCATTCTATCCCGGAAGTTTGTATGTGAACATTCGATTGCCACCTTCACTCTCCCCAAGTGTTGGAAAATCACCACTGGGAATGGTATAGTGAAAGTTGCTCTGGGATGTAGACCTTGTCCATTGATGATTAGTGGACATGAGTTATATGCTGACTTTATTGTCCACGATCTACCCAACTTTGATGCTATTCTCGGCATTGACTGGTTAGGAGCTTTTTACGCCACGATCGACTGTCATCGGAAGAAAGTGGTATTCGAAATTCCTGACCACCCAGTGTTCGAGTTTGTCAGTGGAGGACATTCGCTTGGACCTGTCAAGTTCTGAGCCCAGCCGTACAGATTGACTATTGCATCCATGATAGCTGAGCCAGAGAAGCCTGCAGTGGTGAGAGAATTCGAAGACGTCTTCCCTGAAGACATTTCTGGATTGCTGCCTGACAGAGCATTGGAGTTTAGCATTGATCTTATGCCCGGAGCTGAACCAATTTCGAAGGCGCCTTACCGTATGGTTCCTGCAGAGTTAGAAGAGCTGAGGAAGCAGTTGGATGAGCTAATGCAGAAGGGTTTCATTCATCCCAGCGTATCTCCCTGGGGTGCACCTATTTTGTTGGTGAAGAAGAAGGATGGCTCGAGAAGGATGTGCATTGATTATCGGGAGCTGAACAATGTCACAGTGAAGAACAAGTACCCGGTACCCCGTATTGACGATATTTTCGATCAGCTTGGTGGATCGAGGGTATTTTCAAAGTTGGACCTCCACCAAGTCAGAGTCAAGAAGGAAGACGTGCCCAAGACAGCTTTTCGGACTAAGTACGGGCATTATGAGTTTGTTGTCATGCCGTTCGGTGTGACTAACGCTCCTGCTGTGTTCATGAATCTCATGAACCTTATCTTTTACGACTTCCTCGACAAGTTCGTGGTGATCTTCATCGATGATATCCTGGTGTACTCGAGAAGCGAGGAGGAGCATGCAGAGCACTTGAAGATGGTATTGGAGACGCTCCGTCATCATAGACTATATGCCAAGTACATCAAATGCGAATTCTGGCTGGACAGAGTTACATTTCTTGGGCATGTAGTATCAGGAGCTGGCATCTCAGTGGATCCAGAAAAGGTCAGAGAAGTCAGCGAATGGCCTATACCTCGATCGGCATCGGACATCAGGAGTTTCCTTGGATTAGCTGGATACTACAGCAGATTTATCAAGGACTTCTCGAGGATAGCTAAGCCAATGAAGAGATTGACGAGGAAGGATGTTAAGTTCAGTTGGTCAGACTCTTGTGAGCAAGCCTTTTCTACCTTGAAGGAGAGACTGACGACTGCATCAGTCTTAGCTATTCCGGACAGAAGCGGAGGTTTCGAGATTTTCTGCGATGCATCATGCAAAGGACTTGGATGCGTTCTACATCAGCACGGTCATGTAGTCGCTTATGCTTCTCGGTAGTTGAAGATCCACGAGAAGAATTACCCGACTCACGACTTGGAGTTAGCTGCCGCCATCTTTGCTTTGAAAATTTAGAGGCATTTCTTACTGAGTGAGAAAGTGAAAATCTTCACCGATCACAAAAGTTTGAAATATATATTCACCCAGAAGGAGCTGAATATGAGACAGCGCAGATGGTTGGAATTAATGGCAGACTACGACATCGACCTTCAGTATCATCCAGGGAAGGTGAATGTCGTACCGGATGCCGTGAGTCGACTGCCCGAAGTGATGATTCTCACAGCTCAGTGGAGATTGCAGCATGATTTGAGAGAGATGGATGTTGAAGCTGTCCTACCTGGAGTCACATCGTCATTGATGAGCATGCAGATTCAATCGACGATTGTGGATCGGATCAAGACTGCTCAAGATGGAGATGCCAAATTGAAGAAGATCAGAGAGCAGGTTGAAGCAGGACTTCAGACAGATTTTCTGATTCACGCGGATGGATCTTTGAGATATGGTAGTAGGATCTGCGTGCCTGCAGGAGATATCAGAGAGGAATTGATGAATGAGGCTCACAGTTCGCATTATTCTATTCATCCTGGAGGTACGAAGATGTACAAAGATCTTCGTCAGAATTTCTAGTGGCATGGGATGAAGAGAAGTGTGGCACGTAGCGTTGCCAAGTGTCTTGTATGTCAGCAAGTAAAGGCTAAACACCATCGCATTGCTGGATTACTACAACCCCTGCCGATTCCAGAGTGGAAGTGGCAACACATCACGATGGACTTCGTGACTGGCTTACCTCGGAGTACCAGGCAGAACGAAGCGATCTGGGTCATCGTTGATCGATTGACCAAGTCTGCGCATTTTATACCTTTCCGAGTTGGGCAATCCACGGAGATATTAGCAATGAAGTATATGGAGGTAAATATCTTTCTTATACCTTTACAACTTCCTCCTAGTATACGTCATGATGTGATCAATAATCGTGCAGGAGATTGTGCGATTACATGGAGTTCCTATGAGTATCATCTCCGACCGGGATACGAGATTCACATCTCAATTCTGGAAGAGTCTGCAGACCAATCTGGGTACCCGTTTGAAATTCAGTACTGCGTATCACCCGCAGACTGATGGACAGTCGGAGCGCACATTCAGATCTTGGAGGATATGTTGAGAGCCTGCATGTTGGATCTCAAGGGTTCGTGGGAGGATCATCTGCACCTGGTGGAGTTCTCCTACAACAATAGCTACCAGGCAAGCATTGGCATGGCGCCATTTGCTGCTCTCTACGGGAGGAAATGTCGATCGCCCCTGAGTTGGGATGACATCGGTGATAGAGAGCTCTTAGGGCCAGAGATGATAGTGGAAGCAGTTGATATTGTGCGTACTATCAGAGAGAAGCTTCGAATCGCCCAGGACCATTATAAGCATTGGGCAGATGCTAAACGGCATCCTTTGGAGTTTCAGCCAGGAGGTCATGTGTTCCTGAAGATCTCCCCGAATCGAGGAGTGATTCGATTTGGGAAGAAAGGCAAGCTTAGTCCGAGATATATTGGACCGTTCGATGTGCTAGAGCGAGTTGGAGAAGTAGCATATCGCTTAGCTTTACCGCCATCCTTAGAGGGAGTTCATGACGTCTTCCATGTATCCCAGCTGCGTCGTTATATCAGCGACCCTTCTCATGTTGTGGACTACTCTGAGATTACGATTCGACCGGATCTGACATATGAACAGAAGCCAGTGGAGATCCTAGATCGACGTCAGAAAGTCTTTAGGAACAAGACTGTTGATCTAGTCAGAGTGATGTGGCGTCGCGACTCACCAGGAGAGTCTACCTGGGAGCGGGAAGATGAGATACGGGAGCGTTATCCACATTTGTTCCATGCTCTCCAGTTGATAGGAATTCCGAGGACGGAATTTTTCTTAAGGTGGGTAGAATGTATCGGCCAGTATTTTCTAGGCGTATTATTGTGCGTGCCCGTATTTTTGTTTTGACCATCCGGATGTTTTAGTACGCGAGTTCTATATTTGTGCGTCAACGCGAGCGCGTCTCGGATTTTAATTTTTAACATGGCATGATTAAATTTTAACCCGAACTATTTACCCCGAACTAATTATTAATTAACCTACCTAACCTATTGAATCCCACCAAATGCATCGGTGAGATCCAACTAATGCCTTCACTTCCCTTCCCCCACTGCCAACTCCCCCCATCAAGCTGCCCCCTCCCTGTCTGTATTTCATCAGCTGCAAACAACCAACCTTCACGTCTTCTTCCCTGCAACCATCAAATTTCTTCTCCCCTGTAAAATTCTCCAAGCCAGATTCAACAAATCAAAACCCAAACCGAATTTGAGACGAGAGAATTTCAGATTCAAAGAAAACCCAAGAAATCAAAACTAAAATTGAATTTCAGATTCAAATCCTAAAATCAAACATTTCATATTCATCATCTTCCCAAACAAATTTATCAGAGCCAAAATCCATCAACCCAAATCCCAAATATCAGTTCTCAAATCTGGAATCAAACCCAAGATCTTCAACTACCAACCCCTCTTCCTCCTCCCCCTATCTTCTTCCTCCTCCCCTCACCCAAGGCCGGCACCACCCTCCACCAGCCGCGCGTCGTCGAAGCTCCGGAAGCCGAACCTCTGTCGCGCGTGTCGAAGGCTAGAAACCGCCCCTCCTCTCGTCCTAGGCCGCCGAAGACACCGCCGTGGAGCCGCCGTCGTCTGCCTTGGGCCGCCGCAGCAACTGTGCAGAGCTGCCACCCCTCATCTTCCTCCGCGCGTGAGAACCCCCCTTCCCTTCGTTTTCGCCGTGAGTTCTCCTTTACCTGCAAATGGTTTAAAAAAAAGAAAAGAATGAAAGACAGAGAGACAAAGAGACAGGGAAGGAGAGAAAAAGAGTAAGAGAGAGAGAAAGTTAATATTATTATATTATTAGTAATGTTAGTGGTAGGTATAAGTTGGTGGGGGCTATTAAATATCAACTTACCCTTAAGTTAACCATGCTATTAGCTTATGGTAAGTTAGTATTAATTAGTATGATGTTAATGTTAAAATACAAATGTTAATTTGTTTGTAATATTGAATTCCAGCCTGTTAATATTGTTAAGTTAATAATACTAGTATAAAATAAGGCACACCCTGTTAGCGTAACACAATATAGACGTTACACTAGCCAAAGAACCCGATAGATTGGGCGAACCCAATTCGGGGTTATCTTTAATGCTGTGTTTATATCACGAAGAATCTAATTTGGCGATGTGTTTAACTAAAACAGAGAACCACTATCACCGTAACGAAGTACCCGTCAAGACGAACCCAACGGCACCAAAATCACCGAAATCAGGCAAGTGTTCAATTTATAGTCAATTTGTGAAGGTAAATGTTCTTTTAGCTTCTTGTATGTAAAGTTACATAACTCCAAACTTGCACGTGAAATGACGCGTGAAAACACTACCACGACATCCGTGGCTAAAAATGTGATGTATCTTACTTAGAACAGTAGCACAGAAAAATCAATTTTCATATCGTATTCGTTAAATTCACTTGCTAAGTATTTTTGCTAAATTTTTGTAAATATTGCTCGATACTCTTGTAACCATGTAAATTGTTGCGTAATGATAAATGATAAATGATCATGTTATTTAATTGATGCATGCCTTAAAAAGACTAACAAGAGAGTGACATCGTGAAATCGTGCGCCTCGAAGGCGAAATCGTGACTTTCGTGATGTCATGTGAGTTGACTAGGCTGGCTCGTGTTCCAGCACAAATCGTGGGGTGGGGTTAGGGTTGAGCGGCTACTAGGCGTATGACCGGTACTCTCTTTAAGGGCACCACCCGTATGCGGTGGGTTAGCGCCAATCACGGTAAGCCCCCGTGAGAAGAACGACCCACTCATCACGTCCTAAAGGCGAGAACCCTATTATAGACGTGTGACACTATTTTGAAACTTGCAAAGTGAAATTGACATGCTTTACTTTACTTGTCAGATTGTTTAGAACTGCATGATAGGATGTATTACTTTAAAATCTTCATGTTTAAACTTTATTGTTATCTCGTTTAATTTATAATTGCCTCTTAAAATTCAGTATAAATTTGTATATCTTGCCTTGGGTTCTAACATCTTTTTGCAGACCTTTGCTGACATACATTCATATTTTTGGATGTATGTCAGATCCCGAGTCTGAGTACCAGGAGGTTCCTTACGAGACACCTGACTTGGAAAGTCAGGAGTTCGCTGTAGACGCCGAGTCTCTCCCTGCGGAGAACTAGTGGGCTATTCCGTTGCTGCTTGCCGTAGTTTGATTTCTGTTATTTTTGAGTGTACGTTATTATTGTTGTATTTCGGCCCAGCTGAGGCTTGTTGTTTTATTTCGTGTACGGACGCTAATTATTCTGGATGTGACTTGTAATGTATGAATAATTCTGGTTGTTCTGAATTGCGTGCAAGGGACCCGCCCTTGCGTTTTACCACAGACACTTAATGAACCCGAGCGTCACTGCTCCAGTTCAAGCGGACCCCAGTAACGCTCTCGCTCCTGTCGTATTTTGGGGAGCAGGGCGTTACACTTGTATTGATCTGTCCTTATCTAACTAAGAATGTAGACTGTTAAAGAGATGCAATTTTACATTCATAAAGAGATAGGAGCAAGAAAACAGATAACAGCTTCGGAGATAACAGATTTGCGGCCTCAACAACACTGGGTGTGTTGATTTCAAAAAGATAGGCACTGGCGTTTTATAAATTCCTTTTAAGGGGATGTGTCTTCTTCATTAAAAGAATACACAAGCTTTATTCTCAAAAAAATCAAAATCAATCAGTCTTCTTCAAAATACAAAGTGTGCAAGCCTCGTTCCCAGCAATAAAGGCAAAAAAGGGGGGATCATTACGGCCTCTTCAATCAAGAAGATTTTTTCTGGAGAAATTGATGCGTCCTCTTCAACACGCAGCAATTCAAGGACGCCTTCCAGTACTGCGATTATCTCCGATTAAATTTCCAGGGGCTTCGTCAGCATTCTCCAGAGCTTCGACAACTCATCGATTCACGGCGACGGTCTCGACGCACGACGGTGACTCACGTCGGTGACTCAAGGCTGGCGACATCATATTCTTCGTGTGATCCCCAGTGCGCCATCATCCTCGTGTGCTCTCCAGTGTTGCGCAACATCTTCGAGCTCTCTGTGCCGTGCATCATCTCCGATCAACTTCATGGGCTTCGTCTTCTTCAGAGGGGCACCGGTAGATTCGAGACCCTCCACCACCTCACGGCGACTCGCGACGGCGATTCACATCAATCCAAGGCCAGAGGCTTCGTCTTTATCAGCAACGTGCAGAACACAATTCGAAACAACAAGGAAGTCGGCTGCTTCTCCTCAAATCTCGAGAGCCCACAGATCTGATCATCTGAGTTTTGCATTTGATTTGGGAATTGCTTTACGTACATCCTGCCATCTAAACAGAAGTATATCAATTTTCTTTACACGCGGCAAATCAGCAACTGGCCTTGCACAATAAACTTCAACTGCACATATCTTCCAATCCAGACATCAAATTTGCGAGCGGTTTGAGTCTACGTGACCACGATCTCATAAATTTCATCACGTTCCAGACTTTTACTGACGTATTAAGTTGTTTATACTACTTTGTTGTGAGATCATATTGAGAATATCTTTAGTCAGAATCTATATCTGTGTTTAATCTTGTCAAATCTGTGAACGGTGAGATCACTACCCGTAAGTGTGATCAGGTTTATTGAGTGAAATCCTAATAGCTCTTGGGGTCGGAGTTTTGGCGGGGAGCCACTCCGTTAAATTTTTTTGTGTCTGATTATTTCTGTGATTGTGATTATTTTTAAAACTTGTGCCACACACCCTATTCACCCCCCTCTAGGGTGTTTTTCAAAGGGTGGGGTAGATCTGGAGAGGAGGAGGATGTGCTGATAAGAAGCACCAAGAAGATGAAGTCGAGATCAGATGGAGGGAGCCCGTCGGTGAAGAGATCTTTTAAGAAGGTTTGCGATGGAGAGAGGGACGAGGGGATGTCTGTGGATGATGACGAGCAGCATGCGGTGGAGAATATCAAGGTGGAGGTAGATGGAGAGTGGGATAGGGTATCTCTTGCATCGGGGTTCAAGGAAATGCTCCGGCGACGATTTTCGAAGGCTTTGATTGTGAAATTGATGGGGTGGAATGTCTCAATTGGAATGCTTGAAGTGAAAGCCAGAGCTCTTTGGAAACCGAAGGGGGACCTAAAATTTATTGATTTGGGAGAGGGATTTGTTATGATGAGATTCATCTGCAACGAGGATCTATGCTTCGTCATGGAAGAAGGGCCTTGGCTCATTTTTGGCCATTATTTGACGGTTCGGTGTTGGGTTCCAGATTTCTCGCCATCGACTACTGAGATCGGTCGGACGGCGGTTTGGGTAAGGTTTCCATCGCTTCCGTGGAGTATTATGACCATATGGTGCTGACATTGTTGGGGAATTGCATGGGGAAGCTCTAAAATTCGATCTGCACACTCGATTGGTGAAGAAGGCAAGGTTTGCTCGCATTTGTGTTGAGGTGGATTTGAATAAGCCTTTGAAATCTCAGATTTTCTTTGAGAGGCGTTGGTTAAAGGTGCAGTATGAGGTGTTGGGGACTATCTGTTTCAAGTGTGGTAGAGCGGGACATATGGAGCCATGCATCTTTCTGTCGGAGGGGGATAAGGAGAAGAAGAAGCATGCTCCTATAGAACCGGAGTTGGGATCGAAACCGCTGAGCGGAATATTTGAAGATGGCCCTTCAGAAGCCTTTGGGCCATGGCAGATGCCCAGGGACAGGCAGGTGCAGCGTAATCAGATTCCATCGAAGGGGAAGAATGTGGAGGTGAGTGAGTTGGATTGGAAGAAGGGATCAAGGTTTACTTCGATTGCGGAGGAGAAGTCTAGGGATGTTATCGAGAACAGGGAGAGAGATGGTGAGGTTGTTCTTAAGGAGGCATCCAATATGCAGCTGCATGTTTTTTTGAATAGTATTAAGGAAGGAAGGCCCAATCAGTTGTTTAAGAAGGGGAAGGAAAAGAAAGTAGGGGCCCATTTTAAGAGGGTTGGGGCCCAAAAGGTTTTTTTAATGGTAATCTGTTAGAGGGTCGTAAGAATTGGGCCGGGACGAATCTGGGTGGGTCGGTGAATTTTTTAGCTCAGAGTAATATTTGTGGGTCGAGCTCGAGTGTGGATTTTCTTTGGCCTTCTGCGGGGAAGCGTGGGCCGCTTAAAGATATTTCAAATGAGAACGGGGAGACCTGCTTGGAGGGAGACGCCAGAAGAGGGGATACGAAGAGCCACCCTCCGGACTCCAGTAGCAAGCTGATTTTCTCTTCTAGGGAGAGATTGGAAGAGGCTAACGACATGGACGTGGCCCAAGAGAAAGGGATGTTGGATGTTAGCATCCACTGATCAAATTTATCCTAGTGTGATGATTCTAGGACTTATTTGCAGAAGTTTGATTATGGATTACATTTTTTGGAATTGTAAGGGGGCGGGTAAGAAGTTGTTCATTAACGAGGTGCGAGATTTGTTGAGGAAGCACGGGCCTGCATTGCTGGATATTGCTGAACCCAGGATTTCGGGAGATCAGGCGCTGAAGGTTATCAGTAAGTTGAACTTCAGTCGTTACTTTGTGGTGGATCCGGTGGGATTCTCAGGAGGCATTTGGGTGCTTTGGGATGAACAAATGTTGGACTTGAAAGTCATGTCTTCTTCTCCCCAGTTCATACATGGGTTAGTCCATCGTAGTGGTTATGAGGATTTTTTGCTTTCTGTTGTATATGCCAGCCCTGTTAGATTTGATCGGTGGCGTTTGTTTGGGAATTTGGAGGAGTTTGGAAGCCATGTGGATCTCCCTTGGGTCATGCTAGGAGATTTTAATGATTATTTGGTGGAGGCTGAGAAATTGGGTGGTTCTCCTACTTCTGTTCAGAGAATGGTAAGATTTCAAGAGTTTATGTCTGGGTGCAAATTTTTGGATATTGGTTTCAACGGCACTCCATTCACTTGGTGTAACAACAGACAAGGGGAAGCTGTAACGACCCGCTTTCAGGGGGCCCGTTACTTATTTGATATTTGCGTAGGTCCTACAGGTTACCAGTGAAACCAAAATAGCCACGATGCAGAGATGTACAAAAATACTCAAATAGTGTCCAATTATTACAATCCATACTGTACAAGATGTCCCAACAGATATACATGAAAGAAGAAAAGTACATAAGTGAAAAGAATTCTGGAAGCTGCGGTCGAACTATGGCGCTATTAGCTCAGGAGCATCTACCTCCATATGTACGTCGTCTGCGGTGCCACGGAGATGGAACCGTAGGTAAGTCATAACAATTCTAACAATAGAAATAAAGTAGTGCACAAGTATGGAACAGGATATAGTAACAAAAGATGATCATGCATGTGCAAAAAGTAAGGTAGGAACAGACATGCATATACGAGCGAAAAGTAAAGTACTGGTGGCTGCTCAAGTGTGGTAAGTAAAGTGCATGTAACGCATAAAGTAAAGGTGACTGTGCAAATGCCAAAGAAAGTAAAGGCAGGAAAGTAACGCGCGAGCAAAAAAGAAACACACATCACTTGACTATCTAATAGTGTAGGCTGGCCTAATAATAAGACGTCTAGCTAAACTCCCAAACCAGTCAGGCAGTCAGGGCTTGAAGGCACAGGTCACTTCTATGACCGCAGGACAAGTCCTTTGGTTGACCAACCCCTTTCCCATTCCTTTCTAGACACTGATCCAGTAGTAATTTAAGACCGCTTATTATTATACCGCTCTATCACGTTTGAGTCGTCTCGACTTAGTCAGTAGTCGTAACCGAACAATGATGTCGAGTAGTCGTGACAAAACAATGGTATCAATCAACTCGTGTAACATTAATCAAACTAGTGCAACAACTGTAGCATGGCATATAATAGCAACAATATTTTAACCAGCAGGCAATAGTAATACAACCCGGTAAATGTAGTAACAATAAAAAGGACAAGCAGGCAATAGCAGAACTAGAAACTACGTGACTTATATAGAAAAGTACAGTGTGCAACCATTGAGCCCATCTCCTGCTACGGGGGCGCTCACCCGGGTGGATCTCAAATCACTTTAAACGGTACATTTCATTTAGACGGTCGGTAACGGTTGGTACGGTACGGTGCAATGTGTAGATGGCTCGTGGTCGCTCCCGCACTTTCTCTAATATAAGTTACCCCAAGAACCCGGTGATGTGTCAACTACTTTTAAGCATTCAATTTCAATAGGATGTTCCACGGTATTCCATTCAATCATTACTTTTCAATACGGTATGTCAATCCGTTGTTTCAAGGACAAAGACACTAATGATGGTCGTGATAGACCGACTCACATACCAATATAGTTATGCACAATAGTCTCACTCCAAAGATGTTCAAAGGCATTAACAACACTCCAAAGAGTTTCGCTTGTTGAAAAGTCAAGGCAGAAGCCTCAACAGAGAATGTCAGTCCTGAGCAATGCTTTGAAGTCCAACAACTATGATACCGATCCATGCTTCGAGCATGCGGTAATTCCATAAAGTACACTTTCTAAATTTCAAAAGTTAGAATTCTTTGTGACTTACGCTATCGAGATCATCGTGGGAAGACGAGGTTAGGGCAAGGAAGCTGGTGCACGAGGATTGGTACCTGCAAACACAAGAAACAACCGGTTAAAGAGCACACTATTTTCTACCTATTTAACCTGATCGTTTTGATTTTCTAAACTAGTTGAAACGTTGTCATAAATCGTTCTAAATTTTTCTATATGCTATATATAATGAAAATAATTTTACTGTATGAGAAAATATTTTTCTAAGGCTTATAGATATTTTTCATAATTTTAGAAGCTTAAAATCAATATAAAACTAATTAAAAATGAGAAAACGCTTTTTCATTATATATTTCAAAGATTTCTTTAGGGCAAACCATACGTCGGAATTCTTCCAACAAGTAGTCAAATCGACCGTATTAACTAGTACTATTACATATATTTTTATTGTATGTCAGTGTACGTGAAAATTGCAAACTACGAATTTTAAAAGGAATTTAACCTATTTAAGTTTTGCCTTTGAAAATTTACCGTGAGAAATATACTTGCCTTTTGGCAATAAAACTAGCGCCAGTGGATTCGTTTCGATGTTTCTGATTTTCTGGGACTAGTCTTGTAATTTTCTAAGGCCTATACTAATTACTATGAATTTAATTCCAATAATATCATTTAATAAATATACGTAAATACGTAAATATGTAAATATGTATTAAAATACGTATTAAATACGTATTAAAATTTTAAAACGAATTAACGTCGACGTTTTCACCTTACGATCGCTCCGTCGCTTCGAGGGGGTGCTCGCGTCGTTGTCGGCGGCGGATGACGGAGGCGAGGGTGGCACAGGCGGCAGAGAACACGGAATACGGCGGCGGTTGTGGTGGCTTCAGGACGGGGGCCGGAGAGATCGAGAGGAGGCCGAGTGGACGGAGGAGCTGGCAGGCTGCTCGGGGCTTCGAAGTTCGCCGGCGGAGCGGCTCTGTACAGTGGGCGGAGGCGTCGGAGTTCAGAGAAGAGCGGCGCTCCGTCAACAGCAAGGGCGTGCGGGCTCTGTGGCGAAGCTGGAGGGCTTCGTCGGACGGCGGAGGATGCGGGGCTTCGGCAGCGGGAGGATGCACATTGGAGGAGCTTCCGGCGATGGTCGGACGTCCGAGAAGGCGGCGACGACTCGTCTGAGGTAGAGCGAGGTAGGAGGAGGGGAGAGTGTGGGTTCGAGCAACAGAGCGACGCTCTGTGGAGCTGAGGCAGTCGATGACGAGGGCATGGTCGTCGTGGGTTCGTTGATGAAGGGGAGAGAGAGAGAGAGAGAGAGAGAGAGAGAGAGAGAGAGGGAGGGAGAGAGATGAAGTCGAGAGAGAGGGCTGAGTGTAAGTGGGTTTGGGTTATTTCGATAACAAATTGAAGAGAGAGGGAGAGGTTTGCCTGGATGATTTTTTAACGGGGAAGAAGAGATTGGGGGAGAGTTATTTATCGGATAATTAAATAATTATAATAACACTTAGTTTAGTCAAAATCATTAAGTGAGGTTGTTGGAGGAGGAGACTAAGTGTAGAAATATGCATAAGGTGTGAACCTCATGAATGGGAGGTTAGGTGGCTGCTTACATAAGGGGTTACGTAGTTAGGTGGGTAATTAGAAAGGTAATAAGTAAAACCCCAAAAGTAATTAGTGAATGTTATTAGCAAAATCTCGTAACGAAATTACGATTTTGTCCCTACTAGTAAACGTGTCCGAAAAATTACGAAAATATACCCACGGGATCGTATCATCGCGAGGATCACGGATACGAGATCCGTTTTGGGATTTGAGCTATGGAGATACGTGTTTTAGGCCAAAATGTTTAGGAAACGGGTTTGTGGGTTCTCTATCGATTTGACTTCGGAAAATTACGACATTAATGTGGGAACCCCTAAATGATCATAGAATGTTACCATAGAAGTTTGAAAATATTTTGATGATGTTTGTATAGAAAATAAATTCATTCAGCCAAAACGGTAATAATTGAAAGTAAATTTTTATCAGATTATTTAGAGGTATTTGATGAAACTCGAACTTACTAAAATACTTCATGACTAGTCTGATATCTCAAAATATTTTTATAAGAAATTTTTTGAAATCGTAAAACTCCTGACAAACCATTATAAACTAGTTTAAAAATAATGAAAATACGTGGATAGTTGCATTGAAAAATGTGGACTGTTACATCAGCTAGAGTGTATGAGAAGCTTGACAGAGTATTAGCTAATGGGAAGTGGTGTGAGGGTTATCCGGAAGCGTATCTGAGTCACTTACCCCGTATTTTGTCAGACCATGGTCCTATTCTTCTGAGATGTGAAGGAATGGTTGATGGGGTGCCCAACCATAGAATCTTTCGTTTTCAAGCTATATGGCTGAAGGAAGAGGGTTTTCGAGAGTTTGTGGGAAACAATTGGAAGATGTCGGAAGGTGAGTATGTGGGAAAAGCTGCTTGTTTTGTGAAGGAAGTGCAGATTTTGAATAGAGAGTGCTTTGGGGATATCTTTCGGAAAAAACGTTGGCTCAGGAAGAGAATTAAAGGGGTCCAGAAATGTTTGATGGAGCAATATACCCATCAATTGAGTTGGTTAGAACAAGATCTTCTAGGGAGGTATGAAAGGATTTTAGAGCATGAGGAGATGCTGTGGTTCCAGAAATCTAGATATCAGTGTAAAGTTTGGGGGATAGAAATACTAAATTCTTCCGCTTAACTACGTTAAATAAAAGGAGATTCTTAAAGGTGAAGTTGATTAAAGATGAGTCAAGGAATTGGATTTCAGAACCTAAGCAGCTGCAATGGCTTTGTTTCAAATTCTTCAGGAATCTGTTCTTGGCAGAGGATCTGAGGCTAACTTAGATTAATCATATTCTTTTCCTCAGTTGTCTTTGGGTGAAAGAAGTGATTTGGACTTGTGTATTTCGGAGGAAGAAGTGAAGAAGGCGCTGTTTGGGATGAAAGCGTGGAAGGCACCGGGTATTGATGGCCTTCATGCAGGGTTTTTTCAGGAATTTTGGCCAAGTGTGAAAGAATCTATGTGGAGTTTAGTTTGCAAAGCTTTTGAAACAGAATCTTTAGTGCGAAATTGGGGAAGTCTCTGTTAGTTCTTATCCCTAAGGTTGCTCACCCTGAGCAACTATCTCAATTTAGACCCATATGCTTAATCCCGGTGGCGTATAAAGTGATTACAAAAGTCCTTGTTAATAGATGGAGTGGTGTTCTGGGAAGATTGGTGAGCCCTTTTCAAACCAGTTTTATCCCAGGCAACAGATGGCTAATAATGTGTTGCTTGCTCAGGAGGCTGTTCATTCCATTAGGAAATCCAAGAGAAAGGAGGGTTTGCTAACTGTGAAAATTGATCTTGAAAAAGCATATGATAGAGTTGATTGGCAATTCTTAAAAGAGATGTTGCTGTTGTTTGGATTTTTGGAGAAATGGGTTGAGCTGATAATGTTTTGTGTGTCATCTTCTGAGATGACTGTGTTGTGGAATGGAGGCCACATTGATTGGTTTCAGCCTCCGAGGGGTCTTCGTCAAGGGATCCCCTCAGGCCTTATCTTTTTGTTCTATGCATGGAGAGATTGGGGCTATTGATCCAAGAATCAGTGGAGAAGAGGAGATGGAAGCCGCTAGTTTTTAAGAAGGGGAGTATACGTTTGTCCCATTCGTTATTTGCAGATGACTTGTTTTTGTTTGGAAGGGCAACTTGTGAACAAGCTGCCATCATGAAGGATATTTTAAATAAGTTCTGTAATGCTTCTGGGGCGAAGGTGAACTTGGGTAAGTCTAAATGCTTCATTTCTCCAAGTAGCCTGAGAGGCCATGGCATTAAGATCAGTAATGTTCTTGGCATTGGGATGACGAAGGATTTAGGAAACTACTTAGGCGTACCTTTGGTCCATGGGAGAGTGGGAAGAAAGACTTTTTGTGGGATCATGGAGAAGATCACGGCTAAATTAGCTGGGTGGAAGGCGAAATTACTTAGTTTGGCGGGCAGAGCTACATTGATCCAGTCGGTTATTGCAGCTATACCAAACTATACTATGCTCACTTCCAAAATTCCGGAGCATAGTCTGAGAGGGATGGACAAGGTGAATATAAGTTTTTTGTGGGGAGGTGATGCGGGAGGGAAGAAGATGCACCTGGTTAAATGACACGCCCCGCTTCCCAAGTACGGAAGGCGAGACACGAAGAGATCCGCTCAGACTTGGAGCTGTGAAGCTATAGTCTGATAAGCTTTTGTGTGTTCACCCATTCGCAGATTCTTGCATTGTAATGAAACAACAACAACAATAATAATTGGAAGCAGTTAAAGATTAACCAACATTCAGAACATCCATTTCATTATTCAAAACATACAGAGATATAAGTCATAAAATAAAGGTACAAGAGTCTGAAAAGAAAAGGCCCCAAGCATGGCTGAAACTAAAACAAGAGAAAAGGGTGCTACGCACCGAACAACCTAACAGCAGCTACTAGGAAACAAACAACAACTAAAAGAAAGTCACCAGCTGAAACTAAGACAGAACTCCAGTATCCTCGAACTAAACGTCAGCAAAAGCCTCAAGTATGACGTCAGCAACCTGGTAGTCCTCAGCAACTACCTCAGACTCAAAGCCTGACATATGACACCCAAAGAGAAAAGGGCGCATGTCAGCAAAAATCTCCAAAAGGAAAGAGGGAGACTTTTGTGCAATGAAACGTAAAGTAATGAATACAACTAACAGCCTAAAATATGGTAACATGACATGATATTCAATGATTGCAGCAATTTAAAATGAGCATGAAATTTAATGAATGCAGCAGTTTAAGATGAACATGATAGTTAACAATTGCATGACACGTCGTAGCAAAAGGCTACTAAGCAATATTTCATGAAAGGCAGTAAAACATGAGTTCACCTCGTGCACAGGGTTTACGTCTTGCAGCTGAAGTTGCTGTACGGGCACACTTCTAAGCTGAGTGACCGCTTAACCCTACCCCTCCACGTGTGTATGTGTTGGATATGGACGACATGAATACACCCATGAGGGGATGTATGAGGGTATACGGACCCCAGATGTCGCGTGCATGAAAGCGTGCGCGAAGGGAACCTTTTCTCGTGTGAAAAGGACCACTCGATAAGTGGAAAAAAGCCACTTTATAAGTGCATAAAGGCACTTGATAAGTGAATGAAGAAGAGGATAAGTGTAAGTGCTAATATAGGCTAATAAGCCTATATTTAGTTATTTCCTACAATAACTACCCCTAAAGCCTATAAATAGGACCCAAGGGTAAGGCATTTATACTAATCTTACCATGCCATAAGTTTGCATAAGGCAACTTGTGTTCTTCTTCTCCCTTCCATTAAAATCCTCTTCTAAATAGAGATTTAGGCGGTGAAACGCTGCTTCGATCCTCCGTGACGAAGTGCTGACCGTTGTGGCGAATCCAAGGGCGAAGTTCAGAGATTACGGTGCCGCGTACGCAAGCGTAAGTCTCTCCTCTTCATTCGATCCTAACATCGTTGTTTTGACAGGATCTTACATTGGTATCAGAGCCATACGGGTTCGCCCCGGTCTCACCGATGAACGTGGTGTTGTCTCTTTCACGAATGAGTCTCCTTCCATTATGGATATGGTAGGAGCGCATCGTGACGGAGAGAACGCAATAGTTGTTCTTTTCACGTTAGGGTCTTCTGTCATTACGGATATGGCAGAAACTCTCCGTGACGGGAAGAACTTACCGTTCATATCGCCAAACTCGCGCTCCTCATGGATGCTGAGCCTCCATTCAATTGAGAATGGGCACTCTCTTCATGTAGAGCATGAAGTTTGCAGCCTTGAAAACGCGTTCTCTTCATTTTTTTTGGCACACGGCCATTGAAGCAAAACCGTTTTCTCGACGAACGGGTGCCTCATCGGAGAAGAAGATGGCGGTTGGAACAATTCTCATCGGAGAAGAAGACCTCTTTGGTGCATGATCGCCATGGCCATATGGGCCATAGAGGCTATGCACCCCCCCTCCCTATGCGGAGGGGGTTGGCTACGGCCAATAACAACCACGGCCACCCCTCCGGTGGGGGTGTGCGGCCAACCTCATGTAAGGGGGGCCGTCCATGGCCAAGGGGCCAAGGCCGGCCCTGGCCAGGCCCTGGCCTGGCCAGGGCCACGGCCGGCCCTGGTAGTGGCCAGGGCCAGGCCGAGGCCAGTGCCAGGCCACTGTCGGCCCTGGCCTCGGCCAGTGCCGAGCCCTGGTTGACCCTGTATTTGGGGGGGGACTTGCATGGATGGGGACATGCATGGCCAGCCCATACAGGGCCGACGGCAGTTCTCTGCGGCAAATTCTCCTGCAGAAGGGGAGTGCCTGGATCCATACGGGAGCCGACGACGATGGCTTGCAGAAAAATCCCCTCAAGGGGGATCCGGCCTTGGCACGGCTACGGCTCAACCCCGGCAATGGCCAGGGATTGCCGAATATTTCGCTAGTATCATAAGGGTACTAGGTTGAAATATACATTTTGAAAAATACGTTTTCAAAAACGCTTTTCCGCTGCAAAGTACTATAAGAGTACTATTATTTGATAAAGTGATGGGAAAATATTGAGAGTTGTTCTAGATGGTGATTGGGATCGTAATGACTTTTCCGATTCTAGAACAACATCTTCAATATTTTTCGAAAGTAACTTATCAAATATAATAATATCATTCCAAGTGGGTTTTTCCAAGTGGGTGTGATATTAAACTAGTCTGAAAATTTCCACATTCAATTGATTCAGCATCTCAATGGATCATGATTCGACCAGTGGTCTTTTGGACTAGTTTGTGGGACACATCAGCTCAGTCTGGGGGTAGTGAACCATGGACTAGCCATTTCCCTGGTCGGTCCGCTGGCCGAGACTAATGAATCATGAAAATGTAACAATATGATGACTATGTATATGAAATTAATGCAAGGTTTTTGATCAAACCTTTCTTTTCATATCTTTTGCAGCATTTTAAAGCTAAAATGTCTTCCGCTTCAAAGAACATCGTCGCTGAGTTAAACAGAGGTGAAAAACTCAATGGCGATAATTACAAACTATGGTCCATAAAGATACAATATGTTCTAGAGGAGCAAGATGTGCTCGAAACTCTAAAGAACAAAATGATTGAACCAGAGTTGGGCACTACGGCCCAACATAGAAGAGACAAGGAAGCTTTTGATGCTTGGTCTCGGAAGAACAAGATTGCTCGCATTACGTTGCTGTCAAGTATAGCAGACGACATAATGCGAATCTTCCGAGAGCATGACCTAGCCATGGACATATGGTCCAAGCGTGAGGAGAAGTTTGGTGGCACCTCGGTGTCCAAACTTCGTTCTTTAACTATAAGATTTGATTCATACAAGAAACGTCCAGATCATTCCATGGGGAAACATCTGCGACATATGGCGAATCTCATCTCAGAGTTAAAGGATGCAGGTCATGTGCTCACTGATGAGCAACAAATCCAAGCAGTCATACGTTCCCTACCAAATGGGTGGGACCAAATGAAGATGCATCTCACTCATAATGAGAGCATCAAGAACTTCAGCGATGTTTCAAAGCACCTCGAGTTAGATGAAGAGCGGCTTGCGGTCGCCAAGCCAAGTGCAGAAGTGCACATGGTTGCTAGTTCCTCACACTGAGGAAAGAAACGGAAAAATCGTTCGAAGTTTATTGATGAATGTAACAATCAACCAGAGTCTACCAAGAAACCCAAACATAAGGGTGGGCACAAGAAATGGCACAAGAAGAAGGACTTGAAGAAGATCAAGTGTTTCAAATGCAACAAGTTAGGTCACTATGCTCTAACGTGTACGAGTGGAGGTGACGTGGTAACTTGTAATAATACTAGTTACATATGTGTTTCTAGTTCAATATTTCTTGTAGAATCTAATCCTTTTTGGATAATTGATTCAGGTGCCACCGACCACATAGCAAGGGACAGACGGTCCTTCGTGGAGTATCACCGGATACCCCAAGGAACGAAGTTGATCTATGTAGGAAACAACACACGTGTTGAAGTGAAAGGCGTTGGGACGTGCAAGCTCGTCCTGGACAACGACCGCACTATCCTACTTCATGATGTTCTCTTCGCTCCGGATATTCGAAGGAATATTATTTCTGTGGTCGTTTTAATGGGTCTTGGTTATAGTTGGTTTTTTCATGATTGTAAAGTTGACTTGTTTTGTAATAATTCTTTAATTGGTACTGGGTATGTTTTCAAAGGATTTATTGTATTAAATACAATGTATGACTCCTCATTTTGTAATGAAAATTTCCTTGTTGCAAATTCTTCGACTTATGAGTCAGATATAATTTGTTGGCATGCAAGGCTTGGTCACATTGGACCAACGCGTATGGATAGACTTGCCAAACGTGGCCTTCTATCCAATGTTTCAAAGGTCGATATGTTGACCTGCGAACATTGCCTTGTAGGAAAATCTTGTCGCAAGCCATTTGGAACCGGCACAAGGGCCGAGGTTCCATTACAGCTCATCCATTCGGACATATGTGGTCCGATGAATGTCAAGACAAGACGCGGGAAGTCCTATTTCATCACTTTTATTGATGACTTCACCCGATTCGGTCATATCTATTTGATATCCCACAAAAGTGAAGCATTAACCTGCTTTCAAAACTATATGAGTTTGGTGGAAAATCAATTAGATCGCAAGATTAAGGTCTTGCGAACCGATAGAGGCGGTGAATACCAATCAACAAGTTTTAAGGAACTTTGTGATGAAAAAGGCATAGTTCATCAGGTAACTATGCCTTATATTCCGCAACAAAATGGTGTTGCAGAAAGGAGAAATAGGACTTTAATGGAAATGGGCCGTTCAATGATGGCGCACGCTAACTTGCCAATCACCTTTTGGGGTGATGCATTATTGACGGCCACTTTCATTTTAAACCGCGTACCCTCGAAATCAGTTAGCTCCACTCCTTATGAGTTGTGGAACCAAAGGTCTCCTGACTTAAACATTTTAAAACCTTGGGGATGTGCATCCTACGCACATATTTCCTCCCATAAGTATGGCAAACTTGGGCCACGGGGAAGGAAATGTATCTTTATACGATACTCAGAAAACTCCAAAGGTTATGTTTTCATTGGTCAGGAAGACAATGGAGGTCTAATTGAATTTGAGTCGAGGGATGTCACTTTCTTGGAAAATGAGTTTCCAAGACAGGGCGAGATAAGTCAGGACTTATCTCTATTTGAGATTAATGATTAAGAAGGATTACCTCATTCGAGTGGGAGAATTCTTGGTGAAGACGAAAATACGTTTCTACCTTCACCAATGGATGATACGAATGATGCTGATCCTATTCCATACGGGAATAATGATCCAAGTGGGAGCAATTCTAACGACATTCCAAGTGGGAGTGATATTAGAATTGATCTAAATTCAAGTCAACAAGGGCTTGAAGAATCTCAAATACGACGTAGTAGTCATACAAGGTTAGCTCCTCTATGATTTGAGAATGAATTTCCGCAAACCTTTATGACTTTACTACAAGTAGATGACGAGCCTGCTACTTTCAAACAGGCCGTATCATGCCCTGCAAAAGACAAATGGATGGAAGCGATGAAGGAGGAATTATAATCCATGAAAGTTAACCAAGTCTGGGACTTAGTTGACTTACCCAGAGGACGTAGAGCTATTGAGACCAAATGGGTTCTCAAGATTAAGCATAAGGCTGATGGCTCTATAGACAGATATAAAGCTCGCCTTGTCGCGAAAGGTTTTACGCAACATGAAGGGATAGACTACGAAGAGACCTTCTCACCTGTTATTCGTTTTACCTCGATTCGCTTGATTCTGGCTATGGTAGCTTGCTTAGACCTCGAATTACATCAGATGGATGTAAAGACTGCCTTTCTCAATGGAGAATTGGACAAGGAGATCTATATGGAACAACCAACAGGGTTTGTAAAAGAAGGAAACGAACATAAGGTTTGTAAACTTCGTAAGTCCATATATGGTCTTAAACAATCCTCGAGGCAATGGTATATACGATTTCAAGAAGTTGTCTTATCAAATGGGTTTTCCATGCTTGATGAAGATAACTGTGTATATATCAAGAGGATTAAGAGGAAGTATGTTATTATGTCTCTATATGTAGATGACATTTTAATAGCCGGAAATGACAAGGGCTTTGTGATGGATATCAAGGCTTGGCTTTCATCAGTATTTGAGATGAAAGATATGGAAGAAGCCGCATATATCCTTGGAGTTAAGATTTCAAGGAATCGTTCAAAGAAACTTCTTTCTCTTTCACAAGAGACTTATATAAAGAAGGTTCTAGAACGTTTTAATATGCAGGACTGTAAGTCCATTGATACTCCTATAAGCAAATGCGATAATTTATGTCTGAAGATGTGTCCTAAGAACCAAAAGGAAAAAGAAATTATGGAAAAAGTTCCATATTCCAGTGCAGTTGGTAGTCTTATGCACGCTATGATGTGTACAAGACCGGACATCTGTTTTGCCGTTGGAATGGTAAGTCGTTACCAATCCAATCCAGGGCAAACACACTGGAAAGCGGTTAAGAGGATAATGCGGTATCTTAAAGGGACTGCGGACTATGCTTTATGATATCAAGGAAATACCTTGAGGCTCGAAGGCTACACTGATGCTGATTGGGCGGGTGATCTCGATGAGCGACGATCGACCTCAGGACATGTTTTTCTACTCGGATCTGGTGCAATATCCTGGAGTAGCAAAAAGCAATCCTGCATCGTACTTTCAACTATGGAAGCCGAATTTGTAGCATTTAGCATGGCGGTCCAAGAGTCTGTTTGGCTTAGGAAGTTCTTAGACAAGCTAATTGATGCAAGTGACTCAGGTACTGTACCGATATACAGTGACAGTCAAGCATCTATAGCCTATGTCAAAGATCCAAAATTCCATTGTAAGACCAAACACATTGATATCCGCTACAAATTTGCAAAAGACTATGATAAAAACAAGAAGGTAGACATTAGATACATATCTACGCATGAGATAATAGCGGATCCGCTTACGAAGGCGATCCCCAGAGATGTGTTTTACAAACACTTATCATCACAAGGGTTGCGTAAGAACTGAGTTGTATCAATATATTCCCATGTATATGAAAGATCAAATTTAATAAAAGAATAAGTTCTTTTCGACATTGCATATGAGTTTATTGAAAATGTTTGTGTACATTTCTTTTAAATCTCAGCTGGTTTTTTGTATGTCGGATAGATTGAGGTTGGCTCTCTGACATGAGCAACCGCCTTTATTCTATCAAACGGATAAAATAAAGATGAGACCTGTTTAAAGTCAAAATCGTCAGACGGATGATTTAGAGTCATGACTTGAACAAAATGGTCGTATGAAAGATCTGCATCATATGGATGCTTACAAAAGATCTAAGAAGATTTTTTAATCTTATCTGTCTTATGCGGGATGTGGGTCCAGGAGATTACTGAGTAGTAAAAGGGACTCAAAATCAGACATTGTGGTGTCTGATCATCATCCTTACAACATCATTAAGACATACGCTCCCTGGGAAAGGAGTGATGTTGTAATACGTATTCATACTACGTATGCATTTGACCATTGGGTTAGAATAGTAATTGTGTTTACTATTATGTGAGACCCAAAGACCACATGGGTCTTAACTTCTTACCCTTATGGACTCTAATTAGTTCCTTTAGATTTGATTGGGTGATCGCTATCTTAGCATGTTGGTCAATTCGGTCCGGCGGGGCATGTTAGAAAAGCGAGTCAAGTCAAGATCGAAAGGATCACAAGAAGAGGAAGATTAATTTCATATTCACATTTGGACTTTAGAGATTCAAAGCTGGCCAGCCAATTGTAATCCAGATGGGATTCAATTGTTGAATATAAAGTATAAGAAATGTGAAGAAATAATCTAGGGTAAAACATCCGTTGATCTACTCAACTTTGCACCTCGAGGAGTGTTGTGTATCTCTAACAAGTGCACAACAACGGACTCTATGCGCATGACGGTCACACGGTCTATTTCTCGGTATGATAAATAGAAGAACTAAAGGAAAGGATGTTTCCTTACAATCCCCTCAAGTGTGAGTGGGAGATGTTGGATATGGACGACATGAATACACCCATGAGGGGATGTATGAGGGTATACGGACCCCAGATGTCGCGTGCATGAAAGCGTGCGTGAAGGGAACCTTTTCTCATGTGAAAAGGACCACTCGATAAGTGGGAAAAGCCACTTTATAAGTGCATAAAGGCACTTGATAAGTGAATGAAGAAGAGGATAAGTGTAAGTGCTAATATAGGCTAATAAGCTTATATTTAGTTATTTCCTACAATAACTACCCCTAAAGCCTATAAATAGGACCCAATGGTAAGGCATTTATACTAATCTTAGCATGCCATAAGTTTGCATAAGGCAACTTGTGTTCTTCTTCTCCCTTCCATTAAAATCCTCTTCTAAATAGAGATTTAGGCGGTGAAACGCTGCTTCGATCCTCCGTGACGAAGTACTGACCGTTGTGGCGAATCCGAGGGCGAAGTTCAGAGATTACGGTGCCGCGTACGCAAGCGTAAGTCTCTCCTCTTCATTCGATCCTAACATCGTTGTTTTGACAGGATCCTACAGTATGGACTGGCATCCATCTTCTGGATCACGAGCCAGGAAGTGTTTATACATTTCAAGCTTCTGGAACACTAGCCAGGAATTATTCTTTATTTGGCATATGGGTGCACCTAGCCTCATACATGATGTAGGAGTCAAAATCCTACTCGTCGCAGCTTACATTTCAATAGTAGCGTGTGCTACACATTCACGACAAACATTCAAATGCATGAAATGACATGCGATATGCAACATAATAGTATAACAAGCAGATATTGAGAGCGTACAATTATATCAAAAGTAAACATGACATGTGATATGCATGAATTGATATGAAAAGAGTATCAGATCTAGCTTCGTTGTCAAGCTAGATCAAGTATGGGTGTCGGATCTAGATTCGTTATCAAGCTAGATCAAGTATGGGCGTCTAGGCGACTGTCATTTCACCGTCTAGTCTCTTTTACACAAGTATTCAAAATAGCCTAAACATGGCTTAACAATTTACTGTGCAAGTTTCACTTGCCTGAAAGACGTGCTGCAAGTCCCATTTCAATGGAGTCCAGAACTTCCTATGTGCTCAAACCACAGTCACCAAACCTACAGTCCTATATTATTAAGTTCAATTAGTGATTTATCAAAGCAAGGAAAGTTAACGATTTTTATTTTGTTTACACATGCGGGTGCGGGTTACTACGTATCGGGGTTATACCTCAACACGACGCAAGAGCTACACTGACGTCGGGTAGCGACGTCAGGGATTGGATTCGGTAGCGAGCGAGATACGACATCGGCTACGGGGCAACGGAGAAGACGGCGACAACTAGGGGTAGTAGCATGGCACGGAGATGGCCGCGAAAGGTGGATGAATGGCAGAGGGACTGCCGTGGAGTCGCACGGACTGCAGGTTACGGCCTGGGTGATCAGCGCGTGGATCCGTGTGAAAGGAGAGGTTGATCGGCAGTTTGAGGGGCTGATGGGTTGTTTGTGACGCAAGGGGAGGGTGTGGCAGCTTACAAATGGAAGAGGGAGCTGCTGCGGGTTTAAGGGGGGAGGAGAAGTTCGGATCTAGGGGATGGCCGAACTGTGCTAGGGCAAGAAGAGGGATGCGGCTGTTTTAGGAGGGCTGTGCGGCAGGCTGTTGTGCGGGTATAGGGAGCTTGCGGCAATATTTTTAGGGGGCGGCTGGGTGTTTGCGCAAGGGAGGAGAGGCGCGCCGGCGCGTTGCTGGCCGAAGAGTTCGTCAGCGAGGGGAGGCCTGGGTGTTGACAGTTTTAGGGGGGTGAAGGGCTGTTCTTGTGGAGGAGCAAGGAGGCCGGTTTGATGGGGAAGGGTGGAAGAAATGGCAGTATGGGGCTCCGGGTGGTTGTTGTGTGGGGGGGTGCCGGCGGGTTAGATGGGAGGTGCGGTAACTTGTAGATCTGGGCGGCAGTATTCCAAGGGGGTGCTGGCGGTTTGATGGGGGATGGAGATGGCCGGAGTTTTGTGATGAAGGGGTCGGCCTACAGGTGGTGGCCGGCGGTAGGTCACCGGAGGAGGGGGCCGGAGTCAAGCGGGGGAAGATGGTCGAAAGCCTTGGTACGTGGGTGATAGGAAGTGGTGGCTGTGAAATGAGAACAAAACCCTAGGTTTGTGTTTGCTTACGATTTGATGAAAGGAGTTTCTAAGTGGGGTGGAAAAGGGGGTGCACTTAGGGTGATTGGAGAGAGTGTGTGTGAGAGGGGGAGGGTGCAACTAGTGTGGCAAGTAGCTAGGGAAAGATATCATGTGATACGTATGATAACTTTGATATTTGGTTTAATTATATTTAATTAGTGTTTGAATCTTGAATTAGTCTAGGCTAATTATAGTTTGAAGATGATTAGTGTGAATGGTCAGTCTAACGGTGTCCGATAAATATAAGAAAAATATCGGGACGACTGTGTCGATGAGAGGGTCGAGACTAATATGATCGGTCACGAGCTAGGTTAACGGAAAACGGAACTAAAAATAAAAAGGTCAAACTTCGATGTCTAAAGTTACGACACCCCTTCAAACAAAGCTGTTTTGTGGAAGAATGAACCGTGAAATGACGTTCACGAAAAATTCCACAAATAAGTACTCCCTCAGAGGGTCACAACAACATATAACTTTGCATGTTTGGGATACAAGAGGAGGTCCCAAAAATACGTGTACGAACAAGATAGTACGTGTACGAAAAACATACGATCGGAAAGCGACCGTGACATTAAATGGGACAGTGTTTGCATGCCTAAGTGCTTGGGGGTTTGGAATTGAGGTCTATGTTATTTCACAATAGGGTGATGCTGCAGAAGCTGGCATGGAGATTCCTACAGGATCCCAAAGGATTATGGGTGAGTACGATGAAGGCAAAATACAAGCTGGAGGATGGCGTTTTTCATATGGCTGAAGGTATGGAAAAATTTAAATCAGGTTCGTCTTCCTCGTTCAGAGCTTTAATGTTGGGGATGAAAGAATTGAGTAAAGGGATGATCAAAACAGTGGGGCAGGGCTCTTCTATTCGCTTCTGGTGGGATCTGTGGCTAGACAAGCCGCTTGCCAGTTATCTCACATCGACTTCTGATGTGGAGATTAGAGATGCTAAAGTGAGTGGCTTCATCTTGGTGAAAGGGATATGGGACACTGATAAGTTGCTGAGGTATTTACCAGACGATGTGTCTTTGAAAGTGGTCGGGTACCCTTTATCGGAAGTAAGCAATCAAAGGGATGGGTATAGATGGAGGGGGACTCATGACGGAAGGTTTCCGACGGGGGTGGCTTATCGTATGATAGTGGTGGATGATGGAGTAGAGGAAGATATGGTGTGGCTTTGGAAACTTCCCTTACCTGGCAGAAGAAGTTATTTCGTATGGCTTGTTTACAATGATAGAATTGTGACAGCTGTGTTCAGAACTAGGAGGGGTCTGGAAGGCTCGCCGGAGTGCAAATTGTGCGGAGCTATGGAGGAGGACACAATACACGCACTGAGAGATTGCTGTGGTGCTAAAAAGGTATGTGACTCTTTGATTCCAGTGAGAGAACACCCCCTTTTCTTTTCTTTGTCTTTAAGGGGGTGGCTAGATGAGTTTTTGAAAAAGAAGAATGGTGACATGATGAGAAAATTTGTTTTTGCGACGGCGCTTTGGTGTATGTGGAAACAGAGATGTATTGGAGTTTTTTATCCAGCGAGGGGTGAGAGAGGTGGCGAGGTTTTGTGTGACCTCATCTGGGGTATGGCAAAGGAAATTTACAAGGAATTAGCGCAAAATAATTTTGAGAGGAGGGAGATTGCTTAAGTGTCATGGGAGAAGCCGGGCATGGGGTGGGTCAAGCAGAATGTCGACGGTGCAGCAAAAGGAAACCCAGGTGCTGCAGGTGGAGGGGGTTTAATCAGAGATCATAATGGGTGTTGGCTGATGGGCTTCCCTTCTTTCCTCGGGGGTTTGTACTGGCTTGCTGGCAGAGTTATATGCGATGAGGATATGGCTTATGTTGGCTTGGAAGTGTGGGTTCAGGAGAGTGGAGTGTGAGACTGATTCACTGAATGCAGAGGTTCTGCTGTGAAGCAAGGAGTGGTGATGCCACCCGTATATGGCGGTGGCGGTGGACATAAAGCTGATATTGGAATGGAAATGGGAGGTGAAGTTTCAACATGTGTTAAGAGAGGGGAATTTTTGTGCTGATCGGTTAGCAAACTTGGGCTTGGTGCAGGAGACTAAAAGAATGGTATATCCGGAGTGTCCTAAGTGTGTGGTGGAGCTGCTGGCAGCAGATGCAGCAGGGAGATGGTATGACAGAGGTGATAAGCCTCCGTAGGTAGCCTTGGGTTGGCTTGTTGTAGTTAGGTTTCCGTAATACCAAAAAAAAGTCGGCCAACAATGAAATTTGTTGTTACTGGGAATCACGAGTACAATGATTACAAGTTTTTGGCTTATGGCGAGGTTAGCACGACTCGGAACTCGCTTCGTAGGTGAAGGATCCAAGGTCGCCTGAGGGTCGCCTGATGGTCATCGAAGGTCGTCGTCTTCCGGTTGCTGAGGCGAGCTTCCTGTGAGAATAGTAACTTGTTAGAAAGGCGGGGCTGGCTGTCAGCCCGTAGCCTCTTCAATTTTTAAGTCAGTAGATGACTTGAAATAAATGTGTTGGACACGCTTGGCGATCTTAAGGCAAATCGGCAAAGCGTGGCGAGCTTATGAGGAATGCACAGATATGTGAAATATATCCGACCTTGAATATTGAAAAGAGTTAGAGATTCTAACTGACCAATCCCCTCTATGAAGGTAGGAGGGGGGTATTTATAGAGCTGAGAATCGGTTCCTCGCCGTCCTATCAGCTGTCAAGTCTGCTTAGCTGGAGGAGAAGTGATAGGTCAACGGGACGTGTCAGAGATATTTTCCACATTAATAGTGTCAGATGGTGTTAGATGCTTTAATGAGACGCGAGGGGTGGCCATTAGTTCTCTCCCTTAACCTCGGCATTAATGGAGGGTAGGTGGCCCTACGTCACACTGTCAGAGATATTTATGATGTGCCGCCCTAGGGGAGAGCCAAGCTCAGTGACCAAGCTCGGTGTCTTCGGACCGTCTGACTGTGCTTCCTGTTGGAGAGTAGGTGAGCTTCTTCCTGTCATGGCGAGCTTCTTCAGTTGGCCTGGGGGCGAGATTGTCGTACGGCGAGGCGAGCTTCCCTAGATAGAGGCGATCTTCTGTTCGGGCTAGTGTTCATTCCACATGGTCGGAGAGCTGTTCGCTCGGGCTTCCAGTGTATGTGGGCCTTAATTACATGGGCCGGCCATAAGGTCGTAACAATTTCCCCCGTCATTAGAGCTCGAAGCGGCAAGTCCGGCTCAGCTCAGATGATGTGTCGCATTCGCATCGATTAGGGAGCTGGTCGACGGCATTTAATTCGATCTGACTGTAGAATCCCAAAAGTCATGATGGCGATTCAGCGATGGAGATAATTCGAGGCGTTCGTCCGCTTAAAAGGTGACATGTGGCTGACGTGATTGGGGGAGAATTCGAGGCGCCAGCCCAGACCCGCTCAGATCTTGCTACGTGACCCACGTTCGATGGCTGAGATCACCCGTCTCCTCCTATAAATAGAGACAGAGGGGCAACTGGACAGAGTTTTACTTGAATTTTCGAAACTTTGGCATCCCCCCTTCGTTGCAGAGAGCAGCTGTCGTCGACCACCGTCGTTCGTTCGTAACCGTTGGAGCTCCTACCATCTTCCCTATTCTAGGTTCTCTTTCGAACCGTCCGATGTCATCGTCTGCTTCTTCCTCTTCAAATCCTCACATCGAACAACACTTCAGGGAGGTTGGTGGGGGTAGCGCCACCGAGTCGAAACCGGTGGCATCGGAGACGTCGTCGATGTCTTAACCGGAACAGTGGGAGGGAGACACGGCAGTTGAGCAGGCTGTCGCTTCATCGTCGGTGATCAAGAGGGACCCCAAGAAAGGAAAGGCGTCTAAGTCGATCGCCAAGGCCGCCAAGGTCGCAAGAGATAGCAGAGTCAAGGTCGCGGTCCCTACTGGAATCTTGGCCCAAATGTCTCAGCTGCTACCCTCCGCGATCCTTGAGATCCGCTCCAAGTACATCCGGGCCCCCTACACAGTCTGCCTCCCCGAACTCAGCAAGTGGGTTTGCTCCCCAAGGGACAACGAGGTCAGTGTGTACTACCCAACCTTCGCATTGGGGCTCCGCTTCCTGCTTCATCCCTTCCTCATTCTTGTCCTCCACTTCCTCGAACTCCCACTCTTTCAATTGATCCCGAACTCCATCAGCTCGATGGTCGACTTTTTCTTCCTCTGCTCTGCCAGCAGCATAAATCCGACGCTGTCGCTCTTCCAATACTTCTTCGAGGTGAAGAAGAAGGAGGCGTACTACTACGTTTGCGCAAGGAGGCGTCGACATCTCGTCCTCGAGCTGCCGGGCAAAGTGAGGGACTGGAAGAAGAGATTTGTCTTTGTCTCGACTCCAGCAGACTTGGCTCTGAGGTCAAACTGGGGGACTCTGAACCCCTCAGTGAATGCTGAAGTGGTCCTCAAGGGAGCGATCTTGAGGGCACCAAAATCCTAGAGGAGATCCCCAGGGAGAGTAGGGTGCTGAAGGAGCTGATCAAGGACGAGCACCTTGTCCAGCACGTCTGGCTCGAAGGTACTTCGAGCTTGGTAACCCACTTCTGATATGCTCACCCTGATCTATTTTCTTTTTGCAGTCGCGACCCTGAGTATATCCATGGAGGGAGGTGATGAGAATGGCGAGGGAGTCGTCATCAAAGCAGCCATCGACCAAGGGCAAGGGCAAGTAGCCTGCATTGAGGAGCTTGACATAGGCCGAGCAGAAGCGGAGTCAAGAGGCAGTCGGCACCGATCGGGCCAAAAAGGAAGAGAGGAGCAAGAAACAGAGGAAGGAGCCTGCAGCATCTGCCCATACTTCCCGCACAATCGAGGAGGCGCAGGGGGGTCTCATTAACCTCGACCCGAACGAGCCCGAGGCCGTCCTCACTGCTGCTGGGTCACAGGGACTGCCGATTGTCGCCGTCCCCGTTAGTTCGGCCGCCCCTCCGCATCCGCTGGTTTTGCCTGCAACAAGTCGGGCTCGGGCTACGAGCTGGCCCTATGGCTGCATGCCGTCCAGTTTGGGAAGGCCGGCCCCTCCTAGCTGTGAAGCAGCACTCGCGACCTTCATGTTGCAAACGGAGGAGCTCCTCACACTCTCTCCAGAGAAGCTCGTCACACCGTGCTACCTGGTGGGCGCTCATGAGTCAGTCTTTGACGAGGCCGGGGCAGCGGCCCGCCTTGCAGAGAATAGCACTCTGTTGAGGGACTGATAGTCCCTGCTCAATGTGGACATCGAACGCCTCTACGGAACGACAATATGGCATGGCATGCAGGTTCGTCGCCCCTTCTATCTGCCTGGCTGACCTTCGTCTTTGTTATTTGTGCTCACTCTTTTGATTCCGTCTGCAGGCGATGGTCGCACTGGTGTCCCTCCAGCCTCACACAATGGCGTTGGACAAGGCTGAATCTGCCCTGGTGAGGAAGGTGATCAGCTGAGGGTGGCCGAGACGAAGCTGAAGGAGGTCTCGGAGAAGCTGAAGAAAATCCGGGGGTGCTATCAGACCCAGAAGGACGAGACCGCCAAGCTAGACAAGGCCGTTAGGGAGCTGGAGGGGAAGGTCCGCGACGAGGATGTAGGAGGATATATGCCCACAAGGCAATTTATCCTAAGTATACATCTTGTTCATACTGTATATGGTATGTATTATTCTAAGTATGAAATCGTTCATATTAATATACTTAGATAATATCCATAGACTTATAGTTAGGTCCTTACGCATCTAGATGAGATCTCGATTATGAGTTAGTAAGCGACTGAATAGAAACGTAAGTCTTGAACGGTTCGTGGTCATAGATGTGTCGAGAACTGGATATCGACACATCGGATAAACCACTGTGTCTTAGTCTTACCATAGGGTAATGATGATCTCATAATCATTCGACTTGGTGAAGTCGGAGACGAGACACAGGTGCTCATTGGAGAATGAGTTCACTGAACGACCAAATTAGAGTTATTAAATGGTTAACTTTAACTGAACTATCTATAATAACTCTCGGGTGATGATAGGTTAACTGGTCCTTATGACCTGAAGTCATTTGTACAAACCTGTGAGCAAACGATGTAGCCTAGACCCATGATCTAGCTTCGAGGCTAGGCCTGTTGAAAGATCTTAGGTTGGGTTGCACCTGAAGCTCTCAAGGCGAGTAGATGACTAAGATGGGATTCGTCACGTCCGTTAAAGGGAAGTTAGTGTTACAGGCTCAGTACGGTCTTTGTGTTAATCCTCGGCCGGGGTACGTTGTAAGAAGTACAATGTGTATACAATAAAGACCGCCGTATACTGACCAATGTTGTCTAATAGGGTTGACAGTAAACCATACCCTAGGCCAACAGGAACACAGTCTTGACGAAGAG
This sequence comes from Scilla litardierei, assembly GCA_030789695.1. Lineage (NCBI taxonomy): Eukaryota > Viridiplantae > Streptophyta > Magnoliopsida > Asparagales > Asparagaceae > Scilla > Scilla litardierei. The sequence continues at coordinate 16,710,839 of CM061136.1, forward strand.
ACTATAGCTAACGGAGTTCATCACTGACACAGCCAATGTAAACCCAATGATGCTTTTGTCAAAGGGTCGATCACGTTATGATGATTCTGAAACAGGGACGACAGCTACTGCTCGTGGTGATCGTCGTCTAGGGGTTCCGAGCCCCAACCTGTAGTAAGGTCAGGCTGTAGGGTCTCACACCGAGTAGTATTCGTGTCTTAGTAATAGGAAGATTTATTGAGAGAAAATCATTTGATGATATTGAATAGTTAATATTCACAAGTCAAGTTGTGAAAGTTAGTCGCAATAGCAATAGGGACAAATGTTGCATTTGATGCAAACTATGATTAACCGTGTCGTAAATATGTTACGACAACTTTAGTAGGAACAAATATATTAGAAATGGTTACCTGGATGACGGTATCGTCCCGGTCTAAACACAGGTTCAAACAGCGTCCAAATCGGAGCTCAAACGAGCCCAGAAACGCAAAAACAGTCCAAGGCGAAGTGGGTTAGACCCACTGGGCTAACAAGCCCATAGACAAGGGCAAACGGGCGCAGCCCGCTGCAGCAGCAGGCATGGCCCGCTAACTGCAGCGGGCAGCCGCCCGCTGCCCAGCGGGCGCGCGACCCGCCCTTGCTCTCCTTGGGCGGGCGCGCCCGTAACTTAAGTCATTTAGGGTTTTTTGAAGCCCCAAATGACGGCTACGAAAATCGATTATTTGCCCAACTTTGGGCAATTGTTTGAGGGGTCAAACGAAGTCGAAATTCGTCGTCGTCGGTTCCTACGCGTTCATCATTCGAAGCCCTTCGGATTGATAGCTTGTTTGGTGTCTAAAGTTTAATGAGCAAAGAGAATTAATTAGTTAAAGTTTACTTTTGTGAAAAGCTCACTTAAACTACAAATTAAGCCAAATTGGCTTAATTGATTTTTTCTCTCATTTGCAAAAGTCCCACATTGCTTGCAACGAAAGAGTGAGTGCCGACTCCCTATATAAATAGGGGTGCGCTCTCTTCGTTGAAAAACACACCAAGTCCTCGATCGAGTAGCTCCCGACTTTTAGAGCAAGCTTAATCGGTGACTAAACTATTCTATCTCTCTCTCTTCCTATTCTCCGGAGTAGTCCTAGCAAGACTACGAAGGGGGTTTGGATTTGGATCCAGACGTTTAAGACGCGGGTTCTACTCAAGTGAAACTTTCTGTAGGGATCGTCTAACCCTTGCAATACTAACAACACACACTAGAGGGGGGTGAATAGTGTAATGGCAATAAAATTGTCCAAATAAAATTTAACTTGCAAATGCGGAATTATAAATGCAAGAGGAATTAAATGGCACAATCAATCCAAACGCAAACACAAAGAATTACACTGGTTCCCCAAACTTGGGTACATCCAGCCACACCAATATTCACTATATTCCCACACAGAGAATTGAATACAAATCTCACAAGGAGATACCCCACAAAGGGGATTTATGCCCTACACAAGGACCCAACCAATCCTACACAAGGATCAAGACTCGAACACAGAGAATCACTAACTCCCACTCAGAGAATTAGGGTTAGCCCTACACTAGGACACAAGAACTCCCACAAAGAGAGTTAATTCCCACAAAGAGAATTCCCTAGTCCCACAAAGAGACAACCTCTCACAAAGAGAGAAACTCCGACAAAGAGAGTATCCTAATCCCACAAAGAGAAATAGGAAAACAAATTACACCCTATAAAGTAAATACTCTTACATATGCCTTGAGATGCTTACTCATCAATGAATGCAAGGCATGGAAGAGGATCTCCAAGTGTTGGAATATGCTTGAGAGCACTTGGATGATTTCTCTTGAGCTGGACTTCAATGCATGAAGGAAGATGAATGCTCAAAGAAGGAAAATGAGGGAGCTTGAGAGTGGCTTAAAGATCTCTTGAGATTTTCAATAGAATCAAGAGTAATCAAGAATCAATCAAGAAGTTTAAGCAAATGCAGCACACTCATATATATAGGAATCCTATATCAATCCCAAAAACCCAAAGAAACAGCCAAAAAAGCAAATCTGCAACGGCTAGAAACTGGGTGAAAACAACAGGAACAGTCGACTGATGATCATAAGACAGTCGACTGATCAACGGCTAGAAAATATCCAACGGCTATAATCTGAGCCAGGACAATCGACTGACGAAGTCAATACAGTCGACTGACAAACAGGACAGGCGCCTGTTAAACCTTCAACAGACGACTGCTGCAGGGGATGGATCGAAACAGAGAGCTGTACTCTTTCTCCAATTCTTCGCACAGGCGACTGATGTTAATACTACAGTCGACTGTCAAATAGTCAGGCGACTGTACATTCTTCATCAGTCGACTACTGTAAAGTATGGAGAGAAGACAGAGAGATGCAGAGATTGCACTTACGCTAGACAGGCGACTGTTGGCCAAATCTCAGACGACTGTAAATATACAGGCGACTGAAAACTGATCGACAGGCGACTGTGCGTAAGACTCAAGTTTGAGTCAATTGAAATATAGACTTGAGCTGTGCAAATCAGGCGACTGTAGGAGGATCTACAGGCGACTGGAAATCACCCAGTCGGCTGAGTTTCCCTCAACAGACGACTGACGGAAAGAGTGAACCTATTGGGTTGGATTCTATGAAAATCCTAAGGTTCACTAAGATGGTTAAATTCATGTGCATGAATGAGCAAACCATCTAGCAAGGCATTACATCAACCCTAGACTCAAAAAGAGAGAGAAAGCAATAAAGTAAATTACATGGATTACAATGCTTTCATAAGAGTCTAAGTCTTCAATCTTGAAGCCTTGATTGCTCTCCATCATCTCCAAGCTTTGGCACTTCTAGAGTCCAAACTTTGGCTCTTCTTCACATGATGTCCATCATTACACCAAGTGATTAGTCTCCAAGAAAGATATCCTTGAAATAAACTGAGAGACTAAAACAAGGGATTCATTAGCAACAACATAATGTTGTGATCATCATCAAAATAAGATTGGTATGAAACACCAATACTCAACACTTTCTACCGCGTGTGATCGGCTCGGAGGTGAAAGTCGGTTCGGGCGGATCGGTTCGAGGGTGCGAGGCGGCTCAGGCGGATCGAGTCAAAGCGGATCGGCTACGAGGAGCTTCTGAAGACGGTGCGGTACATCTTGCCTGCTCCAGGGCCAAGATTCCGGGTATGTGGTTAAGTAATTTTAGTATAGATTTAATTAGTCGCTTTAGAATAGATCCCTCTTGGGGTGGTCAGTTCCACCCCAAGTTGGCATAGATCGGGCTAGGTTCTGGCTCCCTCAGAGCCTAGCTAAATAGTTTAGCTAGCTTAAAAGTTTTGTTTTGTTTTTTCCGCTGCATTTTAAGCCCCTGTGGTCCGTCCGACTTAGAAAGGACACAGATCCGAGCTCTGTGGGTCCGCCAAAATCCCAACAGAGGAGGCCCAGAGGGTTGCTACCGAGAAGCTTCTGGCCTCAGAGAATGAGGCGGCGGCGGCAAAGATTGCCGAGCTGGAGCAGCAGAACACTGAACTGGCAAAGATCGACCTGATCAATGTCAGGGCTCAAGCCATCCTCCAGTATTAGACCGACGAGCTTGTTCCCGCCCTGACGGCCATGAGGGCTGAGGGCTATGATGACGGTCTGGAGGCCGGCCTCGAGAGGGCCAAGGCGGGGTTGGGGAGGCTCTACCCCAACCTAGAGATCGACTTCGCTCGCCTATCAGCGGCCTCTGATGATGAATCAGAGGCTTCTCATGCTGCCGAGGTCGAGGTTGCGAAGATTCCAGCTGGTGGCAACCAGGGATGTAATCAGGCGGACTCCCAGGTCCCAGAGTGTAGAAGTCAAGAGAGTGGCGGCTAAGTCGAAGCGCCATAGGCTGGGGCGACAATGTACGGCCGGCCTTGAGGTTGAGCCTTAAGTATTTTTCTTTTTGTTTTGATCATGTAATGTAAATAGTTAAATGAAATGAAAATGAAAGTTTTTGCTTACTATCGTTGTTGTTTGTTTTCCTTGTTTATTCTACGCCTTGTATTCTTTGTGTGTGTATGCCCCCAACATTCAGATTGTACGAGCTTAAGGTCGAGGGGAATTGGAATGTAATAGAGTTGCGTTTCTGCTCCGGAGGTTGTAGAAAGGGGGTGCCGATGGGCCGTAGCCGACCCCGCGGCCTCTGCTGATGGGCGAGCTGCCCCGGAGCTTGTAGAGAGGGGGGTGCCAATGGGCCGAAGCCGACCCAATGGTTGGTTCTAGCACTCGGCGTGCTCTTGCAGTCACCGACTAGCGGATTGGGGATTAGTGGTCGCCCCGGCTCTCGCGTCACTCTCGTAATCACGAGTCCCAGAGAATGGCCGCTAAGCCCAAATCGGATTCGTGGGGATTCTCCCTAGGATACGGAGCCACCTTCGCGATACCCCGAACCTATGGCTAATCCCCCAAAACCCATATTCAAACCACCATAGGGCAACCCTAGATTCATCCAACTAAGGTTTAACCCATCATCCAACCCCTAAAATCCTAGGGTTCTTCTAATCCATGCGCATCCGACCTCCGATTGGTGCATTCTTGGGGGCGTTGGAATCGATATGAAGTCTACTACCTGGAAAAAATATGGGAAAATACTGTAAAATTCCGAGTGATAGAAGATATTCAAAGAGTGAAGGGCTGTCCTGAAATCTGCACTTTTGGCCATTTCTACTCCGCTCGGCCGGGTCGCTCGGCCGAGCGGCTTGGGTAGCTCGCCTGAGCGGCTTAAGCGCTGAAATTCCAGAGAGTTGAAGGCACATTTTTGGGCTCTTCTGATAGCTGGCTCGGGCAAGCGACTTGCTCGCTCGGCCGAGCGAGCCAAGTTGCTCGCCCGCGCACCCCCTTGAGCTCTTGGCCTCTCCTTCAATTCTTCTCTTCCTTCTCCTCTTTATCTCTTCTCTTCCCTTCTTCTCTCCTTCATTGATCCCCTCCAGCAACATGAGCTCCTCAGCTATGATGCCAATGACCCTCCGACGACGACGATCATGTTTTCCTCTTCAACATGCTCCAAATCGCTCGATATTTCCTGAAATGCATCAAAAAGATTTCGAAGTCAAATAGTTCCAATTATCGACATTAAAGCGTATAAAATCGGGATAAGAGCGATCTTTTTGACGTGTAAACATGTAGATAAAATGTGGAATATTATGATACATCAAAATGTCCCAAGCTTACCTCTTACTCGTCGTCGAGGAAGACTAGTAAGAAGCGAACCCGGGAGAGGAATACAATGGAGAGGTGAGGCGATGGCATGTGATGGTGACAAGGGGCTCATTCTTAAAACACAGCTTAACGAACAAGCTTAACGAACAATGGAGTGTTCGTTTACGTTCGTTCGGTAAGCTTAACGAACAAGCTTGAACATGTTTTTAGAGCTCGGTTAGTAACGTACAAAGCTTGAAAATGTATTTTGTTCATGAATAAAACCAAGCTCTGTGTTCAAGCTTGTTCGTCAACAACCCTAAGAGGATGAGAGGATAAAATAGAAAGTTTGATTAAAAATGCTGTGAGTTTAGCATTTTAAAAAAGAGTGTAGTGGACTTAAAGAGTGTAGTGAACTTAGATTTTGCAGTGTAAATTGAAGCATCCTATATCTATGGGAAATTCTTTACACTTAGACCGACTTTCTTTGCGCACACAACTTTACATAAACACTCACAATTTTTTTGAAACTCAGCTATTACTTTATGCACATTTTTAATTCCCAAATTACCTTTCTATTCTCTTTATCTCTCTCTGAAAATCCCGAGCCCTCTCTGTTGCATCCACCATTGCCTTCGATGTCACCTTCACCACTGTTGCCTTCCACTCCTTTCATCATCATCATCCTCATCTGCATTCGTGTATAGTGTTTTTTTGAAGAGGTTGAAAAAGATGAAGGAGATGAAGAGACGACAATGACAGAAACGATAAGAGAAGATAGTGCTGCTGCAGTAGCCTCTTTCTCTTTATGATCTTCATCTTCATCTCCTCCTCGCTATTGATCTCAACTGTACATGGTTAATTTTTTTGAAAAAGACATAAGAAGATGAAGATGGGGAGGCCGTTACTGTCTTGTCGTCGCTGTCGCCTCTTAGTCTTCTTCTACCACATTAAAGCTTTAGAGGGAGGGTGAGGAGGAGAAAGAGGGGAGGATAAGCGGAGGATGACGAAGAGCGGAGGATGCGACGACGACGACAGGAGGCGACGGTGGCGAGGAAAGGGTTAAAAAAGGAATAACTTTGAATGTCAAACTTGCAAACAAATGGGATATGGGTGAAGCAATTTGGTATGTGTGTATGACAAATTACATGAAATTCTACACTGATTAAATTACTTTACACAACGACCATTTTACACACACGCCAACTCAATTTTATTTAAAATTCATTTTTTATACTTTACACATGCATCTATATTCCCAAATTATCCATCTCCTCTTTTTTCCTACTACACACTGCTCTTCCTCCTCTACCCACTACCCGTCCTCCCTTTCTCAATCTCTACAGCCCTCTGCTCATCAAACCCTCTCTCATCTCACCAATCCTTCTCTTTACCTCATGCCATTCTCTCTCTCTCTCTCTTTCTCTCTCTCTCTCTCTCCCCCCTCCCCCATATCCTTCATCAATATCTTGGGGCTAGAGCTCATCTGGGGCAGAGGCGGATGAGAGGAGACAGAGCTCGTCGTAGAAGAAGATGAAGAGGTGAGGGGTTAGAGGAGGAAGGATGAGGGGAATTGATTTGCGCACCCATCGTTTTACTCTGCACACATACTACTTATTTACAAGTTTACTATTACTTCTGAGCACACACACATTATTTACAAGTTTGCCCTTGAAATTACTCACCGCGCACTCCCAAGGCCAAATTTCCAAAAAATGCTTCTTAGTGTGCACGGTGAGTAAAACGGCCGCTCAAAGGACGAATGGCGGCGGGCGACGATGATGCCACTCCTCATACATCCCCAGGCCCACCTCCCACACATCCGACGTCCCCAACCCCCCACTCACCCCCCCTGATTCGGAGTGAATATTGCATATTTAACCCCCTTATTAGTCCTATTTTGTGCCCATATGATGCTTAATTTATCTCTAATACAGTCGTAATTTTCTCATCATCATTTATTAGAGAAATTACTCTATTTGTGCACAAAACGTGAATTTGGTTGTGTATTTCTGCATTTTTATATTTTCCTAGCATCGTCTCGATCTCACGATTCCAACGACTATTTATTTGTATTTTTCTGAGATCTGTGCTAATTTCTATGAATTTTTGAATGCAGAATACCATTTATTGGAAAATAATTAATTGCGCACGAATCTTGGCGCGCCACGTGGCCGCATCTCAGCGCTCCCCGCCAAATCTAACGGCCCGTGATTTTCGTCGCACGAAATTTCCTCGACCGTTGGATTGAGATCCAACGGTCCGACGTCGATCAAAACGCAGCAGCGGGCAGCATCCTAGAGCGCGACGTGGCCGATAGCGGAGCGTCCGATGCCGATCAGACGGCCAATATCGACTCCAGACAGACGGCGACGCGGCTTCTTAACGACCGTCAGATCGAGATCCGACGGCTCACGAACGCGGAGCGCTGCGTTTTCATACGCATACGGGGCGGGGCGACGTGGCGCATTCTCGGGCGTGCGATCATGATCCAACGGTGCAGCTCCAAGCGGGGATCAGCGATTGAAGCGGGCGAATTGGAGCCGTCCGATCGCGATCCTACGGACGCGATTTACTCCGAATCGATTTCGGATCGAAGCTGCGGAGCGGGCTCGCGCAAATTTCCAAGGCCACGTGTCAGCTCGTGGGCAGATCCCGCCTGGATCTAACGGTAGAGAGCAGCGGCGGTCGTGGATGCGGGTTTTGAGCGCTATTGGGCGCGAAAACGAAGCGGGTTTTGACCCGTTATACCCCCAAAACCCGCAATGCTATTATATAAGCGTATTTCTAGGGTTTTGGGGGTATTCTGGCGTATTTTGGGGCTTTTGGAGCGGCTACTGTGCGTATTTCTCCAGGGAAAAATTCTGAAAAATTCCAGAGGCTATTCTTCCTATTCTAAAGGAGTTTTGGGCTTTAAAGTGGAGATTTGGTGATAAATTCTTGAACTTATACCCCGTATTTGGTGTATTTTATCGTATTTTGGCTATTATAACGATGTATTTGGCTATGAAATCTGATTTTCTTTGCACCATGCGTGGCTAATCTCCTTGTGCTATGGTTGTGATGTAATTAGGAGTATTTATTTGATGAATTTCATGTCTTTAGCCCTATTTTCATGTCAAAATCACTCGTAACATTGATTTCTACAACGTATTTGTTGGGTATTTGCTTATTGTCGATATTATTTACATCCCGTATGGCTAGGCCCTGACAAGGCTAGCCAATTCATGTTCACTAATCTGAACTTATTATTGCTTTTATCGTTTAATGAAATCAATGTTGCTAGTGATGCGTATACGGCCACTTTGACTAGTTTTCATCGTTTTATCTTCCGACGTCTTCGTGCCCTGACCGGACGAAGCGTTGAGTAATATGAAAGACATGATATTTCAGCGATTATTAACTCCTAATGAACTCACAACCGTAGCACATCCACTTTATATGTGTTGGTGTTGACGTAGTTAGGGTGTCGTAATTATTGGTTTCTATATCTTTTCGCCCTATTTTAATTGTGTAATTCTTTGGCACGTTTTCATACGCTTGATCGCCATACTTTCCGACGTTCTCGTGCCCTGACCGGACGAGACGTTGAGTTATAGAAAAGGTATTGATATTCATTGATTGCACACACCCTAACGAAATCAAACCCAACACATACTCCCCATACTTGTACCCCTACCAAAGTCACTGTAAATATAGTAGGATTTTCATTTCTTATTCCATACTCTTGATCCTATATCTTCGTGTTTGATAGGTGGTTGGCTAACATCGTATTATTACTCTTTTCAGATTGACGATCGTAGTTTTGCAGGTCAGTTGTCCCGCGGATTCGATACCTGGACTCACCAGGATATTACTTGCACGATCTCCTGCGCTTGGGAGTAGTTCTCGCATCATTTGAGACGAGGCACCCCCCACCACACATCCACCATCCTCTTCCTACATCTTCAGTCCCATTTTTCATCTTCCACACCGTCCTTTCCAAAATCTTACTAAATCGTCGTAGGAGTTCCAGACGCCAACGCCTGCCCCATGGAGAAGAGGCAAACGAGGGTATAAGAGGAATAATGGGTATGTGCGCATAATATAATTGAACGTCACAGGTGTAACCAAGTGGTATATGCGCGGAAGTAAAACGGTGGGTGGGCAAATCAATTCCCAGTGACGAGGGGAAAAAGTAAAATTTTGAATGGGAAGCCTGTGAAATAATGGGATGTGTGAGAGACAACTCCCTGTCCAGTGAGGAAGAAAAGAGCAAGTACATTGAATGTCATCTTCTCAGCCACCAAAAAGGGGTTTTGGCGGCCTCTGTTTATCCATCAGACCCATGATCTCCGACAGGCCACGTCACGGACTCATCTTCCATCTCAACAATCGCAATCAAACCCTCCACCTCCTCACACTCTCTCTGTGGCCACAGACGATCCCGACCCACATCCCAACAATGAAATTATCTGAAACTTCTCCCCTTCTTCAACCAAACCAAGCCGAAGAAAAGGCATGGCCATGGCTCTTCACGGCGGCGGCATTGCCGACGCGCTCATAATAAACAAGTCCAAGTTCTTCGGCCTCCCCTTCCCCTCCACCACAACCCCCTCCCCTCCCTTCAAACGCTCCTTCTCTGCCCTAGTTTCCCCTAAAAACGAACTCAGCGCCGATGACAAGCCCAATCCCAAGCCCAAGCAGAAGAAGGGCCCGAAGGGGGACGATGAGGCGCCGGTGTCGATCTCCCTCGGCGATGTCAACCCCGTCGGCCTGGGCCGAAAATCTCGGCAGATGTTCGACGAGGTGTGGCGCAAGTTCTCGGGCCTCGGCCAGATCTCGAGGACCCCGACCGACGAGAGCTTGCTGGACAGCGTGACTGTGCGCGGGCCCATGTGCGAGTTCAGCATCCCCGGCGCGCAGGACACGACGGTGCTGGTGGTGGGGGCGACGAGTCGGATCGGCCGGATTGTGGTGCGCAAGCTCATGCTCCGGGGCTACAAAGTCAAGGTGAGGTTTCAATTCCCCTCTTGTCCGTTCATTTGTTTGTTCATTTTGGATGCTGTTCCAATCATTAGTCCTGAAACTTGGTGGGGCTCCGGCTTCAATTTGGTGTATTCCCTTTGGTTATAGCAATCAAACAAAGAAATATGAAATTTCAAGTCGATGAACTAAGTTCAAACCTAGCATCTCACATGTTTAATCGGTGTTTAATTTTTTGCAATGCTCCCCTTGTGTCAAGGATCTTCGATTACATCTGTGTATTTATATACATGGCTCCATAACTTTTACCATAAGATCTTTAAATTCTTTGGAAAGATGTCCAAAGTGTTTGACGTGTGCCTGAAATGTCGAGTTTGGGTGCCTAATATGTGTAAAACATTGGGAAGGATTTCACTTTGACGTGTGCATGCTTCTTACCTTAGATGGTAGGCTTAGTAAAAGCATGTGAAACCAAATGCATGACAAATTGGATCAATTTTATGTCTGCAACTTTAGCAGGGAGATGCCTACTAATATCTCAATCATGTTTATGTTTTAGAATATACATACTAAAGGTAGATATGACTATCTTGGTAAATTCCTTTGGAATATAGACAAATGTGCATTTTCCCTTCCCTTAGTTTATAGAACATAGTTTATGACTATTTCCCTTCACCTAATTTGGATATGTAGTCTAATGTAAGGTATTGCCGAATGTATTTTAGACTTGATTAGAATGCCCTTGTCAGTAAAATTAATCAATCATTTGCACCTTATTTACACATTAAAGAACTAGTAACTAACACATTACTCACAAAACAAAAGAGACATACAGAAATTAAAAAGGCGGGAATGAAGTCTTCATCTGAACATTAATACACGATCTTTCATGTCTTTTCATGTTTGATAAATTTGAAATATCAATTTTATGGACGATATGGAGATAATCATTACCGGGGCGATCTAAGGATTTTTAGAAGATAATTTATGTCCTTTTCTTTCCTTGTTTGATAAATGATTAAGTATTTTAAAATCAAAAGCGTGTTATGCTTGCATGAGTCATGATCCTCCTCTTTAATGTAATGTACTCGGAAAAACATTCTTTTTGAAGAGAAGGAAGAGGAAGACAGAATGAGAAGAACAATCATTAAGTTCATGTGTCCTGGTAACTTGGACTGGAAAGTGAAGATATGTTAATGTAAAAGGCAGATAGAAGGAAAGAACATGTTGATAATGTTGGGGGAATCCATTCCTTTTCGGAAACATGGCCCATTTGGATGATGTCTAACTGTTCACTGGCACTTCGCTGCAATGATGACATGTTGGTTGCTTAGCCAGTGATGTACCAACAATGGTATCAGTGATCATTTTCTATGTAATGGTATTGAGAAACGGCGTGAAAGTGAATATGGATGGAAGTTATGCTTGCTTGTTTTGTTTGAAACTATCCATTATCGAAAGATGTTAGTGATTAAAATCACTAAATGACTAACGTCCAAATCTTCACCAGGGGGTAAAAAAGGGCCACAGCAATTAAAGTTCATACTTCCCACTAGTGGTTGTTATTGGCATAAATAGAAAAAACTTTTCAGGGCCTATGCATTGAGTGGAACATGACTGATTGCATGATCCACTCATCAGTAATTGTGAACAACGACTATACTACATAAGCTTTCCATCAACCACGCTAAAGAAGGGAAGAGTTCTGTTGGCTAAAATACTGTTTTTTTGGTTTTTTTTTTTTGGGGGGGGGGTGTGTTACTCATTTGAGACATTTAGGCATCTTTGAAACATGTCTCATTGGGACACATTTTGGGACATGCACAAGGGAATTCTAGTGCATTCTAGCACTGGATTGAGACATTACCATGGCATGGCTTTATGAATCGTATTATCTTACAAATATACTAGAAATTCTGACATTAGCTTATTATAACTAGTTGGGACCTAGTAAATAGTTAAATTAAAATGCAGAAGTAAATTTATCATTAAAATATATAAGATTAAATGTTTGCTAAAAATAAAAATAAAAGCATAATATTAATTACATCATAAAAATTAATCATATTTATATTACATTTGAGGACTTTTTTGAATTGCCTTGTTGACTAGGACAAACTGATGTCATGATGATGTATAAAGAGGTTGATAGAAGAATGGCTACGATTTAATCTTGGTAAAAGAAGGGTTGAGATGTGTGTTTGTGAAAACCAAAATTAATTATGAGGGCTGAGATAAGGGTGGAATAACTTATGGGAAAGAATAAATTATGTGGAATGAGTTAATTACATGAAATTAATTAATTATGTGTCCGTGCCGAAAGCGCCTACTAAATTTTTGTTCTTTTTAAACTGTGAAGTGGAATATTATATGTCCCAAAATTTTAGAGGGAAAAATAATTTTTGGGGAAACAAAGATTTTAAATGAACTATGCCCGAGGGCATGTGTTATGACTAGTTATTAATTATTTTATGAAATAAATTATATTAATGATATATTAATGCAAACAAATTATCATATGACCATTCATGATCTTCAACAATACAGAATATTGCTAGAAACAATACTTGTCTATGCGATTTGAGTGACAAATTTTATACGTTTGGTATGAAAAATTTGAACATAAATGAATTTCTTAATTAATATATGAATTCTTCAAAGTAATGTATGAAGCATGAGCTGTCATTAGGAAGGTAGCAACGTAAGGTAGGGAAAGGCATTAGACATCATCACCCTTTAATTTTTTGAGTTACAAGATTAATTAAAATTTACGTTTATTATAATTTTTTGGACTAATTCCCCTCATGAAGTCCATGCAAATCTTAAACAAGAAGAAGAGAGTCCATAATTAAGCATCAAGAATGTGACAAACATTAGAAGCGTTCATATTAAGATTTTCTCTAACATTTAACGACAATAAATAATCTAATATTAATTAACAACTTTAAACATCAAAATTTCTTTCCCTATTTGTCAACTTTGGTTCATAAACCCTCCCAAATATTCTTTCATTAGTCAATTTTTACCAAAAAAACTATGTAAGATCTGTTAGCGAGGGAACGGTGGAGATATGGGTTGAAGGGACTACCAACAAAGAAGCCATTTCCATCACTATTGTTTCTTATTGTGATGGTTGCTGCTGTTTGCATATCCTAATGGAAGGTAGGCTTGCAGAGGAGACCAGCGAGGGCCTATCCGTAGGCAGAGGGGTAGTGCCATGTGATGGGACAAGGGAGGTGGTTGGGGAGGGGAGGGGAGGGGATCTAGATATGGTTTGAGAGGATAAAGATGGTGAAAAGTTGAGAGATGTAGAGGCAGTGGTGGTTTGCCGGCTAGTATAGGAGGGGTTCGTGACAGATCTTGTTTAAGGGGGGAGGTAGAGAAAGTTGAGAGATGCGGATCTGTTCAGTGAGAGAGGAAAGAAAAAGTGAAATAGGATGAAATCCTATATATTTCCTCTAGTACCCTCAAAAAATTTTGGGACAAATTTTGGTCTTGGGACATTACTTCATGTATATAATGGAACACAAAATCGGGGTATGTTGCTTCCGGTCTCATTTTTTGTCCAAACATCCAATGCCACCCAATTTAGAATCTCCAAGTTCTAATCCCAAACCAATAATGCAAAAGATAAATAGTAAATGTCCCAGTCCCAACCAAGTGTCCCAAAGCAATAACACCCTTATGCTATGCTCCTGGTTTCCACGTAGGGTCAAGTCAAAGTTAACTTAGATACGATGTATCAAATTCATCATCATTATTATTCTATGTATTGATTGTTAATATGAGTCAGTATAAAATGACAATGGCGTTCCTTTATCATCCAAAGCTATGTAGATATAGATATTCAATTAACTATATTGAACAACTTTTTGTTTATCTGAAAGTTTTCAAATGTTTGACTTTGTCTTAAGCAAAACTGATACTCTTTTAAGCAGATCTTGTGGTTGCACATGCATGAGCATGAAAGTTATTAAATATTTGAATTTGTGATATGCAAAAGCGAGCTCTTTTGAAGGGCAAGCATGGCATGTGTGCATGTTTGGGCACGCACACGTGTATTTTTGTTTGTTTGTTTATCTAAATATATAACTCCTCTTTAAGTGTCATCCATACAGTACTTTCTATATATTTGAGGAAAATAGGTTGTAGGTTATCTGCAAACTTGCTACAATCAGTTACTATCTTGTAATATACCTAAGATTTGATATTCCTTTTTTTAAAAAAGTTTAAAAACTGACAAAGCTGACTGAGACATAAGAATTAATCAACCCAGTTTGATGGGAGTCATTTCATGTTGTGAGTTTTAACTTGAAAATTTCTTTTCTTGTGTTGTCATTGACACATTATTTGGAAATAGAATAGAAACAAGAATAAAAAGCACACATTGACCCCTCGAAGAAATTGATCTGAGCTTAATATGCAATAATTCTATCTGTTAGAAGCTGGGCATGACTTTGCACTTGAAGTTCAGATGTCGTATACCATATTTGGATGTTGCTTTTGTACCATGTGGCACATTATTATAACAATAATATAGTGGAAGATGAGTTATCAATATCTTTAGCTTCCACTTCTGAGAAACATCAAACATATTCATGAAATGTGAATCATTTTCATTATAAGTGGAACCAGCTTGAAGTAAACATGGGTCTAAAAGATTACTATATAACATCAGATAAATAGAGGATTATCTTTATTAATATCTTTTTACTAGGACAAACTGACTTGCTTGTGAGGATCATGTAAATATTCTACTCACGGCACCTCACTCTATAGTCCATTCTTTGTATTCATAGTGGCTTAGCTATGGCTGTGGCCCTTCCTCATACTTAAATACCTGGTCATAGTCCTTAATTCTTTTCATGGATGTCTAAATTATGTGTTTCAAAAAAAAAAATAGATCACTTAATTGTAAATAAAAACTGAATGTTTGTATCAATTAAACAGGCTCTAGTAAGGAAAGCTGATCCAGAAGTGATAGATATGCTTCCAAGATCAGTGAACATAGTGGTTGGCGATGTGGGTGAACCTTCAACTCTGAAGTCTGCTGTTGAGGGCTGTAACAAGATCATCTACTGTGCCACCGCACGCTCAGCTATTACGGGGGACCTAAACAGAGTTGATCACCGAGGAGTGTGCAATGTCACAAAGGCCTTTCAGGTTTGCTTGCTGTATACTGCTTCACTGGATTGACTTGCCTATCTTGATGGGTTGTCTGTGTCATGCCTCATGGTGCTTGCTTAGATGTACTTCAATTGGACATGATTGGTGATTCATTGCATTGGCTTTGCAGGACTATAACAACCAACTAGCACAGCTAAGGGCTGGGAAAAGTAGCAAGAGCAAACTTTTGCTTGCTAAATTCAAATCTCCTGAGTCTTTGGAAGATTGGGAAGTTCGCAAGGGAACCTATTTTCAGGATGTGGTTGCTTCCAAATATGATGGAGGAATGGATGCAAAATTTGAATTTACAGAATCGGGGGAAGCTGTCTTCTCAGGTAAAACTTGCACACTTACTTCCATGTCCTTTCCAATTTCCACTAAAAGATTAACTCATTTATGATGACGTTTTGAGATGATATTTTACATTGCAATCGAAAAGTTAAAGCGAGCCATGTATTGTATACCTTATCAGCTGACAAGGGTATACCCAAAAGTGAGACCGGAGAAAGTAGTTGAAATTCCACTCACTCGTAGGTTCTACATGTGCTCAATATATACAAATAATTCTTGCATTTTATTTACATTATCTTTTGATTCTGCTTCAGGATATGTATTTACCAGAGGTGGGTATGTTGAATTGTCGAAGAAACTGTCCCTTCCACTAGGTTCCACGCTAGACAGGTATTGGCACTATAATATTTTTCAGATCAAAATGCTTTACTGATCCAGTCCGCTTGGTTATAAGTTGCAATTTTCTTTCTTCCTATGAGAACAATGTTTATTTTATTTCTTAAACAATTTGTTCTAAATTTTGTGGACTTGTCAACTTGGCATCGTAGGTATGATGGCTTGCTTCTTTCTGTGGGTGGAAATGGAAGGTCATTTGTTTTAATTCTTGAAACTGGCCCTCTAGCCGATACCTCCCAAAGCAAACTGTATTTTGCACGAATGAGCACAAAAGTGGGCTTCTGCAGGGTCAGAGATTTTTTTCATGGTTACTTATCTTATTTTCTTCATTCATCTATTATCAGTTCATTATTATGGTGGCTAGATATATTATGATCGACCCCTAACTTTTTATCTTACGTGATTGAGTTTTACAGGTAAGAGTCCCATTTTCTTCTTTTCGCCCGGTGAAGCCGGATGATCCCCCACTTGATCCTTTTCTTGCACATACCTTAACCATTCGCTTCGAACCCAGAAGACAGGTCTGCAATTAATTTACTGCATTGTTGTGAAATTTTAAACCAGTTAAGGATTTGGTACATCCTAGTTTAAGCTTGATAATTGCATGAGTGGTTCTCTTTCTCATACTTGCTTATGCTTGTTGCAGAGACCCTTAGAAGGAACTGCAGGAAATCAGCAGGATCTAAGGAGCTTCAAGCTAATACTGGAATATATAAAAGCCTTACCAGTAAGCTGCTCTTAAGTTTTATCTCATTGATCTTTTAAAACCCTGAATGGTGTATACCACCGGGAGGGGGCATCATTTCATCAGTCGTCTGTTTATTTAATCATTATGGCCAGCTGTTTGGTTAAAAACTATAATTACCGAAAATCTGATTGCATATTTTATAGTAGACCTTCAAGTTTTAAACTACATGTTTGTGTCAAACGATTGAGATGCTTATGAATCAATAGCAGAGAGTAGAAGGCTGCTTATATTGTTCAAACTTGTTCAATCATCTAACTGGGATTCTAAACTTTGCTTTTTAGGATAGCTGATGTGGATAATAGAAACATCTCTTCACAATGTTAGCTGTTTGGAAAACAATGGCTCTTTCTTTCCATCCCAATTGACCTTTTATACTCCCATAGCAACATTGTTGTAGGTAGATGCGAGTATCCGTCGATTTGGTTCGGGGTTTGAAAATTTTTTCAGAACTGAACCGAACCGACCGATCTATGTTTCTAAACCGAACCACAACCGAACCAAATGGTTCGGGTTCAGTTCGGTTGGGTCAAGTTGAGCACAAGAGTATTTGATCATGATTAGTCGACTAATGCAAGCATTAGTCAACTAATATAGAAATAGCTTTATTTACTGATGTTGCATTATGCCACTAGCAATTTTAATTAGTCGACTAGTCAGAGAGTTAGTTGACTAACAACTTCAATAAGTCGACTAACAGAGTTGAAACCGGACTGGTGTGTGAAAACTGATACATACATACATTCATATATTGTCACGCCCTGATTTCCAAGAAAACAGGACATTTTACATGCAAGAGAGGTCTTGCTGATTACTAGTAAAAACAATATAGCCAATAGTAGACATGTACTAATATACTCATAATTTTTTCTCCTTCAACACGAGAAGAATAAAGTCGGGATATAATACAATTGTTAAATTAATTGTTGAAAACATGAAAACAACTGAAACTAGTCCACTAAGGACCTGATATCAGATATCTACGTCCTGCATAGCAAGTTAGCTTGCTCATAGATTGGAGCTTCCACAAACTCATCGTCAGCACTTAACAGAATTAACAAAAACAATTAATCTGTTAGGTTAGAAATAGATTTATAATAATCCAAGTATTCAGAATTAAAACAGTGTATAAAATACGACCGAAGCAAAGCAGTAACATGGCATGTAAAGTGACAGCATAATGAGATTAAAGACAGACATGTTTTTCCATTTACAATTTGGTTTGTTGTTATCAATGTTCTTGTTCGTGTGAATGTAGTAGTTATACCAATCTTAGGCCGTGACTTATATTGAAGAGTATGATATGCAACCAAGAGACTGCTTTGTACCACATGAGCGCTCACATGGGCCGAGTCCAAACAGATACTATGAAAGAGACTATGGATCCATCTGATGATATTGTGATGGGGTCTAAACAGATATTGTGATGGGGACTCGGGCGGATAACAAATACAATGCAGGGATCCTAGCAAATGCATGTCAAAAACATGGCTTTAGTTGATACCGCACATTCTAATATGAGTTAATGCAAAAGTCCCAGTGAGTCTGAAATGTCAAGTGTGGTATTTGTTTAAACTATATAGTTTCAGTGTCAAGATGTGTTCAAGGATGGTAACTAATGCTAATTTATCACTGTTTTCAGTGTTTACATAGAGTTTACATAGAGTTTACATGTCATTGTTTCAGAATTTACATGTCAAAAGGTTGTTGTGGCAATAACTTATTTAATCATGCAACCGTTGCAGCACTTCTAAATTCTTTATTGTGGGGTTAGTCTCCCAAGAAGTTCTAATGGTCATGTCATAATTAGTCTATATGGCCAGGCGTTATATGCATTTCAATTCCATTCAAATTCACGATTTCCAACAGTTTTCCATTCAATTTCATGATTTCCAACAGTTTTCCATTCAATTTCATGATTTCCAACAGTTTCAAAGGTCATTGCATTTCATGTTCCACCAAGTCCATTTACCCAACATACGTCGCACATGAGAACAATATCAATTCATTTCCATATCACTTTCCAAACATAACACCAAACCCAACCATGCATCCTAATTCGATGTCAGTTAACCTTTATAATTCTCTGCAGGCTTAAACGTAATTCCACAATATTTACATGGATAAAGTCAAGCTTTTGTCTTAGAGTAAAACTCATCCTTCATCAAAAGAACCATTTTCAGATTTCTTCAATATAAACATGCATAAGCGATTGAAAATTGATTTTTAAATATTTTAGTAAATATTAACAAAAAAGAAACCCACAATCCAACAGAGGTTAAAGATCAAAGTACATAGTATAACACCAAACAGGGCCAAGTGCAGCAAGACCCATACCAACAGAGAGTAAAACAAAGGTCCGCATCAACTATAAGGGCAAAGAGCAAAAGGACAAAGGCCCCACACCAATTAGCCAACAGAACCAAGGGCAAAGGCCCTTAGGAGAGCAGCAGCAAATGGCAAACCACACGGCCAAGCAAAGCAGGACAGAGCCCATGGCCAAAACAGAGCAGGGGCAGAGCCCCCACATGAACCCAAACATGGGCTGAGAGCCCCAAGCAGACAGAACATGGGCGACATCAAATTTAATTTAATTTTTTTTCATCCGGATGGAAAATCACTCAAAGAAAATCAATCGAAGCATGCTCAAAATTTATCATCGCATCAAGAGAAACATTATAAAAATAATTCGAAAATATTGAATTACTGAAATCTACCGTTCACTGATGTAATCGAGCCAAAAAACTCGTCAGAAAGGGGCCGAGCCACGTCACCATGTCGTACGTGCGGCTGCGGCTACTCGTGAGGAAGAAAGACGACACATTTGCGGGGATCCGAGCTCAAAACAAAACCAAAAACTGTCAAATCGAAGAAAAGCTAAAACTTTGAGGGAGAAAAATATAATTTTTCATATGAAACTCTTGAAGGATAAGAGAGGTGTTGAGTAGAACCATAGAGGGGATATGATATCTACACTACAACGACATGGGGAAGAGTAAGTCATCAGAAATTAAATGGGGCGGTGGGGGCGTGGATCTCGTGCGTGGAAAACAAGGTTGTTGTCTTTGGTTAAAGAAGACTGAGGGAAAAAGAGAGAGGTCGGCGAGCGTGTTCCACGAGCAAGGGGATGAGGGTGGCATGCGTCACATGTGGGAGAGGCGACTCCTGCTGAAGATTGAATGGGGGAAAAGAGAGATTTGTTTTTCCTTTTGGGTTAGGTTTAGATGGGGATTTGGGATTTGGGAGAATTAAAAAAGAAATGATGGGCTTTTGGGCTTGTCCTATAATAAAAAGAGAAGGAAAAAAAAGAAGGAGAAGATGAAGAGCGGGCTTGGGCTTGCAGCTGGGCTTCAAAAGAAAAATAATAAAGAGAAAAGAGAAAATAAATAAGGAAAAAAAGGGATGTGGGCTATGCTGGACCGAAGGAGAAAAAGAAATTAGGAAAGAAAGAAAGAAGGAGAAAAGAAAGAGAAAAATGAAAATTTATTACCCAAAAATTTATATGAAAATTCACAAATTTTTGTTTGAAAAATTTAGGCCATTACATATATATAATTGAATTCGGTTTAGTTAGAAAATCTAACCGATAACCGAACTAAACCTATGATACAACATCCAAAACCAAACTGAACCAACCAATTTCAGTTGGAAAACCAAACCGAAATACCTGGTTCTCTTGGAATATGCAAAGCCAAAATTCAATTAATTTTATCCCAATATACAAGTTTACCCATGTATGAATCAATAAAGCTTATGAATCAATAAAGCTTTGAAAGTTAGAAAGTCACTTTGGAAGATGTTTCAGCTACATTCATCTTTATCTATCCTAGGTTTAACTAATGACCGATGCATGAATCAAGAAAGTTTTGGAAGTTGGAAAGTCACCTTGAAAGATGTTTTAGCTACATTTATCTTTATCTATCCTAGGTTCAACTATAGTCTTTATTTCTTTTTGAAAGTTGTGTTGCTATTAGTATTCCTATTTATTACTTATTAGAGTTGTGTTGGTATTAGCCTATGAATAGCTTGTATCTAGATGAGAGAAAGAACAATTAGAAAAATCATATCCCAGATGGTGCCTCCGACGCCGTTACTTTGAAGAAATTAGAGTGTTCAAGGCAATCCTATGCTCTGTATACATTAGCATATGATAACATCACTGATTTCGGTCCTATTGTGTTGGCCTTCGGGATCAGAGCAATGATTAAGCGGGACAGTCGAAAGCATTCGTATTTCATAGTTAGAGGTGAAATTGGATTTATGAAAGACAAATAACTACGAAAGTATTTGCCAAGGATTGATAACATGTTTGCTATGCTAGCTAGTGCTAAAATATTTTCTAAAATTAATCTCCGGAGTGGTTACCATCAAATTAGAATCAAACTTGGACATGCATGAAAGACTGCATTCAAAACAAGATAATGCCTTTAAGAATATCTTGTTATGATGACGAGGAAAATATACGTAGGAATAAGATGAACAAATAGATTGTTATATTTGACTTCACAAGTCAGGAACAAAATGAAAGAAATAGATGACTTCTATTCTCAATTCAATATTCAAAGAGAGATATGACAATGTAATTGCCCCTTCTCTCATCTAGATACACGCTATTTATAGGTTAATGCCAACAAAACTTACAATAAATAATAAATGTGAATACTAATGGTAACACAACTTTTAAAAAGAAATAAAGATTATAGTTGAAGCTAGGTAGATAAAGATGGATATAGCCAAAACATCTTCCAATGTGACTTTCCAACTTCCAAAGTTTTCTTGATTCATGCATGGGCCATCTTGTAGATTGATATAAAATTAATTGAATTTTTTGCTTTGCATATTTCAAGACTACATTAGTCTCCTCAGGTGAGCAGAACTCGCCCACGACTTGCAGATTCTTTTCTCCATGGTAAGACAACAAATCAAGAACATTGAAGGTGGAATGAGTATATGGATATTTGCTGGTAGTAGGGGTGGGCATCGGTAAAATCCGATTTTTTTACGAAAATCCGAATCCGAATCCGAATAATTCGGATGGGTAAAAAAGATCCGATTCCCGATTCCGACGTATCGGATCCGGAACAATAAATTCCGATTTGTCAATCTGAAGGCATTATCGAATTCGAAGCCTGATTCCGGTTCAACACGAGGTTCTTAAAAAGCCTCCCCGATTCCATTTCCGCATGAGGGAACACATTAATCAATTTCGTAAGTCGAGGCTCAAACATTTATTTTAAACTACATGGTGGTTCACAGTTTAACCGATGTGGGACTATATGCAAGCACTTCACTTCGCAACCTATATAATATTAAAAAACCCACATGCCTTCCACGATACAATATCCTAAAGGTCAACCAAGTCCCCAGTGCTCACCCACGACTCTCCCATGGCGATGACTCTCCTAGTGTCATCTATAAAACCCCAGAACTTAATTGCTAAAAACAAAATCTGGGGATGTTGGGACTTGAGGAGGAGCATGACAGATTAGTCCAACATCGGTAGATTAAAAAAGCTTTGGTGCTTTACATATGTTTGTTTGGGAGGACCGCATAGTCTATAAGTTGCCTTGGGTTGTTGTGTATGATTCAGATTCGGGTCGGCCTGTGACACTTTTGTTTAATACCGATTCCGATCCGATTTATATTCGGTTGCCACTTCTGTGATCCGAATCCGTTTCCGTTTCTGATTAGTCCAAATTTTCGGAATCGGATTCGGGTCCGGAAACGGAACCGGGTTTTTTGCCCACCTTTAGCTGGTAGATCAACTTTGAAAGAATTGTCATTGATTTTCTTCAAAATCTGATAAGGACCAATCTTTTTCTCCTAAAGATTGTTCTACGTACTAGCCGGAAACCATTCCTTCCTCAAGTACACCCAGACAAGATCACCTTCATTAAAAATTTGAATTTGTCGATGGATATTGGCAGCATCTGTGTATGACTCATTACTCTCTTTTAGCTTCATTTTCACTTCTTGAATCCTCGCCATTGTAAAATCTTTAACCTACTTAAAAGGGATTGGAATAGCTGCGAGATCAAGCTAATGATTAGGATTATGTCCATACACCACTTCAAAAGGACTCTCCCCGGTGGAACGATTAACAACCGAATTATAATCAGATTCCGCCCTTGAGAGTATTGAGTCCCACTGCTTTAGCCTTTTTGAAGAGAAACTTATCAACAAATTTCTCAAAGTTTGATTAACGACTTCAATTGACCATTAGTCTGTGGATGATATTATATAATAGATTGGTGACTATTTTCTTCAACAGATTCCTCCAAAAATGGCTAAGAAATTTTGTATCTCTGTCTAAAGTGAGTCTTATGAATCCCATGATTCTTGACCACTTCCTTGAAATAAAGATCAGCATTGTATGAAGCATCCATATTTTTTATAGGGAATAAATGAGACATTTTCGAAAATCAATCCACCACCACTAAAATAGAATCAGTATCTTTATGTGTTCTTAGGAAACCAACCACGAAGTCCATACTAACATCTTCCCAGTGGTTGTTAGGAATTGGCAATGGTGTACATGCACCCACATTCTGGCTCTGACCTTTGCAAGTTTGTCAAATACGACATCTCTTTATAAACTTAGCAGCATCATGATATATAGCTGACCAAAAGTATTTTTCCTTGATTAGGCAAAGATTTTTATCTCGTCCGAAATGACCACCAAGCACTCCAGAATGAAGCTCTTTGATAACATGTTCCCGCAAAGAGCACTTAGGATTGCATGAGCGAGTTCCTTTGAAAAGAAATGCATTATGCAAGATATAATCTTCATTACTTCTTTAACTGCATTTTTTTATATATTTGCTTGAAATCCGAATCTTCAACATATATATCCCGTAAGGCATCAAATCCATTTATATGTCCAGTAAGGCATCAAATCCATCAAGCTGGACAGTCACCGTGTTCAACAATGCAACCCTTCTGCTAAGTGCATCAACAACTTTATTGACCTTGCCGCTCTTGTGTCTCACCACAAAGGTGTATTCTTAAAAAGAGAGACCCAATTGGCATCCTCTGTTCAAGTTAGACTGAGAGTTAATATACTTAAGAGCTTCATGATCGAAGTTAAGGATGAATTCCTTTTGGATTAGGTAAGGTCACCAATGTTGAAGGACTTGAACGATGGCATGTAACTCAACTACTTAAGTTGAATATTTCTTTCTTGTATCATTGAGTTTTTTCACTATAACAAGCAATTGGATGCCCTTCTTGGTTGAGAACTCCACCAATCCCAACATGCGAAGCATCTCAATCAACTTCAAAGAAATTCTCAGAATTTGGAAGAGCAAGAACTGGAGCAGTATATAGTTTTTTCTTGATAAGTTTGAAACTTCTCTCTGCTTCAGACGTCCATTAAGAATTTTCCATTTTAAGCCATAAGTCAATGGCGCTGCAATGGCGCTAAAGTTTCTCATTAATCGACGATAAAATGAAGCCAATCCATGAAAGCTATGTACTTGTAAAGTTTTTGGAATTGACAATTCTTTAATTGCTCTCGTTTTTTGCTTCATCCACCATTAGTCTTGAAGGAGTTAATACAAAACCAAGAAAAAGTAGACAAATAGACGAGTTGTCATGAAAGAACACTTTTAAGGTTCACATAAAGTCATTCTTTTCGCAAAACCGACATAACATCCCTTAGATGCTCCAAAATGGTCAGATGGATTTTGACCATATATGAGAATATCATCAAAATAAACCACAACAAACTTCCCAATAAAAGATTGAAGAGTTTGAGTCATTACCTTCATAAAATTACTATGATCGTTTGCAAGCCCAAATGGCATAACAAGCTATTCATAAAGGCATTCTCTTGTTTTGAATGGAGTCTTTCATTCTTCTCCAGGTTTGAATCTAATTTGATGGTAACCCCTTTAGAGATCAATTTTAGAAAAGCACCAGCCAGCATATTGAGTCATCAATCCTTGGTATCGGGAACTTGTATTTGATGGTGATTCTATTGAGTGCCTGACTATCACTTACATTCGTTATGAACCATCTTTTTTGGGGGTCAATAGACGCACATCACACGGACTTAGACTTTCCTTGATGTAGCCCTTCCTCAAAGGATCTTGCACTTGACAATTGAGTTCTTCATGTTTGTTCATTATCGTGAACGCTTTAATTATTTATAACCGCGCATGGTGTCGTGTAGCGCTATACTGGTCGAACTCAGGGAGGCGTGAGTACCAATTTCTTTCAATGTTAGAAAGCTACACGATCGTATAGTGGTTAAGATGAGAAATATGGGTAAAATCAGAGAATAAAAGCTCTAGGGCTTAGGGTATCCCCGCCATTGAACTAGGTTAAGGTTGGATTAAGAGTTAATCGATTGTTGGATTTATTGGGATTCGGGAGAAGTCGTCTAACCTTAGGGCATTCTTCTATCCCCCACTCTTGTGATGCATGATAGGATAGTCCCGTATGTTATCCCTACCACCGCTCTCGCGATGCTATGATAGGTCTACCCTAACCTATATCGATGTCGACTCTCGCCGATACATCGATATATGTTAGGTATATTACGTCCGATACATATCCTCAATTTTCCTCACGCCTCTCTCATGGTCGTGGATTTGGATATATATTATGAGGGCTCTAATCGACGTCCGACTCTCATTGGTCACTCTGATAGTATGAGTCATTGTAGAGTTCGAAAACCCTAGATTGGTCCCAACTCTCGCCAGCGGTCAATCTAATTATCCACAAGGGAGGAGAGCGATCTACAACGACAATTAGCATCCTAATATATCTAAATTAACAATTAACCAACAATCAATTAATCAATTCATCTAACCCATGACCCAATTTCAATGGGGTTCAACCCATTGCTCTAGATAAGAAACTACTCACTACCTATTAACTGAGATGAAATCAACATCAGAGATTCAATCAACATTGCCATGGATTCAACAAGAAAAACAAATAACAATAATCCACAATGGCTATGAGAAACTGATTCTATTTCTATTTCAATATAACAATCTAAAACAAAGTTTCTAAAAGAAATTAACAAAAGAACAACTGATTACAGAAGTACACGTGCAAAATTCTCCAAAAAGGGTCTGAAAATGGCAGAAAAACTCACTGGCGCATCAGAGAAGACGGGTTTAAATATCATCTGAAAAGACCAAAAGACCCCCTAACTAACCCTGGTAGGACCTAATTTGACGCGACCGCATTGAAAACGATGCCGTCGCGTCGTTTACATTGCGTAATAGGGGCCCGGCTTGTAGCAGCGACGTGATTGCATCGTTTTGCATGCGGCCGCTTGCGGCTCTGGAGACCGTTTGGCCTTTGAAACGATCGCGTGAAGCGACCGTTTGGTCTTCAGCTATCTTGCGATTACGCGGTCGTTTCGTTGGCGTCACGCGGCCGCGTCGAACTAGATTTTTCTCTTGATTTCTTCAGCGACGCGGCCGTTTAAAGTTAGATCATGCAGTCGCGTGGAATTAGACATTGAGCTGTTGGGGCTGCCTAAGTGACGCGGTCGCGTCAAATTGACGCGGCCGGTTGTTTCACTTTTTCCTCTTCTTTTCTCCCTTTTTACACTTTGAGCTCCCGTTTCTGCTCCTTTCGCTCTTTTGTGTCTTTTTCACGCTTTATGGTCCTGATTTGATAAGTATTTCCTGAAAAGTACAAAATGGACCATAAAAGCAAAATGGGAACAAAAACGGTGGAAAACGGTGAATGAAACAACGTAAAACATGCATGAAAATGGAGTAAAAAGTGTGTAGAAATCACTTATCAAAATCCCCCGAACTAAACTCTTCTGTGTCCTCAAGGAGGACAAGAGAGCGTAGATTGGAGGCATGCAATCAAGCACACAAATGATGACTTGAAACTTTGAGAATTTCTTAAAATCGAGTTTATATACGTGGGTGAATCGAAATTTCGAACTTATGGAACTTTAACTCGTTGATTTCTTTCTGTCGATAAGAATATAGTCCTAGGACGTCGTCTAACCCAAATCGTCAAGTAATACACTAGACTATGGCCACACTCAAATTCTAAGATAATTCCTCTAACCCGTTCTTAGATCGAATGGATAGGAATCTAGGTTATGCAATGGTCGAAGAAGTGATAAGTTTGAGATAATGTGATATTGGTTGATGGAGAAAGTGGCGTTCACAACATATCAATCTTTCTTGATTCATGATATTGCAAAGTTTATTCATGCTTTTCGATATATTTTCTATATACACAATTTCTTTCTTTTTCTTTCTTTTTTTGGATTTACAAATGGTTTGTGCAAGGATTATTGGGTCGGTGACTCACAGATCAGATGATCTTATGGCACCGGGCCAAGAAGGACCCATCGGACTTACTAATTCAAGCCATGTAGAATCCTTATTCATATGCACCACCAAGCTAACCCTTTTGACGTGAGGCCCCGACGATTCCTGAGTCGTGGGGATTCAGTTACTCGGTGTTGCTGGGAGAATGGTGCACATATATTTTTCTATTCACAAATGCAAATATTTTTCTCATTTTTGGAAAGTATAAGTATATTAAACAAGATCAATTCTTAGTACTGGTTGATATGTTATCCAAGTTTCGAGGGAAAATAAACCATTATACTCAAGTATCGGCTCTACGGTCCAAGCATAAAGTAAGTTCATAAGATTTAACCTAGGTCGGTTTCACGTACTTCTATCTTAGGGATTATGATGACGGCCAAAGCTAGGATATTACAAGGTATTAAAAGCTAGGGACACGTCTTATTCATATACTCAAATCGAGATCGTGGAAATCGAGTGTAAAAGTTTAGAAAACGAAATTTGTCTCGAGATTCCACGTATATAACGACTCATTTTTGTAAAATTCTCGAAGCGAATGCAAGTATATACATATGTATGCATGATGATGCAAGATGCAAAATGCAAATGCCGATGTTTTTGGAGGTTTTGAATTTTCTTCATTTTTTGGTTTTTGAATGCATATATGGAATTAAACATGATGCAATTGAAAAACAAATGAAAAAAGAAAAGAAAGAAAAATGAGGATGGAAAAGATGAAAATAAGGATAAAAGAAAATAAAAATAGAAATAAGCGTGAAACACTCCTCCCCCAAGCTGAAGTGAGTGTTGACCTCAACGCGATAAAAAATCAAAGAAATGAGATCGTGAGGACATATATATGATGGGGAGAGGAGATCCAGGTGCTTCCCCCCAAGCGAAATTGAAGCGTGCCCGAAAAGTGAGAATGTGTGAAATATGGGCTATGTGATGGGAGGGAGTGCAAAAGGTAATCCAATCAGACAGAGTCACCGTCAGGTGGTGGCTGGGTGGATGATGTGGGTAAAATGAATGGCTCAGATAATGGTGTGATTGTGGTGGCTGCTGGGGGTGTGGAAGGAAGGGATGTAGCCACATCAGATGGATGTGATGATGGTATATGTGGGGTGGTGATGATGCAGACAATGGTGTGATTGTGGTGTCTACAGGAGATGGAGATGGAATGGGATGTAGGTGTGGTAGGTGTGGGTGAATCGTCCGAAGACGATAAGATGACTGTGACATCCTCGGGTGGGGGTGATGTGTGTGGAGCTGTGGCAGCAAGAGGAGGTGACATAATGTGTGGATGGAATGTGAGATAATGGTGCTCCAGAAGATGGTGTAGTTGTGACATCCGTAGACCGTAGGGTGGTGTGGAAATGGATGGAACCACGGTGTCTGGATGAATTGAGGGAATAGATGGAATCAGAGTCTCTGGGTGAGGTGAAGGTGGATTATGTGGAGATAGTGGTGGTGTAGGAATACGAGGTGGGGTGGTGGAAATGTGTGGTGTCGGGATGGATGTGTCCACAGGCTGAGCTGGTT
The DNA here is from genome assembly GCA_030789695.1 of Scilla litardierei. Taxonomy (NCBI): domain Eukaryota; kingdom Viridiplantae; phylum Streptophyta; class Magnoliopsida; order Asparagales; family Asparagaceae; genus Scilla; species Scilla litardierei. Next base: position 16,739,389 of record CM061136.1, read on the forward strand.
GGGGTGGAATGAGCAGGAGAATTGGCTCAGGGGTAGGGTAATGACCCTGAGAGTGATGCCATCTATAGACGGCACCGAATTGCGACTGGAGAGTCACAACAATCAATGTGAGGCCGTCTATCGAGGTCCTGAACTCAGATAAGGTGTCCCTGAATCCAGTCAGGGTGGTAATCGTGGAAGCTCTGAAATCCCTAAGCTTCTTTACTCGAGTGATACGCTCAAGATAAGAAAGTGGTGGAGGAGTGCTGCTGCTACCCTCGACAGGATGTCAAGATCTATAATGACGGATGGTGGGTCTGACGGTACCTACAGATGTGAAAACTGGCTGGATGACAGGAACCTGGATATGCTGTGCCTGGGGCTGTGCAGGGTCAGGGTGAGGCTGGGCAGGGGGGCCTGAGCATCCTGTGTAATATCGGGATCAGGTGCAAATAGCCACTGCATGGCAGTCCCGGCACCAAAACGAGTAGGGTTCGGGAGTCTAATGTACGGGGTGTGGTTGCTCCCATGAAGCCAAAAATACCTCTTTTCCTTAAAAGCTATGATGTGCATATTGGTGAGGACAGAGAGGTCAAGGAAAGTGGGGTTTGGGATGGGATGCATGTCGTTAGGTATCTTATATAAAACAGGAGGAAGTATGTCGATGATAGTAAATGACCCTGCGCAGCATATACGAGACTTTGTGCATGCGAGGGTGTGGATAAATATCTGGTTCAACCACGAGTCGGCATGGAGGATATAGCGTGGGGTGGCATAGCCGTTCTCGTGGGTAACACGAGGCTGGGTGGCACACTAGAGGAAAAACAACTCATCCTGAGAGACCTGGCCAGTCTCATATCTACAGAAAATCGAGTTCGCTATAATGCGATGCATGATGCGAAGAAAAGGGTGTATGGTGCTAGAAACCTTGCACGTGTAATATGGAAAGGAGAAAGGTCAGTAATCTTCAGCCAGAAGGTGTCTTGATCGTACTTGTCAGGATGTGGGGAGTTGTGTGAGTATGCGTTAGGGTCTATGGCCAAGGGCCATTTGAAAAGGCGGTTTAGTGAATTGGTGGACATGCCGTAGTTCTTGGTCATTAGTCGAAATGAGAATCCTGTTGGCCGACTCTTAAAGGAAGGTATGAATTCTAGGGCGATCCTCCTATATGTCCTGGCTTCGTACTCTATGAACTCTTTCTAACCGATGTTGCGAAGGAGTGTGCTAACACCATCAAGCAAACCAAGTGAAGGTAGAGCGGTGACGCTCGGAAATTTGGTGGGCACAATGGTCCTAGAGGAGAGAGATATGAAGGTATCTCGTTGACGTTTGTCAACGAATACGATTCTTAACGTGTCTAGCTAAGGAGGGACAGATGCATCACCCCTAGCACGCGGTCGCATAGTTTTGGTTAAACGGCCGCATCGAATTGAAGAAAATTGACTTGAAATTTTTGGGAGAGGACGCGGTCGTGTCGATTGGGTTCAAACGGTCGCGTAAGGTTAGAAATTTTTGGTCTTGGAATTTGATTCGACGCGGTCGTTTTGTTTTGGTTCAAACGGCCGTGTATAGTTGGAAATATTTGGCCTTGGAATCGAGTAGTACCCGGTCGCGTGGTTTTGATTCAAACGGCTGCGTCATTTCTACAGAAGGGTGAATTTTGGCTCAAAATAACAGAGAGTTGGGGGTAGTACGCAGCCGTGTCGTTTAAGCGACGCGGTCGCGTGGAATTAGAAATTTATCCTTTAAAATCCCCTTCTCATTTTCTTTGACGACAAGGTCGCGTCGAAGGAGGATTCAGCTCCCCTTCTACTTCTCTTCTCGTCTTCTTCACGCGGCTGTGTGGAATGCCCCGCGCGGCCATTTAAAATGTGCTTCTAGCTTCTCATCTTCTTCCTGCATGAAGAACTTGTGTTATTTTTGCGATTTGGGTGTTTATTCAAAGAAAAAGTTGAAACTATTCTAAAACAAAACTAAGATCGAAATTGAAATACTAAAAACGATACGAAAACGCTTGGGTTGCCTCCCAAGAAACGCTCATTTTAAGTCGTGAGCTCGACTCCCTTTGTAGATGTTGGTGGCTTTAGGGTGGAGAGGTCAATGATTTCTTTGTCATCTCCACGCTTCCTCGCATTCTCCTCTAGCATTAGCTTGCTCTTGTTATGCTCTTGATTCTTTGGTGTCTTGGGATTTAGTGGATGTGTTCTTGGTGGTTCTTCTTTGAACTTTTCCCTTAGAGTTCTTCTCCAGCGTCATATCGTTCAACTTCTCCTCTTTGTTCAAATTATTGTCAGGGGGCTCTTCATTATCATCTAAGAATATCTCCTCTAACGTGGTCTCCTTGGTTACATCCTAGAGGAGGTCAACTTGCTGAACGTGGTGTTCATCCCCCATAAACTGTTTCATGGATATTCAGAGATTGAACTCCAGCCTATCTTTTCCCATGTTGAGGGAGAGTTTTCCTCCTTTCACGTCGATCGGGACATCCGTTGTGGCTAAGAAGGGTCGGTCTAGTACTATGGGGATGCAAGTGTCCTCGGGCATATCCATTATAACGAAGTCGCATGGGACTAAGATCTTCCCCATGCGTACTGGTACGTCTTCAATTATGCCCACCGGGTACTTAATCGATCTACTAACTGCCCACCGGGTACTTGATCGATCGATCTCCTAATTAAAGGGACATGGTTGTCGGTTGAAGTTCCCACAGCTCCAGCTTCTCACTAATCGATAGAGGCATCAAGCTAACGCTTGCCCCTAAATCACAAAGCGCGCTCATGATTTTTATTTTTCCAACGTCGCATAGGATGGAAAAGTTTCCTGGGTCTTCAAGCTTCTCAACTACCTTCCACTGGAGTATTGCGCTGCATTCAGCTGAGAGCACAACTTTCTCCCGACTACCCCCTTTCGTGATGATCTCTTTCAAGAATTTGGCGTAAGTCGGGATCTCTGATATGGCGTTGAGGAATGGTATTGAGATGTTCAACTGCTTTAGGAGATTAAAGAACTTCCCGTACTTCTTGTCTAATTTGGCCTTCGCCAACCTTGACGTAAAGGAGTTTCTTGGAATGTACGTCCTGGGAGGCTCTTCAGCGGGCTCCCCTTGCTCCTTCTCAGTAGTTTTTTCTTTTGGTGACTCAGAGGGTGGATGTTTTACTTCACATTCGACGTTCTTCTTAACTCCAGATTAAGCCTATACCTATGCTTGCAGCTTCTTCATCCACAATGGGCATAGCGAGGCCTTCCATCTGCTTTCCACTTCTCAAAGTTATAGCATTCATGGCCCCTCGGGGTTGTTTCAGTTTGCCCCGGTAGCTGCCCTTGTGGTCTCGCTATTTGCGACAGCTGCTGTGCCATTTGACACATTTGGTTTTCCATTGTTTTCTGGCCTGTGGCGAGCTGTTGCGTGGTGATCATAAGCTGTCGCGTGGTGGCATCAACTGCTGGATGGAGGATTGGAAGTATTTGTTCCTCTGGTTCTGCGTAAGAATGTGGTTCTCAATTAGTATTTCCAAATTGGATTTGGAACTAGAGGCATATTAGAGGGGAATATTTGATTAAAGTTATGTAATGACCCTTGAGGAGGTGGTTCTTGGAATTGCTGCTGAGGTTGATGGTGGTACGGTGGTTGAGCTTGCAGTCCCGAACTCCTATAAGAAAAGTTGGGATGGTTCTTCCATCCTTGATTGAACGTATTTGGGTACAGGTTGTTGGGCGGTCATGAATTGTTTCCATATAATGCATTGACCTGCTCGATGGTCATGCCCGGTGGTGTCATCGACGTGGTTGGGCATTCGTTTCTCGGGTGTCCCTGCACACCGCAAACCTCACAAAGTGCTGCCGTAGGATTAGAACCAAGCCCAATCATAGATAATTGCTTAGCTAGTGCATCGAATTTTGCTGAAAGCATAGAGACTTGATCTAATTCATATTTACCTCTCTTCTTGGAGACGCTCCTCTCGTTGCTCCACAAGTCATTGTTGGCGGCCATGTCCTCCAACAACTTTTTAGTTTCAGCGGGAGTCTTGTTCACGATTGCGACATTAGCGGCTGCATCAATTGACATCTTCACCTCTCGGGATAGTCCATTGTAGAAAGCTTGGATTAGCATCCAATCAGGCACACAGTATTGTGGACAGTTACGTTGTAAATCTTTGAATCTTTCCCAAGCTTCGTACAAGGACTCCTGGTCAAGCTGGGTGAAGTTTGTAATCTCGTTGCGCATTTTGATGGGTTTTCCTGGTGGAAAGAATTTTGTTAGAAATGCACGAGATAGAAAATCACACATTGTAAAAGTATTATGATCGTGGCTTCTAAGCCAATCCTTTGCTTTGTCTTTAATAGAAAATGGAAATAATCTTAGTCTTATGGCATCAGAGGTAATGCCACTCATTTTCAGCGTGTCCATTTTTTCGAGAAAGATGTCCAGGTGTTCATTAGAGTTCTCCATGGGTTTCCCTGCAAATTGGTCATGATGTATGAAATTGATCAACTTCGGTTTCAGTTCGAAATTGTTTGTCTCCACCGGCGGCCTCAAGATACTCGACGTCGATTCGTTAAAGGGCATAGAAAAGTCCATGAGGGACCTAACAGGCTCCAGATGAGGATTGTGGATCTCTTCGGTCATTGTCTCAAGTGCTAGCTTCTTTCTCTCGGCATTTCGCCAGCGTAATGTGGCCTCGATCTCGGGGTCTAGTGGAACTAAATCATTAATGCCCTGGGATCTCCTGCGCATACACAAAGTCTAAACAAAAGAAATCGTTAGTAGCACTGAAAATCAATAGCAACGAGATAAAAAGAAAAAGAAAAACCAAAAGAAATGCGTAGTTTAACTGTAAAGATCGAAATCAATATCAAACCATGCATCTCCGGCAACGGCGCCAAAAGCTTGTTCGTTATCGTGAATGCTTTAATTATTTATAATCGCAAGTGCACGGTGTCGTGTATCACTATACGAGTCGAACTCAGGGAGGCGTTCGTTGAGTACTGATTTTTTCAATGTTAGAAAGATACGCGATCGAATAGTGGTTAAGATGAGAAATAGGGGTAAAATCAGAGAATAAAAGCTCTAGGGCTTACGGTATCCCCGCCATTGAACTAGGGTTAATGTTGAATTAAGAGTTGATCGATGTTGGATTTATTAGGATTCGGGAGAGGTCGTTTAACCTAAGGGCGTTCTCCTATCCCCCACTATCGTGATGCATGTTAGGATAGTCCCTTATGTTATCCCTATTTCTGCTCTCGCGATGTTATGATAGGTCTACCCTAACCTATATCGATGCCGTCTCTCGCCGATACATCGATATGCGTTAGGTGTATTACGTCCAACGAATAACCTCAATCTTCCTCCACGCCACTCTTGTGATCAGAGATTTGGATCTATATTAGGAGGGCTCTAATCGGCGTCCAACTCTCGTCGGTCATTCCGATAGTATGAGCCATTGTGAGGTCAAAACACCTAAATTGGTCCCGACTCTCGCTGGCGGTCAATCTAATTATCCACAAGGGAGGAGAGCGATTTACAATGACAATTAGCATCCTAATATACCCCAAATCAACAATTAACCAACAATCAATTAATCAATTCATCTAACCCATGACCCAATTTCAATGGGGTTCAACACATAGTCCTAGATAAGAAACTACTCACTATCCATTAACAACGATGAAATCAACATCAGAGATTCAATCAACATTACCATGGATTCAACAAGAAAAACAAATAACAATAATCGGCTATGAGAAAAGGATTCTATTTTTATTTCAATATAACAATTTAAAACAAAGTTTCTAAAAGAAATTAACAAAAGAACAACTGATTAAGGAAGTACACTTGCAAAATTCTCCAAGAAGGGTCTGAAAAATGGCAGAAAAAGCTCCCTGGCGCAGCAGAGAAGATGGGTTTAAATACCATCTGAGAAAGACCAAAAAGACCCACCTAACTAACCCCGGTGGCGCCCAGAGTTTAACCTATGATCTAATTCGACGCGACCGTGTCGAAAATGACGCGGTCGCGTCGTTTACATTGCGTAATAGGGGCCCGGATTGTAGCAACGGCGCGACCGCATCGTTTTGCATGCTGGCGCATTGATTGCAGCTCTGGAGACCTTTTGGCCTTCGAAACGGTCGCGTGAAGCGATCGTTTGGTCTTCAGCTATCTTGCTATTACGCGGCTGTTTCGTTGGTGTCACTCGGCCGCGTCGAACTGGATTCTTCTCTTGCTTTCTTCAGCGACGCGACTATTTAGAGTTAGTGGAATTAGATATTGAGCTGCTGGGGCTGCCTAAGTGACACGGCCGCGTCGAAATGACGCGGCCGTTTGTGTCACTTTTTCCTCTTCTGTTCTTCCCTTTGGCACACTTCGAGCTCCCGCTTCTGCTCCTTTCGCTCTTTTGTGCCTTCGTCACGCTTTATGATCCCGATTTGATAAATATTTCTTGAAAAGCACAAAATGGACCATAAAAGCAAAATGGAAACAAAAACGGGGAAAACAGTGGAAAACGGTGAATGAAATAACGTAAAACGTGCATGAAAAAGGGGTAAAAAGTTTATACAGAAACCACTTATCAGTGTCCCTGGGACGCATCTTGTAATGCGCATTGCTAGGTAATGTAGCACCTAGAACCAAATCAATTTGATGTTGGATTTCCCTTAAAAGAGGAAGTCTATTAGGTAACTAGGAATGATATCCACAAATTCTTGCAAAAGAATTTTAACAGCTTTAGGATTCTCCACAAGTGGTTCTTCTTTTGTTAACAGAACATAGATCACTCCTCCATTTCCAATCTCTTTCTCAAACTACGACATTGTTAATATAGCATTTCTCCCCCCCTTTGAAGTAGGGTTGGGATTACAAAAATTTTTGCATGATAAAAGAACAATTTCAGTTTTTTCAATAGAAAATGTGTAAGTATTTTTCCTACCATCGTGTATGGAACTCTTGTCATATTGCCATGGTCTTCCCGAAAGTATGTAACCAATATCCATTGGGGCAACATCACGCCAAACTTTATTATGATAATATTCTTCCATGTAAAAAGAAAGAAGGCATTTCATATTAATTTTTATCTCTTTGTCCTTCTGGATCCATGAAACAGAATATGGTTGGGATGTGGTCAACTATCTCTTGAGGAACAAAGTCTTCAAAGCTACCCGTCAATGACTAATGAACATACTTTCTCCTGTGACTTGCACCTTATTCTAAAAATATTATGTCACAACCATACCTGATCATCTTCTTGCTGAGGAGTAGCAAGAACCCTTTGGATAACTAAGCAATCAACTTCCTTTGGCCCAACATCTTCACGAACTTGATCATTATCATCATCATACTTTGGTTCCAGCTCTTCAAGTTGTGACTCATCATCATTCACAAGGTTGACGCACGTATCACTTCATCTATTTGGACATTCATTCATATAATGCCATGCTTGGCCACACTTAAAACAAGTAGGAGATTTCTTTTTGAAGTAGCGCTATTTTCACCTTTACCTCAAATGCCTTTCTTAGTCTCATTTTTAGAAGACTCTGACTTTGATGAGTAAAAGCTTTGAATATCAGCAAACTTTTTGCTTCACGTCTGGACAATTTTGCCTCAACTTTCAAGGCCAATTGATCAGCGTCATTCATTCTCCAAGTCTATAGCATCTTAGCTTCATCTCTAATGGACATTTTCAGACCAAACCATTAATGTATCTAGCCATCAGTTGGTCTTCAGATTATTGAATATTGCATCTGGCCATCAACTTATAAAACTTCTCTGTATAGTCAGTAACACTTTTGCTACCCTGTTGTAAGTTGTTGTAAGTTGTTAAATTGCATAACAACATTTCAAGAAAAGTTTAAAGGAAGGAAATGCTCATGCAACTTTGCTTTCATTTTTTTCCCCATGAATCGATTTTAGGTTATCCTTGTCTAAGCCTCAACTCGTGAAATTTATCTCACCAAATAGATGCATAACCGTGAAGTCTGGTCGCCATAAGCTTCATCATTTGATTCTCAAGAATGCTTTCATATTCAAAGAATCTTTCAACTGAACTAAGCCAGTCCAAAAACTCTTCTGGTTGAAGATGTCTATGGAACTATGGCAAATCAACTTTGATATTGTCACACATGCCTCTAAGATGTTTTGAGTTAGCCTAATGGCAAAAGGATTCACTTGCTTTGAGTCTTCGCTAGAATAGCCATGGTTGGAACCTCGTACGCTCCTAGCTTTCTGACGCTCAAGACACAAAGTTAACTCCTCAACTTGTCTCCTAAGTGCCTGAATTTCAGCATCTCGTTCATCATCCAAATACTTCAACCCTTGATGGTTTCTTCCGATTCCACTCTCCCTCGTCTTGATGCCAAGAGGATACTAGAAATAAGATTGGAATCCATGAGCGTAACTCAATACCAAATGATGAGGGAAAAATATGAAGGAATAATTTGAACAAATAGATTGCTAGATTTGACTTCACTAGTCAGAACAAAATAAGAGAAATAGACTTCTATTCTCAATTCAATATTTATAGAGATGATTTTTTAATTGTCTATTCTCTTATCTAGATACAAGCTATTTATAGGCTAATGCCAACACAACTTACAATAAGCAAAAGTTATGAATACTAATGGAAATACAACTTTCAAAAAGAAATAAAACATGTGGTTGAACCTCCAAAGATGGATAGGTATAGATAAAGATGAATACAGCCAAAATATCTTCCAAGGTGACTTTCTAACTTCCAAAGTTTTCTTGATTCATGCATGGGTTATTAGTTGAACCTAGGATATATAAAGATGAATGTCACCAAAACATCTTCCAAGGTGACTTTTCAACTTCCAAAGCTCTCTTGATTCATGCACGGGTCATCTTGTAGATTGAGATAAAATTATTTGAATTTTGACTTTGCATTTTCCAAGATTACATCAATTTGGTTCGGAATTTCAGATGGTTCAGTTTTATTAGGTTTTTTGCTCACCACTATTTGTAGGACATAACAATCCCTAGTGCTTCTTTCATGCTAGTCTACATATCTCTATTCAAGATGTTGCCCCCTATGCCATTAATGTCTTTATCAAGGAGATATTTCAGTATTTGTATTTTTGTGCTTACCAGTATGCAGTTGTATCTTTGCAGACTGGGCAAGAAACGGACTTTATATTGGTTTCTTGTACGGGATCTGGAATTGAATCTGGCAGAAGAGAGCAGGTTCTTAAAGCCAAGAAGGTGCTTTATCGGACTATATAGCATATAATCCATATGATACTGTCTACTTGCAGCTTTGAGCAGACATGTATTGTTGATCTCCTTTTCTTTCAGGCTGGAGAAGACTCATTAAGAAGATCGGGACTCGGGTACACGATTATTCGTCCTGGTCCTCTGCAGGTACTAACAGACTCAGGTATTTGTGTTTGTATTAATTTTTTTCATTTATGGGAGTAAGAACTTTGATTGCGGGAATGCAACATGATAAGGAGACCACATCCTGTTTCTATGTTTGACTTGGACCCTTCAATTTCAAGAACTCCTTTCTTCTTGTTGAAGGTAGTATTCAATGTGAGACCTCATCTCTTCTATGATATCTGGTGTGGAGAATCAGGAATAAGACTAGTTATTTTTGATCCTTTAGGAGTCCACATTTCTAATTTTCCATCATAGTAAGAAATGAGAAGACCGTGCAGGTTGTGAAATGCATATCAGTAGCTTGTAGGTGCGGGAAATGACATGGATATGCCACTCTACATCTGACTGCATTTTCCTTCTTTCTATTTAATTGGTATCCAGGATCCATTTAACTATCTATATGGTTATGGCTAGCTATACAGGATATCTGAACATACCTAACATGTATGAATGCATATATATTTCAAACACATCAAGTACTGCACAATGTGTTGTCTTGGTTACTAAGCGGCATGCGTATGCATGAGCCTATCTGGTTTGTTGCAATATAAAGCGTAGCAAATGCTGCATGCAACAAATGCTGCATGCAATATTTACTGCAATAAATTAAGCTCAATCATTACTGTTTGGTTATTTGCAATTTGTATTTCAAGAAATGTATTTCCGGTACAGATTCAGTGTTCAGTTGAAAAGTTTTTGCAACAGAAGTTGTAAAGTCGAAGATTTTGTGTTTTGTTGTAGAAGAAGATGGCAGGCCATTTTCTAGTCGCAAGATGCAGCAAACGTGAATGCAGTTTTATTAAGCAAAATATATGTCCACTTAATGTTTTGAAATGCCTTTTTTTATATCCAAACACTGAAAATAGAAATCAACGTGTAGCATTTTCCCGCTGCTGCTCTATTTTCTGGCAATGGAACAACCCCTACGATTTTTTTCCATTTTCACATAGAAGAACATTAAGCTTTAGCATATAACACATCCACGCCCTCCTCCCCGGTGTACAAATTTTTAGTCATATTCATTAGTATCTGACTAAAATCCTAAATGCCTGATATGTATTGAGTTAGAGCATCTGGACCTGGACCCTTGTTCTATAAAACAAGATATGAATATTTAACCGATTACTGTATGAAAACTGGCAAGTATCTGATTGGCTATATGAGAGTTCAAGAGGGAGGGAGGGGGTACCTCTTCAGAAATTTTCATAGGTTTTAGATCATAATGTTCAGTTAGAAAATAATTAATACAGGCATCAAGACACTACGTAGCTATGGGTGACAGTGGATTTTGAGTTTGAGATTACATTGATTCCACATCAGCATTGGCGATGGTGCCATTGTGTACACTTCCTGCTACCAACATATAAGCTGTGTCAGATTCAAAAGAGAAGATCAACTACCTAGACTGAGAACATATAAATCTACACCGTTTATTCTCGAGTTTTCAAGCAAGTAGAAGTTACGATAATGTCTAATTGGAACACGATTATGAATCTAAACTCTAGGAATGCAAAGGTCTCTGTTAGTATGGTCACAGAAGCAGCGTGTATGGTAATGTCAATACAAGAAAGCTATTTTACTGTCCGATGCATTTTGAGTGTTAACATGTTATACAAACTACAATTTTCTAGGAAGAACCCGGGGGTCAACGAGCACTGATATTTGATCAAGGAAACAGGATATCTCAGGTAAGACGCCGTCTACCACGCTGGTTCGACGACCTGATCATATTCACTTGTGACACCGGCTCATCATGCACATTTTTGTTTCAGGGTATCAGCTGTGCCGATGTGGCAGATATCTGCGTGAAGGCATTGCACGACTCAACAGCAAGAAACAAGAGTTTCGACGTAAGTTCCATGTCTTTGTGTGCCGCAATCTTTCCTCTCAATTGCGCAGCTTGAAGCTGATGTTTTGGCGCATGCAGGTGTGCTATGAGTACGTTGCGGAGCAAGGGAGGGAGCTCTATGAGCTGGTAAGGCACAACACTGAATGATCGAGCCGATAGTAGCTTGCAATCGTTTTCTTCGAGTATAATGAGCTGGGTTTGTTCTAAGGCTATTGTGCTTGCTCGCAGGTAGCGCATTTGCCGGACAAAGCAAACAACTACCTTACTCCAGCATTATCAGTCTTAGAGAAGAACACCTAACAATAGGATCGGTTTCTCTGTTCTACGAGAAGTTGGATTATGGCAGTGCGGATTCTCTTGTAAAAAAAGGGGAAGAAAGAGAGAGAAATCGAAGGTAACAATATTTGCACATTGGTATTATTTGCATATAAGGCGTATTTTACATGTACATCATGGCTGTCAGTCACTGCTGTTATTAATTCAATGTTAAGTTTGGCTGGGGTTGCTAACTTCGATCAGTATTAATTCACTGACAATTTTGACAATTTCAGCCAGAGTTTCTTCATTCATTCGGACTCCAAAAGATTCATCAACTTAAATCATTTTGAATCAATTTAAATAAATTGTTAAAATCTTTCGTTCGTTCCATCTCCAAATGATTCCAGATGTTGTGAAACTAATATTAGAACCGATTTTGTCCCTTCAACTCCATTGTCGAAGAATCCGAAGCTCCCATGTCAGCCATCAATTTTTGCAAGGGAAAGTAGATACGTTCGGTTTCATGATAGTTCTACAAAGAAGCGTGGTTCTGAGTTGAGCTGTTTGGAATTTGAATTGGAGATTGCTATATACACAGAATTTTCCGGCCTAGGGATGTGGTTTGTGTCCAAAAAAAGAAATAAAGCAAGGGAAAAGAAGCTTGCGAAGTGACAAGCTAATGATTTATTTTACAATTTTGGAAACATGTCACATCCTTGCACCGATAATTTGGTGTATATAGTTCAACTCTTTGAATTTGACGGAGAAGAGGACTCCAATAGGAAATTATTGTTATTCGAAAATATAATTTGAAGTTGACTGAGAAGCATGTTTCTAATAAGGCCTTGTCAAACTTGTCAGTGAATTAATAATGGTCGGGGTTGGTAATACCGGTCATTTTTGCGCCTGACAACTCAGAGCGAAAGCATCAGTGATGCTGACATGGCAAAAGTTGATCGATTTTCGTAATCATTTTTAACTTTTGGCTTTTTCAAAGAGAAGGACTGTCTGCACCTCAAGATTGAGGTGCAAGGATGTAAATATAATCAAAAATGACAAAAAAACCATCAAAGGATAAGTCCCATCCCACTCTCTCCCCTGTTTTATTTGCTTCTTTTGGCTAAATTCCCATCCTTGCACCTCAATCTTGAGGTGCAGATAGTCTTCTTCTTTTCAAAAGATTGCTCATATTTGAATGGTACGTTAAACTGTAAAGCTAGCGAAAGAATCTGTTGTGGCCTCGTGATTTCAACATTGTTTATATGCTCGGGCTTACAAGTGTGACTTTCAAAATGTGGGCTAACGAGTAATTGTTCAGATGTCATTCTTTTTTTTTTGAGGTGTGGAATCGAGGCCCAACCTACACGCTTCTTAGCGTTTTCCCGATGTATTAAAAAATGCTGTGATGGAAGAGGTAACAGGTTGCCAACGGAGCAGTGCTCCAGCGGCACAGCCCTACGCCTCAGTGCGAGGCGTCCCGGGTTCGGAGCGGATTGGGGCTCCATGTGCGCGTTTTACCAGCTTTCCTATTGATAAAAAAAAAAAGAAGAGGTAACAGGTTCATTGTCCCCTGGGCGAAGTAAATATGTGCAGTGAGCAGCACAATTAGACATGCGGAAGGTTTCACGTGAACACGCTAGTTCTTGGACTACCATTAAGTAGCCTTTATGCATTCACTCCATCTTTCTCTTTGATCAGTCGTATCTATCAACTGCCATTCAATTTTGGATGCCACATCCTGTCACAGCCACTGTCTCCTTGTCCCTTGTCCAAGATTCGAAGCAATGTCTCTATGCCATATTTATTAGATGTGCTATATACATCCCTCGGAGGGTTAGGTGTATGGAGATGCTTTTACGACAGAAAGAAAAATTATATTATGGGTCACATCTCCTCCTCTTTCTTCTAATTTGATTCTATTTTGGCCGAAAGTCACCTCCATACATCTCATTTTGAGGTTTATATCGCCCTCCCCCAAACAAATCAAGTGGCGTATATGACTTTCCGTGTCAAAAAAATCGAGACTTTGTTACCTCATCTGTCTCCCCCACATGCTCTTTTAATTTTGGTTGTATTTGACACAGAAAATTATATACACCTCTTATTTGGATGTGTAAATAGTACGTCACCATATTTATTTGCAGGACAAGACATGATGGAGTTGCATGTAAATAGTGTATTGAAGGCTAGATAGAGGGTTGATGGGTGGGCCGGGTCAACACGGGTCGAACCCGGCCCAACCCACGAGTCAAATTAGGCCGAGTGAAATGCATAGATCGCAAGTCTTCGGTGCATCCAGTGACGGGTTGAGCCAGGCTCGACTCGTTGATACTCGAGCCAACCTACTAGTGGGCTCGCGAGTTAACTCAACGGTCCACTCGAATTCCAGCCGGTGGGTGGCCAACCGATCAAGATGGCCAAACGGCTTGCCGGCCCGTGGCTCGGCCCCGGCACATTTGACCGGGCCGCTGGCCAAGCTCAGCCCGGCTCAAGGGCTGGGCTTCCCTAAGGTTCCCGGCCCGCCGGCCCGGTCCACGGACGGGCCCGGGTCGGCCCGTGACTTTTTAAGAACTTTTTTCATTTTTAAATATTTATATATCTTATAATATGTTTAAATATGATATATTTAGATATGTTTAAATATTTTACCATATTTTTTCATTTTTTCATTTTTTTTAATTTTTTAAAAGGATTTCTAAAGATTTTAAAAGAATTTTTTAGTTTTTTAAATTATTTTTTTATTTTTTACGAGCCACCCAGGCCCGATCGGGAGCCGGGCCGCGGGCCACACTTCCGTTAGGTTTTCACCTTCCCAGTCCGGCCTAGTCGAATGGATGAACGGGCCAGCCGGCTCGTGGCTTGGTGCCCGACCCAGCTCGGTCCGAACCGGGCTGTTGGACAGCTTGACCCACGGATCAACTGTTGGCCGTCATCTGCCTCAAATTTTTTAATAATTTTTTTGCATATATGCCAATAATTTCTAAATACTTTCCAAATCACTATAGATCGATCCCAATTTTATATCTTCCCTTGCATAAAATACTACATACATTTGTTGATTGAACACATCTTATTATTAAGTTGATGTTGCGGGTCAAATCCACCCAACAATAAAATTTGTATATGGGGAATCAATGGTACAATGATTACAAGTGGTTGGGTCGTTGAAGAGGCTAATACACCTTAGAATGCGCTTTGTAGGCGAAAGATCCAAGGTCGACGACCGCCTGGTAGGTGGGCCGAGCTTCCTGCAGGAAGAACAGCTCGTCAAAAAGGCTAGATTGGATGTCAACCCGTAACCTCTCCAAAGGTTGAGTCAGTAAATGACTCTTTTTAGAAGTAGGTCGGACACGCTAGACGATATTAAAGTAGAACGACTTTGCGTGGCGAGCTTAAGTGAAAGGCACCGATATATGGACGACATCTGACCTTATTGTATTGAATGTGAGTGGTATTTATAGTGGCGAGAGTCGGTTGAGCGCCGAATGGGAAGCTCGCCTTACCGCTGCAGCTCTCTACGTTCAACCTTTCTGAATTGCAGTTGTTACGACCTGTTTAACCGGCCCATGTTACAACACTTTCGGCGACCTAGCTTAAATGTCTACTGACGAATGTCGTCCCTGAAGGTCGTCCCTCAGGCGGCCTACCTTAACTATATCTGGTGAAGGTCGTCTCTCAGGCGGCCTACCTTAAATATCTCCGGTGAAGGTCGTCCCTCAGCGGCCTACCTTAAATGTCTCCTGACGAAGGTCTTCCTCGGTGGTCTATCTTAAATGTCTCCTGACGAAGGTCGTCCCTGAAGGTCGTCCCTCAGGCGGCCTACCTTAACTATCTCCAGTGAAGGTCGTCCCTCAGGTGGCATATTTTAAATATCTCCGGTGAAGGTCGTCCCTCAGGCGGCCTACCTTAACTCTCTCCTGGAGAAGGTCGTCCTCGACGGCCTACCTTAAATGTCTCCTGATGAAGGTCTTCCTCGGTGGTCTAGCTTAAATGTCTCCCGATGAAGGTCGTCCCCGGTGGCTGATTGGCCCGGAATTAACTTCGAAACGTTATCGTTTATCGCAAGCGCACGGTATAGTGGCAAGCGGGTATCGAACACGGGGATGCGGTGCTATATTACCTATCTACTCCTAGGTTGAGTTAGACTTGCAGATTTATTGGTGGATATGGATTATGGAGTGTCGTGATGGTGATGGATGCGAAAGTCGTGTCACTCGATGTCGCAAACAAAGGACTCCACACAAAGAAAGAAAGAAAAGACTAGGGCTTTAGGACTCACCACTAGGATCGTCGGATGTCGATGCTTGGTTAAGACTCTTACGTTGCATTGGATTTATCGGGATTGTTGCATCCAAAATGTGCAATTCATGGTTCTAAGCACCATGAATCTAACGTATCGCATTAACCCGTAGGCGCACACGACACGTGCATTAAGAATCGACAATATTCACGGCACTCCCGTGGACGGAGTGATCTCAGCTCACGCCACTCTCATAGGTTAGAGCTTCGATGTATTTTGGTGGCTCTCATTGACGCAATGGCGGTAGCCGTCAATTAGTAATATTGTTCGTCGGTGGATTCCATTAAGACACGAGCCGGGCATGGTCACGAGTCACAATGGAATCCATTAACTCCCTAATTAAGCATATAGGATACTCCTTAAGCCAATCGATTCCACCGACTGTAGGCACGATCTCAGTACGAGTTCTCCTACAAACTTTGCAAGATCAACCAAAATACTTCCCTTTTATTCCAACACAACCTAAAAATCCTAACTTTGCATCTCAATCCTAAAATCCATGGGCTAATCCATTAGCCCTAGAAAAGACTACTCATGCATTATAGCAATAGTTATAAGAACGATAGAAAACTTCATTGCATGCATCAAAGAGATATTCAATAAGCAATCAACAAGAAGAACTAAAATAGAATCAAAGAGAACAAAAATACTTATCTTGATACAAGGGAGGGGCTTAGGGCATAGCCTAACTCAAAAAGAAAGTCTCTACAAACTCCTAAGAAAATAAGATCCAACTTCTCCAAAAACTCTACAAGGTCCACTCTCTAATGACGGCTACAATTCCTATATATAGTCCCCTCAAAACTCTAGCAACTAACTCAAGAAACCCTCTGAAATTCGTGCCCTAAGTCAATTCTGGCAGAAACTTAAGTTCTGGGCCCGCGCCGACTCGGGTTGAGTAGCCCGCTACTCGGTCGAGTCGAGTTTGATTTCCAGAACCTGTTTTTACCTGTTTTCTCTAATTCCCTGCAGCTCAGTCGAGTAGCCTGGTCGAGTAGCCTTGCTGCTCGGGTTGAGTACAGATTTCAACACTGCAGCGCCAACTTGCAGAAATTCTCCAGATTTCATCCGACATCTGATTGACACGTTCTTGGCGGCGTTGGAACCGTCATGAAGTCTATTATCCATAAAATATATGAGAAAGATACTTTGCCAACTGGAATGATAGCAGATCTCAAAAGAGTGAGATGATGTCTGAAAATCTGGGCGCTTGCCTTACTCGACCGAGTAGCCTTCGTGCTCGATTGAGTTGCAGGGAGTTGCTGCTTTTGCTTCAATATGTTTCTCTGGAAATTGGTTCAGCTCGACCGAGTAGCCACCCTACTCGGTCGAGTAGGGTGTAGCCGTTTCCTTACGAACTCTGCGTGTTAGCTCGGTCGAGTAGTTGTTGCTACTCGGTCGAGTCGCCTGGGAAACTGACTTGGTTGCTTCTTGGCTTCTCCTTTCTCTTTCTCTTCCTCCTTTCTTCCTTTAGTCTTCTTCTTTGGCACCTCAAGCATGTCATCATGAGTCTTCTTGATGCTCTCACGTTGTCGATCGTCTTATTGACTCCAAATTGCTCCGATATCGCTCCAAATCCCTGAAATGGGCATAAACGCTCTGAAAGTCATATTGTTCCAAATAATAGCATAAAAGCGTATAAATGGGGATTTGGGGGGGGGGGGTGAAATGTATCATGAAAATATGTGATAAATCATGTAAAATAAGAGCATATCAAAATCCCCCAAGCTTACATCTTACTCGTCCTCGAGGAAGACGAATAAGAAGCTCACCGGAATGTAAAAAAATGAGAAAACGAAAAGGAATACGAAGTGGAAGGGGTCGCTAGACTATTCTCTCAGAGGTCAAGTCATAAGCTACACATCACGATAACTCGGAAAATACGAATCACATGCTATAAAGATTTCATATCTTAACTAAACATAATACTTGCAAGCTTTTAAGAACAAAGGAAGTGACTCTCTAAATTCATGCAATCAACGCATATTCACGTCATGCAATGCATGGAATTTAATATACAAATGTTGGCGATGCACTTTTCAATCAAAAGTTATAAATGAAGCATATAAGAATCACACCAAGCATACAATATAGAATGGAATAAAAGTCAAGACATTCACATATTCATATCAAATCATGAGAAATCTCCATGGCTAAACTATTTCGCTAAGTTTCAGCATTATCAAATATCTCTATTCGTGCACCTCTCCATTCTAATGGCGTACTCACTCTTATGGTCAAATGAATTCACCCCCCAAGCTTAGCTTGAGGCATCGCATCTAAAGGAAAAGGATATGGAAAAATGGAATTTTGCCTTGGTTTTTTCAAGTATTTTTGTAGCTCCAATAATGAGATAGAGAAATATTTTTCATTTTCTTTTTTGTTCTTATTTTTCTTTCTGGATTTTTGTAGTAGCTATATGATATGTATTTTTGGTTTTTGGCTCCTTTTTGGCTTTTTGAAATTTTTGGAGCTAACTTTTCTTTTGCAACAGATTTTGCGGAATAGATGTGGTATGAGTGGCTGCAAGGGGTGAATTCAAGTGACATGTAGAGAATAAAGAGATATATGTGGAGAAGGAAATGATGTAACACTCGGTTCACTCATAAGATGTGCACAAACGGTTCAATAAGATAATAACTCAACCAAAACTCGTATGTAAGCATGGATATTCTTAATCATCTCAATAAATAGTGGAGTCAAGTGGTACAGCGTACAATCATATCAAGCATGCAACAGAGGGTGAATAAGACAATAATACAGATGCTTCAGATATACAAATGATGCGTGAATCTTGGTGTATTTTCAACAAAAGCATACTAAATACTATTGTATACATTCAGCTTCAATTAGTATCATACATTCATATAGAGGAATCATCAAAAGAATACATCAGCAAGCACATGTGAATAGCAAGATTATGGAATACTCTAAGTAGCACAACAAGAATAATAAGTATCGTGAAAGCTGCTAAAGCTATAAGAGATGTCATCATACGGTAGCATAAAGAGGAAAAGAAAAGTGGGAAATAAAAATAAAAGAAAAGAAAAAAAGAAAAACAAGCACACAATATGATGCATGAACACACATAAAAGGAAAATAAGATGGAAAAATTGAAAAGATGATGCAAAAATTTGAAAATTTTGAAAAATCCTAAAATGAAGTAAAAATGCAACTAAATGGCATGGAAATGCACTCTCCCAAGCTTAAACTTCACATTGTCATCAATGTGATCATAAAAGGAAAAATGTGAGGAACAACGATAAATATGAGGGGGGGAGTGAAAAATGATGAAATGAATGACATGAAATCCTAATGCAACTACATACACATGCAATGATGCATGAGAGCGCCTTCCCCTAAGCTTATACCAAACAGTCTTATTCAAATGACTTGATAAAAATGTCACGGCTTCGCTAAGCGAGATCAAGTCAAACGAATAAGAAAGTGAGGTTTTACTTGAAAGAAATGCTCGATGGTGGTGAGCAAAATAGTGGGACATATCAAAATGTGAAGATGGTAATTAATATATAGAATGGGTTTGGGGTGTAAAAGATTATTGTTGCCGTCATATGAGGTGATATTTATTCAAGCAAATCTATACGGTCCTCTTGCTGTCGAGAGGATTCGTGTTTATTTAAAGTATAAAATACTACACTACTGGATTGATATCACCTATAGCAAAAGACGGATCCAGTATCTTTGCCGGTGCAGGCAACTGCTCCAACTGCCCTTCCGTGGCTCCGCCAGATGCGTGTGTCTCCAGACTGCATCAGATTCCAACAATGCGGCTTCCAGCATCTCTCCAATGACTCCACCTGTACCCTGCAAGAGATAAGCCGCATCAATCTTATGTGGATAATTCTTTCCCAAAATAAATGTATTTCAAAGAGGGTCATCAACATACGTATTTAAAATTAAGGATGGTTGACAACACTTCCCTGGAAATAAATCTCTACTCTCGTGCACCACACCGACCAACTCCTCGTTGTTTGCCTCTGGTTCTTCGAGTAACTCTGGCATATAAGTGTGGGTCTTATCAGGCAACTCCTCATCATCGTCAGACTCGTCCCAGCGCACCTCCTGATCATATTCAATAGCATCCATGGGTGCTAACTCCTCGCTTTCCTCCTCATCAGACACGTCCCAATGTACCTCTTGATCGAATGTGTAAGTGTCCTGCAAAATATGTAACGTGTCATCAGTATCTGAATCATCATAAATAATATGAGTGGAAATAGATTCAGACAAGGGAAAAGAGTGGGTAAAAGATTATCCCTGAATGGGAGTAATAAGCTCTGTGGGGTGGTCCTCTGAGGGGTGCTCAGCCTTTGTAGAAGGCGGGGGGTGGCTGCGGCAGCTTGAATGGAGGGGGGGGGGGGGGCCAATTCGGGCTCCATCTGTGTGCAGATGTCATCGTCCCAAGTCACGTCCTCCTCGCTTGTCTGCTCCACTACTGTAGGCACGGCCTCCTCAATAATATCCTCTGATGGTATAGGCTGCTCTGACTCATGTGGGTAGCAACGGGA
Organism: Scilla litardierei; assembly: GCA_030789695.1. NCBI lineage: Eukaryota > Viridiplantae > Streptophyta > Magnoliopsida > Asparagales > Asparagaceae > Scilla > Scilla litardierei. The sequence continues at coordinate 16,759,689 of CM061136.1, forward strand.
TGCGACGACGGCAGGAGCTGGCTCTGCAGTGCTAGGTGCAGATGTCTCGTCTGTAGTGGGAATATCGAAGCGCATAATACCTCCCCCAAGCTGAACGTGAATATCATCCTCGATGGTACCTGCAGCAAACACATGATTCAAAATAAAATCGACGAGCTCACAATCTTCTAGATCACCTGCCTCGACGGCTAATGAGCCAGAAGATCGAGCTACGTCCAATAAGCTCTCTAAAGCTGCTGCATATCTCATGTCTTCGAAGGTTGTCAGATGCATCCTCCTCAAGAATTCCAATGAGGGTCCCTGCAATCCTCCAGTAAAGAGAGGAAGTAGCTTGAAACCATCCCACACATAGTCTGACTCCGTTTGGAACATTCCTAACATTCCATCGAACCTGTAAAAGGCTTCCCTGAAGGACTCTCCATCAGCCTGATTGAATGTAGCAGCGAGATATATGAAGGATTGTATAGAACCCAGTCGCATCTTTGGAAGCATCATCGCTGCATCAACTGTACCTGATCAAGCAAAGTAGACAACATGGAAAAGATGCCAGTGGTACAAAGAGAGATAAAGATGATAATAATAGCAGGTGGTGGGGAAAAATCTCTCTCTCTGGTTTTTTGTTTTTTGGTTTTTAACGTAATCTAATCAACCTAATTGTGGTAAATAGATAATATGGCGGAACGCCTCCCCGGCAACGGCGCCATAAACTTGATCGGCCCATAATTAACTTCGAAACGATGTCGTTTACCGCAAGCGCACGGTATAGTGGCAAGCGGGTATCAAACATGGGAAAGCAGTGCTATACTACCTATCTACTCCTAGGTTGAGTTAGACTTGCGGATTTATTGGTGAATATGGATTATGGAGTGTCGTGATGGTGATGGATGCGAAAGTCGTGTCACTCGATGTCGCAAACAAAGGACTCCCACATAAAGAAAGAAAGAAAAGACTAGGGCTTTAGGACTCACCACTAGGATCGTCGGATGTCAATGCTTGGTTAAAACTCTTACGTTGCATTGGCTTTATAGGGATTGTCGCATCCAAGATGTGGAATTCATGGTTCTAAGCACCATGAATCTAACGTATCACATTAACCCGTAGGCGCACACGACACGTGCATTAAGAATCGACAATATTCACGCCACTACCGTGGACAGAATGATCTTAGCTCATGACACTCTCATGGGTTAGAGCTTCGATGTATTTTGGTGGCTCTCATTGACGCAATGGCGGTAGTCGTCAATTAGTAATAAAGTTCGTCGGTGGATTTCATTAAGACACGAGCCGGGCATGGTCACGAGTCCCAATTGAATCCACTAACTCCCTAATTAAGCATATAGGATACTCCTTAAGCCAATCGATTCCACCAACCATGGGCACGATCTCAGTATGAGTTCTCCTACAAACTTTACAAGATCAACCAAAATACTTTCCTTTTATTCCAACACAACCAAAAAATTCTAACTTTGCATCTCAATCCTAAAATCCATGGGCTAATCCATTAGCCTTAGAAAAGACTACTCATGCATCATAGCAATTGATATAAGAACGATAGAAAACTTCATTGCATGCATCAAAGAGATATTTAATAAGCAATCAATAAGAAGAACTAAAATGGAATCAAAGAGAACAAAAATACTTATCTTGATACAAAGGAGGGGCCTATGGCATAGCCTAACTCCAAAAGAAAGTCTTCACAAACTCCTAAGAAAATAAGATCCAACCTCTCCAAAAACTCTCCAAGGTCGACTCTCTAATGACGGCTACAATTCCTATATATAGTCCCCTCAAAACCCTAGCAAATAACCCAAGAAAACCTCTGAAATTCGTGCCCAAAGTCAATTCTGGCCGAAACTTAAATTCTGGGCTCACGCTGACTCGGGTCGAGTAGCCCCCTACTCGGTCGAGTCGAGTTTGATTTCTAGAAACTGTTTTTGCATGTTTTCTCTAATTCCCTGCAGCTCAGTCGAGTAGGGGCAGCTCGGTCGAGTAGCCTGGTTGAGGAGCATTGCTGCTCGGGTCGAGTACAGATTTCAGCACTGCAGCGTCAACTTACAGAAATTCTCCAGATTTCATCCGACCTCCGATTGACACGTTCTTGGCGGCGTTGGAACCGACATGAAGTCTACTATCCATAAAAAAATATGAGAAAAATACTTTGCCAATTGAAATGATAGCAGATCTAAAAAGAGTGAGAGGCTGTCTGAAAATCTGGGCGCGTGCCTTACTTGACCGAGTAGCCTTCGTGCTCGGTCAAGTTGCAGGGGGTTGCTGCTTTAGCTTCAATATGCTTCTTCGAAAATTGGTTCAGCTTGACCGAGTAGCCACCCTACTCGGTTGAGTAGGGTGTAGCTGTTTCCTTACGAACTCTGCGTGTCAGCTCGGTCGAGTAGCTGTTGCTACTCGGTCGAGTCGCCTGAGAAACTGACTTGGTTGCTTCTTGGCTTCTCCTTTCTCTTTCTCTTCCTCCTTTCTTTCTCTAGTCGTCTTCTTTGGCACCTCAAGCATGTCATCATGAGTCTTCTTGGTGCTCTCACGTCGCCGATCGTCTTATTGACTCCAAATTGCTCTGATATCGCTCCAAATCCCTGAAATGGGCATAAACGCTCCGAAAGTCATCTTGTTCCAAATAATAGTGTAAAAGTGTATAAAATAGGGATGGGGGGGGGGTGAAATGTGTCATGAAAATATGCGATAAATCATGTAGAATAAGAGCATATCAGCGGCCTACCTTAAATGTCTCTTGACGAAGGTCTTCCTTGGCGATCTAGCTTAAATGTCTCCTAACGAAGGTCGTCCCTGAGGCGACCTACCTTAACTATCTCTGGTGAATGTCGTCCCTCAGGCGGCCTACCTTAAATATCTCCGGCGAAGGTCGTCCCTCGGCGGCCTACCTTAAATGTCTCTTGACGAAGGTCTTCTTAGGCGGTCTAGCTTAAATGTCTCCTGATGAAGGTCGTCCCTCGGGCGGCCTACCTTAACTATCTCCGGTGAAGGTCGTCCCTCAGGCGGCCTACCTCAACTATCTCATGGAGTAGGTCGTCCTCGGCGGCCTACCTTAAATGTCTCCTGACAAAGGTCTTTCTCGGCGGTCTAGCTTAAATGTCTCCCGATGAAGGTCGTTCTCGGCGGCTTACCTTAAATGTCTCCTGACGAAGGTCGTCCCTCGACGGCTTATAAATATCTCTGACTGCCATTAATAGCCCATAAATATCACTGACAACCATTATTGCTCGAGGTTAAACGACGAACTGACATGCATCCATCACGTCCCCCATTAATTCTCCAGCTAAGCTCCAACTAAGCGGAAGTGACAACTTATTGGACGGCGACCAACCGACATTCTCCACTGTAAATACCCCCCTCCATCCCTGGAGAGAGGGGAGGCTGGTAGGTCCACGGGTAAATTTCTTTCCACTCAAACTCTAGCTTGCCGAACGTTGGCCCGGTCTCCTTGTAGATCGACCTCGTCCATTTGAGCCATTTCCGAAGTCCCGCGCTGATTTGAGCATAGGAGGGGATTAGGTCCGACCTCAGTCCGACCATACCTAACGAGTTGTTCGTGGCGTAGAGAGCTAAAGACAAGTCTCCTGAAGCTCTTCTGAAGGTTGTCGGAAGATCGATTGCTCGGCCTGCCCACTGCCTGCACAAGGCCGGAAGCTCGTCTGGCTCCCGTAGCTCATCCCTCAAGGTCGCCCGGCTCAAGGCCCGAAGCTCGTCCAGCTCCCGTAGCTCCTCCCTCAAGGTCGCTTGGCTCAAGGCCCGAAGATCGTCCGGCTCCCGTAGCTCCGAAGCTCGTCCGGCTCGAAGGCCCGAAGCTCGTTCGGCTCCCGTAGCTCGTCCCCCAAGGTCGTCCGGCTCAAGGCCCGCAGCTCGTCCAGCTCACTGCCCGTAGCTTGTCCCTCAAGATCGCCAGGCTCAAGGCCCGAAGCTCGTCCGACTCCTGTAGCTCGTCCCTCTAGGTCGTCCGGCTCAAGGCCCAAAGCTCGGGCGAGAGCTCTTAGCACGGCCAAGCGGCGACCTAGGCGTCTTCATCATAAAATCCCTCTCATCGACGGGTAAATCCCCTCCAATCACCTTAACCTTGATTGCCTAATGTTACGACCTAAAGATCGTAAGAGTCCGACTCCCCCACCCGCCTGCTCCAAGGCACGCAACCCACGACCAACGGGGAGGCGCGGCCGGGCCGAACAGCCCCCAAGCCGGTCGACCCGGCCGGCCCCCATGCACCACAACGCCCGGGATAGCATAGCCCGGCCTTTAGTTCGTCACCAACGACAAACAACCTAGGATAAGGACACGACTGACACATACGCCACCCGACCGTCTGACAGAACACCCCCTGGCGGTTGAGCCGACTGACATTAATGATTTCGGCCCTGACATCCCGACAAAGCGCCCCCTGGCCGTCGCGCCGTCTGACAAAAGCAGGTCAGGCACTCCTGTTCCTGACGTCCTCGTCCGAAGCTTCCGTGACAACCAAGCCGGCTCAGCACGTCTAGTCAGCATGCCAGGTCAGCCCTGCCTAGTCATCTCCCGTCAGGTATAAATACCCCCTCTCCTCTTACGGTGAGGGGGTTGGAAAATTCTCTCTCAATCTATCATTGACACACGAGAACAAAGGTCGTCCATATCTTTGTTCTCCCACTTATAGCTCGCCACGTGCGGTCGACACACCGCTAGTCCGACCGGCGTGCCTAGCCCCCGTTTTAAGTCCTATAACTGACTTAGGCATCGGAGGGGCTAAGGGTTGAACCCCAACCCTGCCCTTCTGACGAGTTGCTCGTGCTGCAGGAAAGCTCGCCCCTTGGTCAACATCAATTTCGGCCTCCTGACATCCAACCTTCTTCTGCCGCATCCGGTGAGATTCGACCCCGTGATCACCCCCGGCGACAAGTCCAACCTCTTCACCCCACTAATCACTTGTTAAACAGCCCACCTAAACCCTCTTCTCAACATAACCACCGTGCCCTTGGTTCTCCACAATACAAATTCATTGTACGCGAGTTCCACCTCGTAACAATTGGCGCCGTCTGTGGGAACGAAGGGTCACACCCATGTTAGACTCCATGCCGATCTCTCGGAACCCTGACCATGGCAAGGATCCCGTGGGTCAGGAGCCGCTTTCTCTACTAATCACCCCGGCGCCCGACCCCCTTCTGGGGATGGGCACCGAGACTGAACATACTTCGGCCCACGCCGTCCTGAAGAGCTTCGAGGCCGTCACTCAGGCCAGGGGAGGCTATCCGGCGGCGGGAGTGGAGCCTCAGCCCGGCCCCTCGGAGCCCCAGAACGTGAGGCGGAATCTCCACCCTCAGTTCGAGGAGGAGGGGGAGAACAGGGGGCTCGCCGAGGAGATTGCGGCGCAGCAGAGGCTCCTGGAAGAGGAGATGGAAGTGGCGCGGCGGTGGAGGCGCCTGGGGGAGGCGGCCACCGCGCAAAGGCGTTTGGACGAAGCGGCCGAGACCGCCCGATGGGCCTACCAGGACGAAGAGGCCGCTCGCCGCCAGCTCCGCCTCATCGTCGCGGAGCGCGAGAGGCTAAGGAGGGAAAACAGGAGCAACCGAGAAGTCCTGGAGGTGACGGCGACGGGTCGGCGGCTCGGGGACGGGCGGGACCCGTTGTTGACCAGGTCCCCACCAGGAGGAGGTAGCCCGCATCGCCTGCACCATCCCTCCGATTCCCTGCGCGAGGAAGCCGTTTGTCGACAACTACGCCTCCTCACCGCCGAGCGCGAAAGGCTTCTTCGGGAGAATCAAGAACGGATGGAGGCCCGAGGGGAGCTGGCCGGGAGGCGCTGGAGCTGGGAGAACCGTAGCCCGCAACCCGTCGAATCCACGACCCGAGGAAGGAGCCCCGTCAGACGACCGTCGGGCTACTCCCCGGGGCCGGAGGACCGTCGGCGGCCGAGGCGCGACCGGAGCCAGACCCTCGAGTGGCGGAGAGGGGATGCGCCCGATCGCCCTACCTATCCGGAGGAGGCTACGCCGCTTGCACGGTGGATCACGTCCGCCCCAAGGCCCCTAAGGTTCAAACCCCCTCACTTGGCCACGTACAATGGGAGAGGCGACCCCCTCACGCATGTGCAGCAATACCGGGGGGCAATGGAGGCACATGATGTGGATGAGGCGTTCCTTTGCCGGCATTTCTCTCAAAGCCTGAGGGACACCGCATTAGACTGGTACTTCGGCTTACCCGCGAGATCCATTGGGAGCTTTGGCGAGCTGTCCCACAAGTTCTGCCAAGAGTTCCGGGCCGGGCGGACGAAAAAGAAGCCCTTAGACTATCTCAGCACGATAGTCCAAGGGGAGGGAGAGACAAGGGCAGATACATCCGCCGCTTTCAGGAGGAGAGACGGGCGGTGGTGACATGCGGAGATGCGGTGCTTATGCTGGCCTTCAAAACGGGGTTGCGGACTCGGAGCCTCCACAACTCCTTGCTCCGGGATCCGCCGACCGACTATGAGGCGTTGGTTGCTATGGCGGAGAGGCATGCGTTGGCCGAAGAGACTCTCGGCGCAAAGGCCCTATTCCCCCCGGTGAAACCATCCCAAGGCGAGCCCCGGTCACACCCTCGGCAGAGGCAAGAAGAGGGGCACCGAGGTCGCGACCAGCCGGCCCGACCAAGGCGGGAACCGCCGGGGTCCCGCCCACAAGATCGCCCTGGCCCGGCGCGCGAGTTCGCCCCGGCCCAAGGGCCCCCCCGAGTCGTCCCAAGGCAAGAAGGCCACCTACAGGCACATTACACGCAACTCAATGCCCCCCTGATCGAGGTGATGGCAGCGGCTACAAGAGCCGGACTGTTGCCGGAGCCACCCCGAGAAATGAAGTCGGATCCGGCCCGGAGAGATTTCAGAAAATACTGCCGGTACCACCGGGACCATGGCCACGACACCGACGACTGCTTCACCCTCAAAAGGGAAATCGAGCGGCTGATCCAGGCGGGCCACCTGGGGGGCTTCGTCGGAGGCAGGAGACCGGATCGAGAGGAGGGGAACCACCGAAGGGCACGGAGGGCAGACCCTCTTGCAAATGGCGAGCGGGAAGAGCCTCACCCCCCGAAACCCGTCATGCGCATAAACACGATATGCGGAGGGCCATCCTCCGGAGGAGCATCGTCGTCAAGCAAAAAGGTGTATGCGAGACAAGTGATGACGGCGGGTCTTGGAGGGGATCCGAGAGGGAGGAGGATGGCCTACCCTCCCATTACTTTCAGCGACGAGGATCTAGAGGGAGTCGAGCTGCCCCACGACGACGCCATCGTCATCGAGGCCCAGATTGGGACGGCCATCGTCAGTCGCCTCCTGATCGACACAGGGAGCTCCTGCGACATCCTGTTCATGTCCACAATCGAAAAGATAGGGTTAAGGCCGACGGACCTGAGACCCTGTACCGGACCCCTCGTCGGCTTCACCGGTCACTCAACCCCCATCGTGGGAGTGATCACCTTGCCGATAACCCTCGGAGAAGAGCCGCAGGTCGTCACTCGAATGACACTGTTCGTTGTGGTCGACATTGCGTCGGCGTACAACGGGATCATAGGACGACCTTACATGGCGGCCATCAGAGCGCTCCCCAGCCTTCTCCACCAGATGGTCAAGTTCCAAACCCCCCGAGGGGTAGGGATCGTACGGGGAAGCCAGAAGCTGTCTAGAAGCTGCTACGTGGGGTCGACCAAGCACAAGGGACCAGAGATGAACCTGAAGATCGACTCAACCGGACGGAGGTATGACTCCTACCATCCAGAGTTAGCTCCAGCCGATGCCACCGCGGAGGGGAACAGGACCGACCGCGCCCCCCAAAGCCCCCCCTGAGAAGGACGGGCTAATCACTCTAAAGGACGTGGAGCGCCGGTCGTGGTATAGCCGGAAACTGTAAGTCATGAATGAAATATCTTGTCCCCTTTCGTATCTTCGAATTTCGCCTTCTCTGCATGAAAATTTCAGTTCAAACCTCTCAAAGACTCCGGGGCAGGACCAATCCTCGCCACCCAAACCGGAGAGGGGCACGGGCCGAGCTGCGTACTCACTCCCCCCCAAAGAAGACCTCCGGGGAAAGCTCACGGAGCTTGGCGACCCAAACCAGAGCGCCATATGCGGGGTAGGCGATGGCCCAATACCCGTCCGACTATAGAGGCTGCGGGGAGGCGACGGCCCAATACCCGCCCTCTCAAAGACTCCGGGGCAGGACCAATCCTCGCCACCCAAACCGGAGAGGGGCACGGGCCGAGCTGCGTACTCGCTCCCCCCCAAAGAAGACCTCCGGGGCAAGCTCACGGAGCTTGGCCACCCAAACCGGAGCGCCATATGCGGGGTAGGTGACGGCCCAATACCCGTCCGACTATAGAGGCTGCGGGGAGGCGACGGCCCAATACCCGCCCTCTCAAAGACTCCGGGGCAGGACCAATCCTCGCCACCCAAACCGGAGAGGGGCACGGGCCGAGCTGCGTACTCGCTCCCCCCCAAAGAAGACCTCCGGGGCAAGCTCACGGAGCTTGGCCACCCAAACCGGAGCGCCATATGCGGGGTAGGCGACATCCCAATACCCGTCCGACTATAGAGGCTGCGGGGAGGCGACGGCCCAATACCCGCCCTCTCAAAGACTCCGGGGCAGGACCAATCCTCGCCACCCAAACCGGAGAGGGGCACGGGCCAAGCTGCGTACTCGCTCCCCCCCAAAGAAGACCTCCGGGGCAAGCTCACGGAGCTTGGCCACCCAAACCAGAGCGCCATATGCGGGGTAGGCGACGGCCCAATACCCGTCCGACTATAGAGGCTGCGGGGAGGCGACGGCCCAATACCCGCCCTCTCAAAGACTTCGGGGCAGGACCAATCCTCGCCACCCAAACCGGAGAGGGGCACGGGCCGAGCTGCGTACTCGCTCCCCCCAAAGAAGACCTCCGGGGCAAGCTCACGGAGCTTGGCCACCCAAACCGGAGCTCCATATGCGGGGTAGGCGACGGCCCAATACCCGTCCGACTATAGAGGCTGCGGGGAGGCGACGGCCCAATACCCGCCCTCTCAAAGACTCCGGGGCAGGACCAATCCTCGCCACCCAAACCGAAGAGGGGCACGGGCCGAGCTGCGTACTCGCCCCCCCCAAAGAAGACCTCCAGGGCAAACTCACGGAGCTTGGCCACCCAAACCGGAGCGCCGTATGCGGGGTAGGCGACGGCCCAATACCCGTCCGACTATAGAGGCTGTGGGGAGGCGACGGCCCAATACCCGCCCTCTCAAAGACTCCGGGGCAGGACCAATCCTCGCCACCCAAACCAGAGAGGGGCACAGGCCGAGCTGCGTACTCGCTCCCCCCAAAGAAGACCTCCGGGGCAAGCTCACGTAGCTTGGCCACCCATACCGGAGCGCCGTATCCGGGGCAAGCTCACGTAGCTTCCCCAGAGAGGGCCTGCGACCCCTCCCCTCAAACCTCGGGAAACGAATCAGGGTCCGCAAATCGAGGCAACCCCAACGCGGAGCCATCCCTGAGGAGTAACGCCTGACACCTATAAAGCCGACAACCGAAATGACTTGTCCAACCCAAAAGGACACTCGGGACGAGCCCCACTGATAAACGGCACGCCCTCCGAAAAACAGGAGCTGAGGAGTCACTTCAGACGTCACCCATCGGAACGCTCCCCAAGGAACGAAATTCCAAGATGGCCCCAGCTCACCATGGTGAGGAGATGGAGGAGGCAAAAATACACCAATATAAATTCCCCCCCTCAGCCTCTTCGGAGGAGAGGGGGCGAGAGAAAGAATATGAAGAAAGACCAGTCCTTTTGCCAATCTCTCCCCCTAAAATACGCGGAAATAAACGATCCCCCAACAGGATATTCCTCTTACACGAGGGGCACCCGGCCTGCAGCTCCCGGCCTTCCTTTAGACAACTTAATGCACGGGAACTGGAGCTCCAATGGCATGCCATGCCCCTCCACGGACGCCCTGCGGACGCAGGCGCGGCTGGCAGACAACCCGATGGACGTGACAGACCTGCCAAATCACCCCATCGGGCACCCCAGCAACTACCACCGTCGCCCCGACCACAGGGGACTTGCCCCCGAGCGCCGGAGCACTCCAACGCGCTGTTCCGCTTACACCTGTAGCGCCCCACCTTCCACCCCTCGACTTCTCCTGGACCACATACGCCAGGAAGACGCACGGATTGGCGGCGGACCACATCCTCTCGCGCCTATCACACGGCGACTCCAGTCGGTAGGAGCGCCAAGGCCCCGCGGGATAGAGCAACCGCCAAGGACTCCCTCTCCCCCCAATTCTGGGAACGAGGGCCAAAGCCACCGCCCCCGGCACCGACACAACCGTCCACCCCTACCCCGAGCGGGAACCCTCTGATGTAACTCTACACCCCTTTCAGGGGCACGACGCCGGGGAGGGACGCATCAAATACGATAAGGACGTCAACCTAACTAGAACGATTCAACGCTTCGCCTACGGGCCCGTCCTGTTTATTAAAATAATAATATTAGCTGATGGAAAGACTATTCCCAGTTGACCACTACCTATAGCTCAGGCGCACTTAGGCGTGGGAGCAACCCCCGAAAAAAGAGACAAACCCGCTGTAAATTTCCTCGGTCGCACTACCCGAAACAAAGGGAATTAACAGAACTCCCCCAACGTCGAGATAGAGACAGCCGCGCAAAAGCGTAACTCTGAAAGAGAATTTCTGCACACACACACAGATAGAAGATCCTAGAAAAGTGCGGGTATCAACCCCACAGAATTTTACTTTCTTTCTTTTTTATGCGCCTATACAAAACTACTTGGTTACATTTCCCGCGTCGATGGCGCATCCGCCAGACACGGCGTCCTCCCCGTCACCTTCCGGGGAATCTCCCACCACCCCGCCGGTCTCTGCCTCGTCGCCCTCCCCCCGTCGCCATCCCTATCCCCGTCGCTGCAAGCTGCGAGTCCGTCAAGGTCGGGCTCAACTGGCGGGGACAGGCCCGCCACCTTCTCCTTTTTCCGAACCAAGCAGGCTTCCCACCCCTCCGCCCGGCCTTTCTCCATGCCCTGGGACATCAAATCTGCGAGGGCGGGTATGCCGGTCTTCTCCTGATACGTCCGAAATTCCTCAACCCTGCGAGCCAACTCCTCCTCGGTGGCCTCGGCACGACCCGCTAGACCCCCCGCACGAGCCTCCTCCTTCCCAAGGGCCTCCTCCAACTCCTTCGCGCTCTCTCTAGCCCTGGCCGCCTGCAGCTCATGATCGGCCACGACCGCCTTCAGGCGCTCTACCTCCGCCTCATATTGGCCGCCCCTCTCCCTCGCCTTTGCCAGGTCCTCGCCAGCGCTCTTGCAAAAGGCGGCAAACTCGGCCACCACTCTAGCCACGGCACCCTCGGCCTTATGTATGGCTGGCACGTGCCTCATCATCCCAAGCATCAAGTTGACGGCCTGTATAAAGAAAAGCAGAGCAGAGAACCCATTTAGGGTGTTCAATAAAATCCACTGAAAAACGTCATCCGTCTTACAAAACCTACCTGGACGCCGTGCAACACCGCGGTCCCACACAGACCCTCGGGCTCCACCGCTTCCAGCGCCACCCTATCGCGGGGCAAGAAAATGTTCTCCGCCAGCATCGCCGCCACGCCTCCGTCCTCGAACACGGACTCATCACTCGCCACTTTGTACGGCGCCCGATAAAGCGCCTCGTCGGAATAACCCTCGACATCGGTCCTCTTGGCCTTGAACTTAACCAATGAGGCCTCACAGCGGGGATCGGCGGCCCTCTCGAGACCAAACAACGGACAACCATAAGGCCAACTGTCCCATCCGGTAGACCCGGTCGGGCCACCTGACCTCTCGGCCCTCCCCGACTGACCGCTAGCGGCCGCTCCCTCCACTACTGTAGGTGCCAGGGGGCTAGACGACCGCATCCTGGGGGCTTCCACACCTCCCCCCGTCGACCCTTCGTCCCCGCCCTCCAGGTCGATGACGGGGTTTGCCATCCCCTCCCCGGCTCCACCCTCCTGCTGACCGGCTTCCCCCCGACCCGACGCGTCAGGTGCGGACGACCTCGTCGGCCTCTTCCTCCTCTTCGTGGATGCCGGCACTCCCGTCGAGCTTCCCACCCCTCCTTCCTCTCGCAGCCTCTTGGGGCCAACTCTCGTCGACGCTCGCCCCGCCTGCTCCGATGCTCGCCGCATCATTTCCTCGAGGGACAAACTCATTGTGCGACCTGCCAAAGAGAGAAAGTTCAGCGTAAGCACATCAGATGCATGAACACCAAAATCTGTTGTACCTTCGGGCCAGATGTACGCCGCTATCATCTCAGCCCGAGCGAGCATCCGATAATCTCGGCCCTCCGCTGGTATGGCCATTAAAATCTGGGCCACCATTTTCTCCTCATCCCCCAATTCCACCCCCTCCTTCGCCTCGGGATTCAGCTCCGCCCAAGCAGACCTTATCAGCACATCTTCCGGCACTCCCACAAACACATACTGCTGGCGCCACAACTTAATTTTCCCGGGCAACCCCCTAATGAGCGGATGTTTCTTCTTCGCGGAGAGATAGTAGCATGACCCCAAACTCTTCACCGAGAAGAAGTGGCGAAATAAGGACAGGGATGGGCGAACCTGGTTGCTCACGCACAGCACTAGGAACCCCACAACGGCACTGATGGCATTGGGCATCAGGCGATACAAGGGCAGCTCCAGGAAGTTCAACACTTCCAGCAAGAACGGATGGGGGGGAAGCGCAACCCTTGCTCAAACGAAGAGACACATACTCCCACCTCCCGGTCGCCAGCGAAACACACCCTCTCTTGCGGCTCCGGTTCACGAACCGAATACGGTGGCCTGACATACATCTTGAAGATCTCCGCAATGGATTTCTTCAGCACCGACTTCACGCCCGCAATCTCGAGAGGCACCTCTCCTGTCTCCGCGGCGGAGCTCCCTTCCCCAACCACCCCCGACCCCTGACCACGAAACGGAGACATCGAGGAAGACATCTATAAAACGGGCCTCTTACCTAATGGGTGCCGACGACTCGGGCGCCTGCGCTACTTCGTCGACCGCTCCCACGAGGACGACTCTGGCTAGGATAATGAAATCTCCGACGAGCTCTAGCTGCTTGCCAAAAATCTTCACCCAACAATCAGCTTTGCTTCGCTCCCCTCCCTGAGTTCTCTTTTGAGCGACTGCGCAAAGCATCATGACCGTCGACCTCGAGACACGCGTCACCAATCTGGGCCCTATCCAGCACCGATCCACGTGTTCTGACGCTTCGCGTACTGGCAAAACCGTCAATTTTGCCACGCGTCATTACTGCAGTGGTCGGGTCGCTTCGGTTCCCGCCCGCCGTCGAATCGCCAGGATGACGTCTAGTCATGCTACCGCCAACAATTCCCGCCCAAATCCCGGCGAAATGATTACCCCCATTCGAAATTACTCCACCCTTCGCCTCTTCTTTCTATGCACCGCGCGTCCCGAGGCTGAGTCCGGCCTCCGTCGGGGCGGCCAAAACAAGAAGGCTCCGCTCATTCCAAGACTGAGTCCGACCTCCGTCGGGGCGGCCAAAACAAGAAGGCTCCGCTCATTCCAAGACACCTCCGTCGGGGCGGCCAAAACAAGAAGGCATCGCTCGGACCCATGAAGGGTCCGACCTCCATCGGGGCGGCCGAAACAGCAATCCGCCGCCCAACTAATGTGGGATCTCGGTTTCAACGCTTGGCAAATGTTCGTACGGACCAAGCAACCTCGCCCCGCCTCTGATCCACCGGGATTCACGCTGGGCTTCCGAGCAAACCCCTGCTAAAACCGACATATCTCAACTCCCCTCTCCCGACGACCTCGGCAGAGCGAAGTTGGGGGCAGTTACGTCATCCCTCACAAAGCTGACGGTCTACGAACAAAACAAGGAAGAATACAGTTCAACACAAGACCAACACAATCCATTTACCCAAATAGCAATACCGTACATGGAACCTCCCACACACTACAACAGAACATTGGTTATAACCCTCACACAAGAAGGTATGGGCCTCCCCAAGCCCACCCTGTTAACGGCGCCACCTCTCCACCGACCGAGCCCTCACATCTCTCGCCACTTGTCGAATCCCCGCATCCTTAGCCTCTTGCAACATCGGCACAACATGCTCGTCATGATAACGGTGGATAGCGGCTTCGATCATTTCGCCTTCAGCTTCCCGTTTTTCCTCCAACCGCCGATTCGCAACACCCCTCTCCCTTTTCTCGGTCGCAAGGGCCTCCTTTAGGCCTTCTATTTGCCGCCTCTGTACCCCGATCACCGCCTCCTTGCTAGCCACTTCCGCGGTATGCTTTGACCGGATGTTGTCCCTCTCTCGTGTTACTTCTTGGAGTTGGTTCTCGACCATGGCTTTGGACGAATCGAAATACACAGCCCGCCCCTTCTCCACCTCATAGGCCTTCCTAACCCTCTCCAGCTCCGCCTCCGCGTCCCTCAGCTTCGCCTTGACCTCGGCAAGGTTCGCCCTCGCTACCTCCAGAGACGCCCTGGTGACGGCCACAGGAGCACGGCCCCGCAGGGATAACACGTTCGCAACCATCTACAGAAGACCCGAATCAGCAGGGCACGAACAAAGAAAGCCCGAGGGCGAGGAAAGAAAACCGGCTTACCTGCACGACGTGCCATATAGCCGAGCCACACAACCGTTCCGCCCCCACACGAGTCAAAGACTCGCGATCGCGCGGTAACACGCAATACTCGGCGAGGCGCGCCGCCACTCCCGCATCCTCGAATACCGACTCGCTGCAGCCTACTCGAAAAGGGAACTTGTGGAGACGGTCATCTGGATATGCCTCGACCTCTTCTCGGGTCCTCTTAAAATGAATAAGGGCGCCCTCACAAGCCGGACTCGACGACCCCCCCATTTCCCACGAAGGGATTCCGTATGGCCATTTTTGAACCAAAGGCGCTCGGCGAGGTTCGACCACCCCTGATACCCTCGGCGGAACGGAGGGTCTGGCCCCCCGCGCGGACGCGCCCTCATGAAGATCTTCGCCGGGCCCATCGGCAAAGATACCTGGCCCGGCTGCCCTCCGTCCTGGATGCGCCCTCTCCCCACGGGGAACCCCGCCTCCACGTTCCCGGGATCCCGCCTCGCGCGCCACCCCCTTGCCTTTCCCACGGGGATCAGTATCCTCCGAGATCGGGGCTCCAGCCGAACCTGACACCTCCTCCGGCCCCCGCATCGCGTCCCCGCCTACAAAAAAAAAAGAAAAAAGAGAAGATCAGGGCAAGCCTAGCCCAGAGTTTACAAAACATCAAAGATACCTAGGGCCCAAAAGTCCTGAGCGAGCCGACTGCTCAGCGTCAGACTCGCCAACTGACGGTGCGCCTCGGGCAGTTCCATCAAAATCTGAGCTTTGGTAATGTCCTCCCCAGTCAGCTCCACCCTTTCATTTACTAGGGGATTTCGCGCCCCCCCAATTCGACATCAGCGCCACGTCGCTTGGCACCGTCACGAAGGCAAACTCCCTCATCCAATCACCGACGTCGTCGGGCACCCCGAGGATAAGTCCTCGCCCTCTCCTGGCACAAACACAATGATACATGCCCCTCTTTCGAATCACGAAGAAATACTGGAACAGCGCCAGGGAGGGACTCAAGGAGCAAGCAAGGCACAAGACGACAAACCCCACTAACAAGCCCCAAAAACGGGGCGCTAGGGCAAATATCGGCAGCTCCAGGAAATTCAACAAATAAAACAAATACGGATGGATCGGGAAGCGGAGCCCCAACTCGAATGACCGGACATAGACCCCGACCTCATTATCTCCAGGGAAACACACCGCTTCCTCTGACCCGGGAACCCGAACCTCATAGGGCTGTCGCACGAACCGTACGCGAATCTCCCTGATGTTGATCCTATCCAACCTACATCGGAGGGATCCAATCGCTCTCGGGACAACGGATCGCCATGACCCTCTTTCCCTGGGCCACCGCACCCCCGGCTGTGACGCCCCCTCACCCACCAACTCCTCCTCCCCCACTTGGCTACCGCCTCCAACCTCGAAACGAGAAGCCATCGGTCGGAAAGGAAGGAAATTAATTGTTATTACCTGTCTGACCCCACAAATCCGGAGGGCGTTTGGAAGAAGATGACCGGAGGCGGAAGCAGCAAACTAGCCAGCCAGCGACAGATAGAAGTATCGAACGTCGGAGGAGAATCGGAGAGCGATAAAAACTCCCGCCGACCGCCTCTCAGACCCCTTTATTTGTAAAGTGGGCCACCGGGCCATCTCGGCCGTCGGCCTTCCGCCACGCGGCGCCCATCGGGATGTCCTCGACGCCTCGACTGGTGTGAGGGTCACTTCATCCACGCGTCGCGAAGCCAATCGTGGAGGCGCTTCGTCTTCCTCTACCCCTCTCAAATCGTGATAATGACCACTAAGGCGGGAGTTCCGATGCTGCCGCCGCCACCACCGGGCGTGGGCCAAGGCCCTTACTGATGGTCCGAGATGTCGTAGATGGTTCGCCCTCCGAGCCGAGCCGGGCTACCGCCTCAGACTCGAAGGTCGGGGGCAATTGTTACGACCTAAAGATCGTAAGAGTCCGACTCCCCCCACCCGCCTGCTCCGAGGCACGCAACCCACGACAACGGGGAGGCGCGGCCGGGCCGAACAGCCCCCGAGCCGGTCGACCTGGCCGGCCCCCATGCACCACAACGCCCGGGATAGCATAGCCCGGCCTTTAGTTCGTCACCAACGACAAACAACCTAGGATAAGGACACGACTGACACATACGCCACCCGACCGTCTGACAGAACACCCCCTGGCGGTTGAGCCGACTGACATTAATGCTTTCGGCCCTGACATCCCGACAAAGCGCCCCCTGGCCGTCGCGCCGTCTGACAAAAGCAGGTCAGGCACTCCTGTTCCTGACGTCCTCGTCCGAAGCTTCCGTTGACAACCAAGCCGGCTCAGCACGTCTAGTCAAAATGCCAGGTCAGCCCTGCCTAGTCATCTCCCGTCAGGTATAAATACACACTCTCCTCTTACGGTGAGGGGGTTGGAAAATTCTCTCAATCTATCATTGACACACGAGAACAAAGGTCGTCCATATCTTTGTTCTCCCACTTATAGCTCGCCACGTGCGGTCGACACACCGTTAGTCCGACCGGCGTGCCTAGCCCCCGTTTTAAGTCCTATAACTGACTTAGGCATCGGAGGGGCTAAGGGTTGAACCCCAACCCCGCCCTTCTGACGAGTTGCTCGTGCTGCAGGAAAGCTCGCCCCTTGGTCAACATCAATTTCGGCCTCCTGACATCCAACCTTCTTCTGTCGCATCCGGTGAGATTCGACCCCGTGGTCACCCCCGACGACAAGTCCAACCTCTTCACCCCACTAATCACTTGTTAAACAGCCCACCTAAACCCTCTTCTCAACATAACCACCGTGCCCTTGGTTCTCCACAATACAAATTCATTGTACGCGAGTTCCACCTCGTAACACCTAACATACAAATTCATTGTTAGGCAGATTTGACCCGCAACAATTGGCGCCGTCTCTGGGAACGAAAGGTTACACCCATGTCAGGCTCCACACCTGTGAAGGTCCCCTCAGGTGAAGGTCGTAATCGACGGCCTACCTCAAATATCTGCGGGGAAGGTCGCCTTTCAGGTGAAGGTCGTCCCTTAGGCGGCCTACCTTAAAGATCTCCGGTGAAGGTCGTCCCTCAGACGTTCTACCTTAAATATCTTCGACGAAGGTCGTCCCTCAGGTGGCCTACCTTAAATATCTCCGGTGAAGGTTGTCCCTCAAGTCACAGGTCACAGGTCGGCTATATGTTCGAGAGCCCAAGCTCTCACGGGAAGACCTAGAAGATGAAGTCACATGTCTTTGCTCTATCTCCGACATATGTTATTATGTTTCGACTTACACACTCTTCGCATTTTTCTTGCGTGTGAGAAATTCTAGGTCAAGGTCGGTTTGATCATTGGTAGCAATCTACCTCGTCGCAAGCAAAGCTCCGGGGCAGGCTACAGGATGCGCTCCCGAAAGGTCGCCAAGGGCTTGGGACAGGCTACGGCCTCGACCCTCCCCTATCAAAGATCCGGGGCAGGCTATACGCTGCGCCCCCGAAAGGTTGCCAAGGGCTTGGGACAGGCTATGGCCTCGACCGTTCCCTATTAAAGATCCGGGGCAGGCTACGCGTTGCACCCCCGAAGGTCGCCCACGGGTCTGGGGCAACTTTCCGGACTGCGCCCCTACCCGAACAGAGATCCGGGGCCGGTCGACGGACCGCGCCCCTGATAGGTCGGCCACAAGCTCCTTCGCGTTCCGAAGCTCGCTGCTAAACAAAAGGTACGAAGAGATTCTCTAAAAATTTTCTAAGTGTCTACTCAACATTCCGTGTCTCCTCCACCCGAAGATCGTCCACACCGAATATTTGGGGCAATTGTTACGACCCATTTAACCGGCCCGTGTTACAACACTTTCGACGGCCTAGCTTAAATGTCTCCTGACGAAGGTCGTCCCTCAGGCGGCCTACCTTAACTATCTCCGGTGAAGGTCGTCTCTTATGCGACCTACCTTAAATATCTTCGGCGAAGGTCGTCCCTCGATGGCCTACCTTAAATGTCTACTGGCGAATGTCTTCCTCGACGGTCTAGCTTAAATGTCTCCTAACGAAGGTCGTCCCTGAGGTGACCTACCTTAACTATCTCCGGTGAAGGTCGTCCCTCAGGCGGCCTGTCTTAAATATCTCCGGTGAAGGTCGTCCCTCAGGCGACCTACCTTTACTATCTCCTGAAGAAGTCCGTCCTCGGTGACCTACCTTAAATGTCTCCTGACGAAGGTCTTCCTCGGTGGTCTAGCGTAAATGTCTCTCGATGAAGGTCGTCATCGACTGCCTACCTTAAATGTCTCCCGACGATGTCTTCCTCAGCGGGGCGACCTACCTTTACTATCTCCTGAAGAAGTCCGTCCTCGGCGACCTACCTTAAATGTCTCCTGACGAAGGTCTTCCTCGGTGGTCTAGCGTAAATGTCTCTCGATGAAGGTCGTCATCGACTGCCTACCTTAAATGTCTCCCGACGATGTCTTCCTCAGCGGTCTAGCTTAAATGTCTCTTGGCGAAGGTCGTCCCTGAAGGTCATCCCTCAGGCGGCCTACCTTAAATATCTCCAGCGAAGGTCGTCCCTCGGCGGCCTACCTTAAATGTCTCCTGACGAAGGTCTTCCTAGGCGGTCTAGCCTAAATGTCTCCTGACGAAGGTCGTCCCTGAAGGTCGTCCCTCAGGAGGCCTACCTTGACTATTTCCGATGAAGGTCATCCCTCAGGCGGCCTATCTTAACTATCTCCTGGAAAGGTCGTCCTCGGCGGCCTACCTTAAATGTCTCCTGATGAAGGTCTTCCTCGGCGGTCTAGCTTAAATGTCTCCAGACGAAGGTCGTCCTCGACGGCCTACCTTAAATGTCTTCTGACGAAGGTCGTCCCTTGGCAGCTAATAAATATCTCTGACAGCCATTAATAGCCCATAAATATCACTAACATCCATTAATGCTCGAGGTTAAACGACGAACTGACATGCACCTATCACGTCCCCCATTAATGCTCCAGCTATGCTACAGCTAAGCGAAAGTGGCAACTGATTGAATGGCGACCAACCGACATTCTCCACTATAAATACCACCCTCCATCCCTGGAGAGAGGGGAGGCTGGTAGGTCCACGGGTAAATTTCCTTCCACCCAAACTCTAGATGGCCGAACGTTGGCACGGTCTCCTTGTAGATCGACCTCGTCCATTTGAGCCATTTTCGAAGTCCCCACGCAGATTTGAGTATCGGAGGGGATTAGGTCGGACCACAGTCCGAACCTCCCTAACGAGCTGTTCGTGGCGCAAGGAGCTAAAGATAGGTCTCCTGAAGCTCTTCTGAAGGTCGTCAGAAGATCGATAGCTCGACCTGCCCATTTCTTGCTCAAGGCCCGAAGCTCGTCTGGCTCCTGTAGCTCGTCCCTCAAGGTCGTCCGGCTCAAGGCCCAAAGCTCGTCCGGCTCCCGTAGCTCATCCCTCAAGGTCGCCCGGCTCCCATAGCTCGTCCTTTAAAGTCGCTCGGCTCAAGGCACGAAGCTCGACCGGCTCCCGTAGCTCGTCCCTCAAGGTCGTCCGGCTCAAAGGCCCAAAGCTCGTCCGGCTCAAGGCTCGCAGCTCGTCCGGCTCACTGCCCGTAGCTTGTCCCGCAAGGTCGCCCGGCTCAATACCCGAAGCTCTTCCGGCTCTCGTAGCTCGTACCTCAAGGTCGACCGGCTCAAGACCCGAAGCTCGGACGAGAGCTCCTAGCCCGGCCAAAGCGGCGACTTTGGTGTCTTCATCACAAAATCCCTCTTATCGACGGGTAAACCCCATCTACTCACCGCAACCTTGATTCCATAATATACAAATTCATTATTAGACGGATTTGACCCGCAACAGAAGCATTTAAAAGCTCATTAACGTCTCCAACTCTCTCTGCACCCGTGTGAAGAGGTGGTCCGAGCTCCATTTATTCCTCCATCCTGACATGAACGGTTAACTGAAAGCTTGGGCTAGACTTTTGAATGACCCAACTGAATGGTTGGAAAGTCCATTGTACCGTTACTTTGCAATTTTTTGTAGGATGATTTGAAAGGCTCAGCAAAGGAGTGCATCATCAACCTCTTATATCTCCATTACCACTATATAATCTTAAATATGTTCACCTGAGTCACCTGAACCATCACGACGGCACTGCTCCCACCCAAATTGTTGATCGTTTGGTAGCTCACCCTCTCAAATTTCTCTTTATCATTACCAAAATTCAGCAAAAGTTCTCCTCAAATAATACGCCATATAAACACAAAAAAAGCTTTAAATATGAAATCAAAAGGCCCCCCCTCAAAAAAATGCACGAGAGAGAAGAAAACAGAAAATTTGAACCAAAGGAGAGCGGATAATCATGGTGGTAATTTTGCAGCCTCGCAGTTTTGGATGCAACAGAGAAACAAAAAACCAAATTAAACAAAGAATTAATTTTCAGTACCCTCTAACAATCAGTAATAGGGTATCACTGGCGGTGGTGGGGATGCATAGTGTACTCCGACGATCGGCGGCAGCGGGATGTTGCCGCCACACTCCGGCGACGGCGGTGGAGGCGGTGGCAGTTGCTGCCGTGAAGGCGGCGGCGGCGGCGGCGAATGATACTGATACTGATGTTTTGGCGGCGGTGGAGATGAATGCGTTTCTGCGGGCGGCGGTGGCGAAGAAAAGTGAGGAGCTGCCGGAGGTGTCTCAGCAGTCGGCGGCGGTGGCGAAGGTGACGAGTAATGATACGGAGGAGGAGGGGAAGATGGAGTCACCACTGGCGGGGGCGGTGAATAATGTGCTATTGGCGGAGGCGATTCCACTGATGGTGGTGGCGGAGGTGATGAATAATGGTAAGTTGGTGGGGGCGGAGGAGGTGTGCTATGGGGATACGTCGGTGGTGGCGGAGGCGGAGGAGAAACAGGAGTGCAGGCCGGTGGCGGAGGAGGAGAAACAGGAGCGCAGGCCGGTGGCGGAGGAGAAGTTGGAGGACTGTAGTGATACGATGGCGAAGGCGGTGGTGATGTTGCCATCGATGGTGGGGGCGGTGGTGGCGTAGAGTGCATGACTGGCGGTGGGGGCGAACCGACGGTTGGCACCGACGGTGTTGGCTCGTAGCCTGGCGATGGAGGCGGAGGCGATGATGTGGGTGGATGATGGCTCCAACTACCCGGAGGCGGAGGCGGAGAAGCAGCAGTCACCGGAGGAGATGGAGACGGAACCCACACAGATGATGGTGGCGGCGGAGTAGTTATCGGGTGAGACGGTGGCGCCATTGACAATGGTGATGGTGGAGGATAGCTCCAAGCACCTGATGGAGGTGGCGGAGATGACGGAGCTGGCGGCGGAGAGGAGTGAGAAGTAGCGAGCGGTGGCGGTGGAGGGTGAGATTTTGTCGAAGGCGACGAAGTCCCAGAAGGCGGCGGCGGCGGCGATGATGTATGTGGCGGAGATGACGGAGCTCGCGGCGGAGAGGAGTGAGAAGTAGCGGGCGGTGGCGGTGGAGGGTGAGATTTTGTCGAAGGCGACGAAGCCCCAGAAGGCGGCGGCGGCGGCGATGATGTATGTGGCGGCGATGACGGAGTTGGCGGCGGAGAAGAGTGATAAGTATCGGGCGGTGGCGGTGGAGGATGAGATTTTGTCGAAGGCGATGAAGACCCAGAAGGGGGGGGCGGCGGCACAAACTGCCATACAGGAGGAAGAATGGTTGGCGGCGGAGGGGGATGCGATTTTGTAGAAGGCGAAGTCCCCGACTGAGGCGGCGGAGGACTAGATCGTTTCCATTGTACCGGCGGCGAACGCCGCGGAGATGGCGGCCTCGTCGGAGTCCGGACGACTGTGCGGTGCGGAGGGGGCGGCGATCCCCGTGTCGGAAGAGGGAACGGGAGGCCGCCGCCGTTTCCGCACTTGGATCTGCTGCAATCGAAAGGCCTAGCAGCTTCCAACGAGCACTCCCTCGCCGACCGCTGGGCCGGCAGCCCAGCAATGCAGTTCTCCCTCGCGTCCAACACCGTCCCACTCCCGCCGGCCACGCACTCCGGCGGCTCCCCGGTGAAGTAATTGTAAGAATAAGTGAAGTTCCGAAGCCTCGGAAGGGTGCAGACCCCCGTCGGAATAGATCCCGTCAGCCTGTTGTGCGCCACATCCAACTGCTCGACGCTGGACATCCCGGCGACAGAGCCAGGCAGCGGCCCTTGCAGATGGTTGAAGCTGACGTCGAACACCGTGACGTGATCGAGCCGACCGACTTCAGGGGGGATGCAGCCGGTCAGGTTGTCGTTCATCAGAATGATCTCGTTCAGCGTGGGCCCCATCCGGCCAATGCTCGACGGAATGCAGCCGCCCAAATCGTTGTCGGCGAGAACGACAACCGAGACGGGGGAGCTGCCCAAGTTCGCCGGGATCCCGAGCCTGAAGCGGTTCGAGTTGAGAAAAATGGCGTCCAGCGGGCGGTCAAACAGCGCCGGAGGGATGGCCCCCTCGAACTCGTTGTACCGCAGGTCCAGATACTTCAGCGCGGGCAGCGAGAGGACCGACGCGGGGAACCTCCCGACGAAGCGGTTGTTGCTGAGATCGAGCTCGTGGAGCAGCTTCAGCCTGCGGAAGGAGGCGGGGACGACGCCGCAGAAGCGGTTGGAGTTGAGGTGGAACAGAGCGAGGTCGGCGAGAAGGCCGATCTCGTCGGGGAGGAAGCCGGCGATGTCGAGGTGGTTGAGATCGACGCCGGCGACGACGGTGAGGGAGGGGGTGGAGGGAGAGGGGGCGCAGAAGACGCCGTTGTAGGAGCAGACGGCGGGGCCGAGCCAGTTGGAGGTGAAGTTGGAGGGATCGGAGAAGATGGCGGTGGTCTTCCAGGTCTGGAGGGCAATGTAGGCTTGCCTCAGCCTAGGGTTTGGGAACCTGAGGTTGCCGGGGTCGACCTTAGCGTCGGTGGTTTGAAGGAGGAGGCAGGGGATGGTGATGAGCAGGATGAGGGGAGCAAGGTTAGCCATGGATGGATGGAGGAGGAGGTTGAAGGAGATCAGATTCACATGGATGATTGATGATATTGGTGGAGATGTCTGCTGCTTGTAAGTTTGTGTCTGATTTTATAGGCCAAGTAGAAATAACATATAAACGTAGATCAAGGGATTAAAAAATACTCATAGACAGCATTCAGTGAGACCCGCGCATAGGGAGGAAGGAGAAAGAAGAGCGGGCGTGTACTGGTAAAAGGGGGAAAACTGAAAAAAGTGAAATGTCAAACCTGTAAATAGTGGAGAAGATGATGCATTTCAAGGGTGTTACTTGGGTTCATGAAAGGGCAATGACAAACATGTAAATAATGATGAGCGTGCATTAATTTTCATTGGAGATGAGATGAAACCCCTTGTGGGGATTCATGTGGCACCACTCTTTGCCACATGGGATAAGGTGGTGCCAAATAGGAAAACGCACTCAACCTAGGACAAACATCTTCTAGTAGGACAAATATGGGACCCACACCCTCTCGTTTGTAATATAGATTTAAGGAAGCTGCCCGAAAATGTTTTCTGGAAATAAAAAAATTTATATTGAACTTTAAATTACTTCCTCCAATTTTTTATAAATATAAAAAAATCACCTTAATGGAATTTTATTTATAAAAGGAAATAGGAAATTTTTTGAGAAAAATAAAAAAAAACTTAAAATAATTAGTGAAATTGATCGGGAAATTTTTTTTAGCAAAATCGACTGACTTTTGCCAACGTCAACGCCCAAAGGTGACTGGGCGTTGAGTGGACGAGTTTCGAAATGATTTGCTTCCTAGCTTTTCTTGAGCATACATACATTTAATTTGTATTTTTTATTCTTAGAAAAGCTGGTAATATACGCGCGCGGAGACGTAATCCACCCGAGATTGAACCCGGGTGGCCTCGCAGGAAAGCAAAGGGTGTGCCATCTGAGATAATGATGATTGGCATTTTAGTATGAAGTGAATAAACATAGAGTAGTGGTATGTCATTGGGTTGTGGGCATGGAGGTCTCATGTTTGATTCCTATTTAAGGCATAAATAATTTTATTTAATTTTTAACGAAAAAACTTTGTATATTGATCTAATTTTGTTTTGCCCATTTTTACAATAAGAGTTGGAACACCTCATGTGAAAATTGCATTACATGCAGTTGTTTGGATAATCCTAAATCGTGATCGTTTTATGAAAATGGCATTAAAACAACATCGAAATAATGCGTTAACTACATATATTTATATAGTTTTTCGGAGTAAAACGATTAAAAATTATTTATGCTCTCCAGGAATCGAACATAAGACCTCCAAATCCACAATCCAATGACTAACCGACCATCTATCTTTTTTCTCTTCAAATTTATGTACAAATTAAATATGTGTAGGCTTAAGAAAAGCCACGAAGAGGAATACTCCTAATGTTTGGTCGCACATGGTAAGTGTGGTCAAATCGTTTGGCCTCTCTTGCCATGTACGGACATTTCGAAACATGACCAGTCAGCATACAATCATCCCTGCACGCTGATGTGGCCAAAATTTGTCTTTTATAGAATTATCTTTATCATGCAAGGACTTAGAATATTCATTTAAAAAAATGTGATTTAATATAATTTTTTCACAGTTGAATTATTTTTAGAGGAGAACTACATACACCGAAATAGTTTGGGTGTATGCAAATGATTGGCTGCTATTTTCAGAAAAAATATCAAATCGTTGTGTCATCTCAAACTCTCTCCCACATGTTATTTTTAAATATAGATAATAATCATTTACATACACCGAACTTTTAGGTGTATATAGTCCTCCACTTTTTTTTCTTCAAGGCGGAATGAAGCAAAAGCAAGTATTCGGTGCATATCCACTGAATATTAAATATTTTTTTGAGGACACTAATCTTTTATTATTGTCAACTTGGTACCTGTGGTAATTACGATGAGGGTAGAAATTTGAATTATGGTGCCATGTGATGGCTGGAAGCTAATTAAAGAACTGGGTTGAAAATTGAGAGCAGTTTTGGGGGTTTGAGGAGGACTTCGTGTTTGATGCGCCATTAAATGAGTGAACGGCTAGTTTAGTAATGGCGTATACAGTACGATCAGATGTACTTTCATTATTATTTAATTCTTTAAAATTATGAAGAGATTCATTAATAGGCCCAGCTTGTATGTTTGGTTTGATAAAAGGGAAGCTAGGATGTGGAAATGAGGAATGTTAGAGGGTG
This sequence comes from Scilla litardierei, assembly GCA_030789695.1. Lineage (NCBI taxonomy): Eukaryota > Viridiplantae > Streptophyta > Magnoliopsida > Asparagales > Asparagaceae > Scilla > Scilla litardierei. Next base: position 16,785,442 of record CM061136.1, read on the forward strand.
GTGTAGTGTATTCTTTTGGTGGAAAGTTGGTTGGAAAGTGGAGGTGGACAGTTGATTCTGGGGCCCACTTTGTATAGTGTATTCTTTTGGTTGAAGAATTCAGCTTGAGAATTCAGCGTGGGGCCCACCAAAGCTTGAGAGATAACACCCCAGTGGGACCCACGCGAGATGAGAATCCAGTGTAATCGCCACAAAACACGGAGAATTCAAATCGGGTCGAGATTCCCAAATGATGCCGCCACCTCAGCTCGTGTTTCCCTTTTCAATTTCTCGCAAAAGAACACGCATGAGGAAAGTTGGGTTGGAGTCGGGGTGAACATTGGGGGACTCCAACTTTTCCGCCCACAATCTGCGAAAAGAGCATGCCCTAAGTGTAAAATTGCCAACAGACCCTCCAGCGGTATATCCCGTCTCCCACCAGGGACGACTAGGGTTAGGTTCCTGACGTGCACATGGATTTTGCGTGCTTAGCCAAGTTTCCGATGGATTAACAACAACAACAACTACTACTAGTGTGAAATTTGCGTTGGTCTCAATTATGAACTTAAGGGGTTACGTTAGAATGTACTAATGTAAAATTTTTGTAAGGCATTTACCCCTTCTTGAATGTGTAGATACTCATTTTAATAATGACAGTAAATATTTATCCGTAAGATTTGATGTGTAGAACAAACGATCTAATGCATCTCAAAACTAACATAGTAACAAACAACAAAAAGGAGATCTATATTGAATGTGCATCCTTCACAAGTACAAATTCATTGAATGAATTATGAAAAATTCACATATCCATTCACAATCTTTCCTTTGAAAAATTCCCAAGCCAATTCAAAATCTTCCCCTCCTAAAATTTTAACCACAAGTATTTGCTTTTTAAGGGTTTTCCTGAAAAAAATTTCATCACCTTCCATCATAACAATTGATTATTTCAATTTACCATCCACCCCAGTTATACATGTTCAAAAGGTGAAGGCTATATACACTCTTACACATAGGGGTGTGTATGCAATGGTTAATACCAAAGATGGAATATTATCACATCATTTAATCATTATTCACTTACTCTCTTTCATTTTACCATTTTTGAAAAGTAATTATAACATACACCCCTGTGTGTATGGGTGTATGTAGCAATTCTCTATTCAAAACTCTACCCTATTTTAATGAGTAGATAGTTGACTGACAAGGCCTTCTAAAACTATTATTTTAAAAGTGACTCCATACATTAAAGATTATGAGAATTGCTATATACACCACGTTCTTGGGTGCATTTAGCAGGCATCAATGACGATCCAGCAAGGGCAGCAAATCAATAGCCATGCCACTGAGTATGCAGTGGTGAGTTCATCATATCTCTTGTCAGATCATCGTGTCCCCCCAACTCTACGCAGATCCCATGCCATCAAGAAGAGAGTTGAGTTGGTCAGTGATTATTAAGTTCGTGCGCAGAGCGCGTTGAAGGCCCCCGGGGCCACGCCCACCGACGTGCCCTGCACCAAAGCAACCTGCAGCAGCACCGCAGCTGTGCTACGAGACCCGTTCTCCCCATATTTTGCCTTGAAGCAGCAACGCGTTTCTTGACTCGGGGATCATGGCCTCCTTGTTGTCGAAGGAAAGAATCATGCGCGCATGTCTGTGGCGTATGAGTTGTTGCTGGATGCATTTAATAAATGGCTTCCAGAAAGAGAGATGTGAGAGGGGAGGGGGATGGCTTGGGAGAGCAACGTGGAATGGTTCCCAGTATTTAGTAAAGAACAAAGACATCGGGAATATTAATCTCCTTCACATGGGGGGTTTGGTTTGCCTCCTCCTGCTGCTGTTCAGGCTTGCAGCTGGCAGCAGACATCACATGTTCCTCCTCACATGTTTCTCATGGACGGTGATGATGCGATGCATGCACTCATGTAATATGTATGTGTGTATGTACATCCTCAATGCATCTGCTGCTAAAGGTGGCCAGCCGGCTGTCCGGAACGGGCTTTGACCGGGCCACGGCAAGGCCAAGCCCAAGGCCCAGCACGGCCCTAGGCCCGGTGCCCGACAGGCTCGGGCGGTCCAGTAAGCCTGGTCAAATAATTGATCAGTTATTTACTTAAAAAAATCCTTAAAAAGAAAAAAAAAGGAAAAAAAAATAGGACAATGTTGTGAAGGGTTGAGGGCTAGGAAATTCCTAGCCTCATATGTATATTATTCAATGTGGGTGGATACCCAGTAGGCCAATTGTGCCCTATTCATAACACTTCCTCTTATCTAACCATCGTTGTTTACTCAACATATGAATACTGCATGCTACATGGTGCTTATGAGTATCATAAGGGGTGGACACTTCCAGATCCTACGTTAGGGGATAACTGTCTTGTTAACACCTTTAGCTATGGAAAACCCAGTGGGAAAAACCAATAGCCAAGGAAAAACGTACAGTTCTCCATAACCTCCCCCCCGGATTTGTGGACATATTTAGGGGTGGATACTTCTGAATCCAGAGTCAATCAGGTTGCCTCGTTAAAACCTTTAGCGACAAAAAACACAGTGGGAAAAACCAATATCCGAGGAAAAAGCATACAACACTCATTTGGCTCCCCCTGATCTGTACAAACTGCAGGCTTGCAAATCTCCTAGGCAACTATACATCAATTTCTTACAATATTCCGAGAATAAGTACAAAATACAAGACATCGCTCATCTGTACAAGTATCGCTCATCTATACAAGATTCGTATTTTTAGTCATCCGTGATGGGTTTCTAGGGTTTACCAGCCCAAGGGAATTTTCCGTCAATTTCTGGAAGTAGGACGATGGACTAATCTCATTTAAAATCTCACAAATCAGCCAAAATATGCTATCGAACAATCAGATCTACACATGCATATTAAAAATAGCATATAATGAGCCGAACAGGGAGAAACTGCACCAAAACAGCGAGTAAGGAACAAATAGCGGCCATTCACCATAAGCCACAAGCCAAACATTAACAGGAAGCCAAAACAGCAAACCCACAACTAAGCGAGCACCCTGGTAAAGAGGAAAAAGCCCGGCGGCCAACCCTAGTGCCCAATAGTCCCAAATCAATATGTACGAAGCTGCGGCAAAGGTACCACCTCGCTCGTAGGATGCCTTTTCTATCATGAGGGGATAAAAATCCCCCTTTTACAACAACGAATCATCATTTCCTATGAACCGAAAATCCCGAAACCCTAGTTCTTTCACAAATTCAAAAGCATGAAGGAGATAGTTGAAATTTAAAACAAATAAGGTTTACCGATTTTGAAGAAAACCAAAGCCGAGAGATCCTGACGTCCGGAACCCAATAACGAATTGAATCGAAAAAGTTTGAGAAGAGAAAAGCAATTTTCGCAAGCCGAAAACCCTAATAGTTGCTGCACATAAATAAGAGAGTAGAGACAAATCTTATCGGAGGGGGAAATTGTCACGCCCCGCTTCCCAAAACTATAGAGGCGAAGCGTGACTAGGCCCGCTTAGGCCGGAGCTGTGAAGCTCGGATCCAATACGCGTCTGTGTGGTACTCCAAGACGAAGGAACATGTCCCTGCAGAAAGTACGGAACAACAAAAATACTGAAAGGGAAACATTCATTTTATTCCAAACCAACAATCCAGACGTACTGAGGGTCTAACAAAAATCCTGGCACGACAACAACAACTGAAAGTAACTACTGGTGCAAGCACCCAACCTAGACAGAAAGAGTAAACGGTGCTACGCACCCAACTTGTAACGACTGGTTTTTCATGTATGGATTTTATTATGAATATTATATATTTGATTGCTTACCCTTGTTGTGATTTCCTTTTTCCGTCACCGAAGTTTTCTTTTCGCTCGTTTCGTTGTGATTCTCTAGATTCTTCCGTCGGTCGGCGTGTTTGAAGTAAGTCATTCGTGACGGACTTCATAACGTCGATATCTTAGAGTTAGAACGAGCCTAGGAGACTTAGGAAACCATCCCGGAGCTTCGCGCTCCATTTCGGAACTTTTGGTGCACGTTAGCCGGTGTAAGAAGGGGAACCGACCGACTAGATGACGATTTAGTCGGTCGGAAAACCCTCTTGAACCGACTAGCGGGCTTGAAAAGTTGTTCAGGAGTTACTGTTTGTCGTTAGTCGGTCTAAGAACGTTGGTTGACCGACTAGGTTGCAAACTAGTCGGTCGGCAATGCTTCTTTAACCGACTAACTCATTAACTAAATTTTGGTATCAGTACTGTTCATTCTTAGTCGGTCTAAGTTCATCTTTCGACCGACTAGTTGTTAAACTAGTCGGTTAAGTTTTGTACTCAAGACCGACTAATTCTTAGTTCTTCTGTACAGTCGAGTTACTGTTTACTCTTAGTCGGTCTAAGAATGTTCATCGACCGACTAGATGTTGAACTAGTCGGTCAGTAATTGTTCTTTGACCGACTAAATCTAAATCCTAATTTTCGTCTGGGTTACTGTTTACTCTTAGTCGGTCTGCGTTGGTCAACCGACCGACTAGTTCCCAAACTAGTCGGTCAGTGGTTGTTCTTTGACCGACTAACCAGTGCTGTAAACCCTAGTTTTGCCCTAGCCGCCACCAAACTCTATAAATACCCCTCCAAACGTTTTCTTCTTCTTCCTCACGACCTAAAACCCTAATTTCTCCCCCATTGAGCCCCCTTCTTCCCCAAACCCTTATTCCTTCATCCCAAGCTCATCCTCCATCATCTAAACCCTCCCTTAACACATTCTACCTCTCATCTTCCTCAAATCTCCATCAAATCCCCAAAATCCACATCAAAACCCATTTCTTCAGATTTTCACCAACTTTTCCAGATCTGAACCCTAGGTTCCCGGAGCGTTTCTTCCGTCGTCGTGGTTGCTCGGCATCGTTCTTCCTTCCTATACGGTAATGATCGACCTCTTAATGTTTTCATAACCCGTTATGTTTTTGTGAAACCCTAATGAAATGAGTGTTGTTTTGATGTTGTTTCCCCGTAACAGCGACTTCCCCGTAGATTAGCGCCCGTGGGACGAACCCTCGTTGATCGTCATCCTCGGTGCTATGCAAGTGAAACTTGCCACTTAGGGTTTGGGCCATGTTTTAGGCCATTTGCTTGTTGTAGGCGTAAAAGAGACTAGGCGACGAAATGATACTCGCCTAGGCGCAAATTCCGGAACTAGCTTGACAACGAAGCTAGGACCGTCGTTTACCATGTTGCACAACTACAATGTCATGTTTAATTTTGATTATCGGTACGCGAATACACTGTCATCCATGCTATCCATGTTGTACGTCGCATTCGTAGCACACGCTACAATACTTGTGTTTCCTGGCTCGTGTTCCAGAAGCGGGCCATGTGTTGGTTGATAGCCAATGCCCGACCTACTAGTTTCCGGCTAGGCACCCACTATACGTGGGCATAACCCTACGCCATACGTGTCAAACACACTTCCTGGCTCGTGTTCTAGAAGCGAGCATTCCGTGTTCGGGGGTAATGCCCTGGCTCGACACACGCGGGAGGGGTAGAGATAAACGGTCACTTGAGCTTAGGAGTTGGCCCGATCAGCCACTCTAGCCAACAGGCGGAATCTCTGTGCACAACTTGTTTACTTGACTGTTCACTTAACGTGAACCACTTGACTTGTACTTGTCCGTGATTTACTTGTTATCCGTGACATACTTGCTACTTGTACTTCCCTTTACTTGTCACTTCCACACTATACTTGCCATGCCATGCATCATGCTATACCTGCTAGGTTGCTAGTTTACCTTATTTTCAGTTTCATTGCCCAAGTCTTTTAGACTTGCTGACATGTGCCCCTTTACTCTTTTGGGTGACACATGTTAGATCTCGAGCCTGAGTCCGTTGTTGAGGACGAGGTGTTTGCGGACGCCGTGCCCGAGTCAGTGTTTGGCGAGGAGTACGTGGACACTGGGGACCAGTCCTAGTGTTTTCGTTGAGCTTTCTTTTGTTTAGACTGCTGTTTTGTTGTCGGTGCTTGGCACCTATACATTGTTACGTTGTTCCTTTTTGGTTGGCCTTGTTCTGGGCCTTTAGACTCTTTCTTTTAGCCTGGTGGCTTTTCTGGATGTTGAACTTAATTTTCATGTTGGACAAATTATGAGATATGAGATTTTATTTCTGTCTCTCCTTGTGTTATTATTGTTGTTCTGCTTGTGGTTACAGGGACCTGCTTATGTTTTATTGACGCTTATCGGGTTTGGGGCTTCACAGCTCCACTCTCGTGCGGACCTTTTCGCGTCTCGTCTCCATTTTAGGGAAGCGGGGCGTGACAGGTTTTGTTAGTGGCCCATGCAGGTCCTTCTGTAACTGCGATTATCGGAATAGCGATAATAATATTAGAATGTCCAATAAACTAAGTTCGACGTCCGAGTCATGAGCTATGAGTCTAATTGTTTCGTTTTCTGTGTCACTAGATGGCAGGAAGACGGATCACCCGTGGTGGAGGTAGTGGTGCGCCCCCTCATGATGAGGAGCCTGAGCGGGAACCCACCAATGGGGAGATGATGCGGATGATGCTTCAGATGATGCAGGTGCAGCAAGGCGTGCTCCTGCAAGTCCAGAATGCTCCGGCTGGTCGTGCCCCTCGGGCGACTCCGGAGGCCCCTCGCTCCGAGCCGGGAGCGAAGCAATTTCAGAAGCTGGGTCTCGCATATTTTGATGGGTCTGAGGGTCCTCTGGCTGCCGATGAGTGGATTCGGAACATAGAGGATAATTTGAAGATGGCCAAGATCACCCCGGCTGGATGGGTTGATTTGGCGAAGCGGCAACTCAAGGATAATGCTCGGAACTGGTGGGATGCGGAAGAGAAGATGCTGGTGGAGCCGATAGCTTGGGCTACCTTTAAGTCCAGGTTTGATGAGGAGTTCTTTCCGAAGGCTGCTAAGAAGGAGATGCTACAGCGTTTCATTGATCTGAAGCAAGGGAGCTTGACGGTGGACCAGTACCACCAAGAGTTCACTAGGCTGAGTCGGTTCGCACCGAAGATGGTGCAGGATGCTGATGAGAGGGCTCAGAGGTTCCTGCAGAGACTTGCTTTGGAGCTCCAGAGTTTTGTGTCTTCCTCCGATCTGGACTCTTATCAGAAGGTTCTGGTCGCTGCAAGGAGGCAGGAGCTGAACCTGAGTCAGAGGAGAGGACATGTTTCTGGTGCTGGAAAGAGGCCTATGGAGCAGGCCAGAGCGGTGGTTAGGCCTGGTTTTAAGCCTAATCAGCCAGCTCAGTTCAAGAGGCCAGGAGGGCCTATTCTGAAGACTTGCCATTTCTGCGGTAGGACCGGACACGTCAAGGATCAGTGTAGGAGATTCCTGGGCCAGTGTGTCGTCTGTGGGGATCCTACCCATGCCATGAAGGATTGTCCGAGGTCGAAGCAGCCTTGGAGGGCACTTGTCGCAGCACCGCCGTTGCAGCAGAGAGCCCCTGTGCCCGCTGGTCGTGGAGCAGCCCTTGTTCCACAGAGACAGGCCTTTCGACAGGCTGTTCCACCGAGAAGGCAGGCCTTTCTGATGACTGAGGAGGAGAGCATGGCCGTGGACGAGGTTATTACAGGTAACGCTCGTTCTAGCTATTTTCTTCCTTAGTTAGTTTGATTGTTGATTATGTTGGTTGCTTGCTCATGTTTGTTGCTAGAATAGGATTTGATTGTTAGACTGCTTGCTAGGTGTGGTTTCGGTTTGCACATTTCCTGCACGAGTCCTCTTTGACTCAGGTGCGTCGATGTGCATTTTGGCCCGGAGCTTCGTGGAGAAGCATTCCTTGTCGACGTCCTCTCTTCCTAAGAGTTGGAATATCGTCACAGGGAACGGTGTGGTCTCGGTGCATCGTGGGTGCAATTCTTGCCCGTTGGTGGTTTGTGGACGTGAGCTTTGCTCTGATTTCATTGTCCACGACATCATCAACTATGATGCAGTTCTTGGGATGGACTGGCTTGCGAGCTTCTATGCTACGATCGACTGTCGGAGGAAGAAGGTGTTGTTCGAGATTCCCGGACATCCAGTATTTGAGTTCAGTCGAGGTAGCAGTTCGCTTGGTCCTGTCAGATTTCGGGCCAGGCCGGTGGAGATTGTGGCTATGCAGATGGAGTTAGAGAGGCCAGCTGTGGTGCGAGATTTTGATGACGTCTTCCCCGAGGAGATGTCTGGTTTACCACCTGATCGAGCTTTAGAATTTTCTATTGATCTTGTTCCGGGAGCGCAGCTGATTTCGAAGGCGCCGTATCGTATGGCACCTGCAGAATTGGAAGAGTTGCGGAAACAGTTGGATGAGCTTTTGCAGAAGGGTTATATCAATCCTAGTGTGTCTCCGTGGGGAGCACCGGTGCTGCTAGTGAAGAAGAAGGATGGTTCGCGTCGCATGTGCGTGGACTATCGAGAGCTGAATGCGGTGACCATCAAGAATAAATACCCGTTGCCTCGCATCGATGATATTTTTGATCAGCTTGGAGGTTCGAGGGTGTTTTCTAAATTGGATTTGAGGAGTGGTTACCATCAGTTGAAGGTGAAGAAGGATGATGTTCCGAAGACAGCGTTCAGGACGAAGTATGGACACTATGAGTTTGTGTTTATGCCTTTCGGCGTAACTAACGCACCCGCAGTTTTCATGAATCTGATGAACCTGATTTTCTACGACTTCTTGGATAAGTTTGTCGTTATTTTTATTGACGACATTCTGATATATTCGAAGTCGGAGGAAGAGCATGCCTCGCACTTGAGGACGGTGTTGGAGATTCTGAGGAATCATCGGTTGTATGCTAAGTTTTCAAAGTGCGAGTTTTGGCTGGATAGAGTTGCTTTTCTCAGGCATGTGGTGACTGGAGATGGTATTTCTGTGGATCCCGAGAAGATTAGGGCCATCAGAGAGTGGCCTGTTCCGTCGTCAGCGTCTGAGATCCGGAGTTTCCTTGGTTTGGCGGGATATTATCGGCGTTTCATTAAGGACTTTTCCCGTATTGCCGAGCCGATGACCAGATTGACGCGGAAGGATGTACCTTTTGTTTGGTCGGGTGATTGTAGGAATGCTTTTGGTGTTCTGAGGGAGAGACTGACGACTGCCCCTGTTCTTGCTGTGCATGATCGCAGCGGTGGTTTTGAGATCTTTTGCGATGCTTCTGGCAAGGGCCTCGGTTGTGTGTTACATCAGCACGGGCATGTTGTGGCTTATGCGTCTCGTCAGCTCAAGGTTCATGAGAAGAATTACCCGACGCATGATTTGGAGTTGGCTGTCGTTGTGTTTGCTCTTAAGATTTGGAGGCACTTCCTGCTGAGTGAGAAAGTGAAGATTTTCACCGATCACAAAAGCTTGAAGTATATTTTTACTCAGAAGGAGCTCAACATGCGACAGCGTCGATGGTTGGAGCTCATGGCAGATTATGAGATTGATTTGCAGTACCACCCTGGCAAGGTGAATGTGGTTCCTGATGCGCTGAGTAGGCTTCCAGCGGTGATGATTTTCACCTCGCAGTGGAGATTGCAGCAGGATTTTTGCGAGTCTGGTGTGGAGATTGTTCTTCCCGGGGAGGCTTCATCGTTGATGTACATGCAGGTATAGTCAACGATCGTGGATCGGATTAAGGCTGGCCAGGCTGAGGATCCGAAGCTGGTGAAGATTCGGGAGCAGGTGGAAGCCGGTATGCGGACTTACTTTTTGATTTATAAGGATGGCTCGCTGAGGTTTGGAGCCAGGTTGTGTGTGCCAGCTGGGGATATCAGAGAGGAGTTGATGGTGGAGGCACACAGTTCGCCGTATTCTGTGCATCCTGGTGGCACCAAGATGTACCAGGATCTTCGTCTGAACTTTTGGTGGCAGGGCATGAAGAGGAGTGTGGCTCGGAGTGTAGCCAAGTGTTTGGTTTGCCAGCAAGTGAAGGCGGAGCATCAGCGTGCGGCCGGGTTGCTACAACCACTTCCGATTCCGGAGTGGAAATGGCAACACATCACTATGGATTTCGTGACTGGACTGCCTTGGAGTCCGAAGCAGAATGACGCGATTTGGGTGATCGTAGATCGATTGACCAAATCCGCGCACTTTATTCCGTTCCGAGTGGGACAGTCCACTGAGGCGCTGGCGAGGAGATATATGGAGGAGGTCGTGCGACTTCACGGAGTCCACGTGAGTATCGTGTCGGACAGAGACACGAGGTTCACATCTCAGTTCTGGCAGAGTTTGCAGAAGAGTTTGGGTACGCGTCTGAGTTTCAGCACGGCGTACCATCCGCAGACGGATGGCCAGTCCGAGAGGACGATTCAGATTTTGGAAGACATGCTGAGGGCGTGCATGTTGGATTTCAAGGGTTCGTGGGAGGACCATCTACATCTGGTGGAGTTTTCTTACAACAACAGCTTCCAGGCGTCTATTGGCATGGCGCCTTTCACCGATCTTTATGAGAGGAAATGTCGATCGCCATTGAGTTGGGATGACGTTGGTGATTGGGAGATGTTGGGACCTGAGATGATTGTGGAGGCCGTGGATATCGTCAGGAATATTCGGGATAGGTTGAGGATTGCTCAGGACCGTTTTAAGCATTGGGCGGATGCTAAACGTCGTCCTTTGGAATTTCAGCCTGGAGATCATGTGTTTTTGAAGATTTCCCCGAATCGTGGAGTGATTCGTTTTGGGAAGCGAGGGAAGTTGAGCCCGCGATACATTGGACCGTTTGATATTCTGGAGAGAGTTGGCGAGGTAGCCTATCGCTTAGCCTTGCCACCATCTTTGGAGGGAGTTCACAATGTTTTCCATATGTCGCAGCTTCGTCGATACATTAGCGATCCATATCATGCTGTGGATTTCTCGGAGATTACCATTCGCCCCGACTTGATGTATGACCAGCATCCAGTGCAGATTCTGGACAGGCGTCAGAAGTCACTTCGGAACAAGGTTGTCAATCTTGTGAGGGTGATGTGGCGACACAGCTCGCCTGGAGAGTCTACTTGGGAGAATGAGGATGAGATGCGAGAGCGTTTCCCACTTTTGTTTCCGGACATGTGAATGTTGGGAATTCCGAGGACGGAATTTTCTTTAGTTGAGGAGGATGTAATAACTGGTTTTTCATGTATGGATTTTATTATGAATATTATATATTTGATTGCTTACCCTTGTTGTGATTTCCTTTTTCCGTCACCGAAGTTTTCTTTTCGCTCGTTTCGTTGTGATTCTCTAGATTCTTCCGTCGGTCGGCGTGTTTGAAGTAAGTCATTCGTGACGGACTTCATAACGTCGATATCTTAGAGTTAGAACGAGCCTATGAGACTTAGGAAACCATCCCGGAGCTTCGCGCTCCATTTCGGAACTTTTGGTGCACGTTAGCCGGTGTAAGAAGGGGAACCGACCGACTAGATGACGATTTAGTCGGTCGGAAAACCCTCTTGAACCGACTAGCGGGCTTGAAAATTTGTTCAGGAGTTACTGTTTATCGTTAGTCGGTCTAAGAACGTTGGTTGACCGACTAGGTTGCAAACTAGTCGGTCGGCAATGCTTCTTTAACCGACTAACTCATTAACTAAATTTTGGTATCAGTACTGTTCATTCTTAGTCGGTCTAAGTTCATCTTTCGACCGACTAGTTGTTAAACTAGTCGGTTAAGTTTTGTACTCAGACCGACTAATTCTTAGTTCTTCTGTACAGTCGAGTTACTGTTTACTCTTAGTCGGTCTAAGAATGTTCATCGACCGACTAGATGTTGAACTAGTCGGTCAGTAATTGTTCTTTGACCGACTAAATCTAAATCCTAATTTTCGTCTGGGTTACTGTTTACTCTTAGTCGGTCTGCGTTGGTCAACCGACCGACTAGTTCCCAAACTAGTCGGTCAGTGGTTGTTCTTTGACCGACTAACCAGTGCTGTAAACCCTAGTTTTGCCCTAGCCGCCACCAAACTCTATAAATACCCCTCCAAACGTTTTCTTCTTCTTCCTCACGACCTAAAACCCTAATTTCTCCCCCATTGAGCCCCCTTCTTCCCCAAACCCTTATTCCTTCATCCCAAGCTCATCCTCCATCATCTAAACCCTCCCTTAACACATTCTACCTCTCATCTTCCTCAAATCTCCATCAAATCCCCAAAATCCACATCAAAACCCATTTCTCCAGATTTTCACCAACTTTTCCAGATCTGAACCCTAGGTTCCCCGGAGCGTTTCTTCCGTCGTCATGGTTGCTCGGCATCGTTCTTCCTTCCTATACGGTAATGATCGACCTCTTAATGTTTTCATAACCCGTTATGTTTTTGTGAAACCCTAATGAAATGAGTGTTGTTTTGATGTTGTTTCCCCGTAACAGCGACTTCCCCGTAGATTAGCGCCCGTGGGATGAACCCTCGTTGATCGTCATCCTCGGTGCTAGGCAAGTGAAACTTGCCACTTAGGGTTTGGGCCATGTTTTAGGCCATTTGCTTGTTGTAGGCGTAAAAGAGACTAGGCGACGAAATGATACTCGCTTAGGCGCAAATTCCGGAACTAGCTTGACAACGAAGCTAGGACCGTCGTTTACCATGTTGCACAACTACAATGTCATGTTTAATTTATATTATCGGTACGCGAATACATTGTCATCCATGCTATCCATGTTGTACGTCGCATTCGTAGCACACGCTACAATACTTGTGTTTCCTGGCTCGTGTTCCAGAAGCGGGCCATGTGTTGGTTGATAGCCAATGCCCGACCTACTAGTTTCCGGCTAGGCACCCACTATACGTGGGCATAACCCTACGCCATACATGTCAAACACACTTCCTGGCTCGTGTTCTAGAAGCGAGCATTCCGTGTTCGGGGGTAATGCCCTGGCTCGACACACGCGGGAGGGGTAGAGATAAACGGTCACTTGAGCTTAGGAGTTGGCCCGATCAGCCACTCTAGCCAACATGCGGAATCTCTGTGCACAACTTGTTTACTTGACTGTTCACTTAACGTGAACCACTTGACTTGTACTTGTCCGTGATTTACTTGTTATCCGTGACATACTTGCTACTTGTACTTCCCTTTACTTGTCACTTCCACACTATACTTGCCATGCCATGCATCATGCTATACCTGCTAGGTTGCTAGTTTACCTTATTTTCAGTTTCCTTGCCCAAGTCTTTTAGACTTGCTGACATGTGCCCCTTTACTCTTTTGGGTGACACATGTTAGATCTCGAGCCTGAGTCCGTTGTTGAGGACGAGGTGTTTGCGGACGCCGTGCCCGAGTCAGTGTTTGGCGAGGAGTACGTGGACACTGGGGACCAGTCCTAGTGTTTTCGTTGAGCTTTCTTTTGTTTAGACTGCTGTTTTGTTGTCGGTGCGTGGCACCTATACATTGTTACGTTGTTCCTTTTTGGTTGGCCTTGTTCTGGGCCTTTAGACTCTTTCTTTTAGCCTGGTGGCTTTTCTGGATGTTGAACTTAATTTTCATGTTGGACAAATTATGAGATATGAGATTTTATTTCTGTCTCTCCTTGTGTTATTATTGTTGTTCTGCTTGTGGTTACAGGGACCTGCTTATGTTTTATTGACGCTTATCGGGTTTGGGGCTTCACAGCTCCACTCTCGTGCGGACCTTTTCACGTCTCGTCTCCATTTTAGGGAAGCGGGGCGTGACACAACTAAAAAGCAGTAAGAACTCTGGAACGGCAATGTGAGATCCTCTAGCTCTGGTCCTCCTCGGGCACGTACTCTGAGTCGACGCCCTCGGGCTCTACATACTCTGGCAAGTCTGCCTCGTCAACGTACTCCGGCTCGACACCTGACGTACAGAACCCAAGAGAAAAGGAACTGTATGTCAGGTAAAGTCTACACAGAAAATGTTAGACTCTACTGCAAGTGTATTTTAATTTAAAGCAACAGTTTACTGGTTGATTAACATGTTGAGGTAATACATGGCAGGTATAGAAAGTAAACTGAGCAGGGAAAATAAACACGTCAAGCAGTAGCCGTAGCGTGTGCTACCGACTACGGGACTAACCTAAACGGGTCTAGACAAGACGTGACAAGACAAGACAAGGCAAGACACGACAAGACACGTGTGATTCGAAGGGTTCACGCCTTACGGTTCGAGGGGGATCAGACCCTCTCCCCGAGCGCCTGCTCAACCCAACCCCAACCCAAGTGCACAAGACAAGTCCATACAAGGGATAACTCACCCATTGGTGAGTGCCCTATTACCCGCAGGCTGTGTATCCGTACAAGGGATCACTCACCCACTGGTGAGTGCCCTATTGCCAGCAGGCTGTGTATCAGTACAAGGGATCACTCACCCACTGGTGAGTGCCCTATTGCCCGCAGGCTGTGTATCAGTACAAGGGATCACTCGGTGAGTGCCCTATTGCCCGCAAGCTGTGCATCCATACAAGGGATCACTCGGTGAGTGCCCTATTGCCCGCAGGTTGTGTATCTGTACAAGGGATCACTCGGTGAGTGCCCTATTGCCCGCAGGCTGTGTATAACAAGACGCGACATGACAAATAATGGAGTGTTCTTTTAGGGGGTCCACACGCACGCACACACAGGAAAACCCTAAGGTGTCAAAAGTTGTTGTTGCGCTTAGACTTCGTCGTCAAGTCTAAGCTGCCAAGGGGGTCCCGGACGCTATCATTTCATGTCCGGTTCTCTTTGTTTACGTTTTAACAGTTTTAAGAGCATATGGCCTAAACACGGCCGAAAGTACAAGTGAGTACACTTGCCTGCGGTGGCGAGTACGTCGTCCGAAGCGTCCCGTCCAAGCGTCGCGTCGGCGGTAGTCTGTCTGAAACAGGGTCATGGCGATGTCAGATCGCGCTTTTTATCAATCCTATTACGGTTCATTTCTAAATTTGGCAAGACTACCCTAACAGTCAAAAAGTCACGTTTTTGATGTTTTGTTCTGTCTAGATCGACGTCTACCCTATGTGCACAGAAATTTAGTCCGTTCGTCGATCTTTCCTACGGTGGGCAACGTTTTACAGATGCTGAAATAAATTTTAGTTCACGTTGACCAATTTTAGTTTAGGTTTTGATTGAACTACGGTGTGGGTTTGGGACGCGTTAGGGAACCAACCTCTCTGGTGTTTGACGCAGTATGGACGTAGAGTCTGATGGTGGAAGCTCCTCATCGTCTACGACGTCTCGGCTACGGTTAGCATAGCTAGACATGTTCTGGCAGCAAACTGGAAGTGAGGGCAGCGAGCGGGGATAGCGGACAGCGAAGACGAGCCTGGTAGCGGTCCGTAGGAGGTGTAGGCGGCGTCAGGGAGCCGCGGAATAGCGAGTAAAGGGAACAATGGCCAAGGGGCCAAAACAGCGAGCAATGGCGACGTAGTGACGATAGAAAACCGTTGGAAAGCTAGCCGTGGGCTATCCGGCCTGGGGGAGTTACCGAAGGGGTCTTGACGGCGCTGGGGGAGATCGGCCGGACTAGGGGAGGCCGCAGGGTGGCCATGGTGGGACCAAAAAGGTGCTCTCTCTCAAGCGCAAGAGTCCGTACAAGTAATATAATCTGGGAGTCCAGATGTCGAATCCTCGAGAGGAAATCTGTTGTAACCACAATTCAAATCAAATAGAAATCCTATGAAAAGAAACTAACCACTTCAACAATGATGACGGTGATAGTGATGTGAATACGTGAACAATATAAACAGGGAAATTCGTGTATGAAAGTATCGACGAAAAGTTTGCACATGGTATGGGTTCGTTAGGATCAATAATTCGTATTAATTTGGTTGACAAGTATAACGCAATGAATTCTCCTTTTGGGAGCAATTCACCGGAAAATACCCAATATAACTCAATGAATTCTCCTTTTGGGAGCAATTCATCGGAAGATACCCTTTTGGGGGTTCAAGCACTATATTCAATAAGATCGTCGCTAAAGTTATAATACGATATGAAACTCTCTTTTGGAGAGATCAAAACTACAGTATGAAACTCCCTTTTGGGGAGATCAAAAATCACCCTTTTGGGGCGATCATCAACTCAATCACTTCTTTTGGAAGATGAAAAAGACGATTTACGAACAAAGATTACAACTTTAACGACGTTTAACGATTTAGCACAAAGAATACAACCAAATAAACACGCATCATATCCCCTAACTACGCCATACCATGCACAATAACAAATTAGCTACTCATGGTGCAAGAATAATCAAGGTTCATAGCAAAATACATTGATCTAATAGCAAAATACGATGAAAAACACCAAAATACGGAGTAGAAGTTAAGAAATTTATCACCAAATATCCTTGAAAAGACACCAAAACTCTCTGGAAATAAGAAAATAGCCTCTGAAATTTTACAGAATTTTGTGGTGGCGAAATACGGCTCTTAGAGCCTCCAATACGCTCAAAATACGCCAAAATCTGCTTGAATACGCTCAAAAAACCCTAGGAATACCTTAAATAGAGGCATTGCGGGTTTACTGTGCTTCGCGGGTCGAAACCCGCACCCAATTCTCGTTTAAACCCAAACCCGCAACCGCATCGATCCTCAGCCGTTTGATCTTGGGCGGGATTCAATCTCGGTGCGCCACGTGTCCCGTCTTTGCGGATCCGCACCCGCTTCGCCATCAAGTTCAGATCGAACTTGGTTTCGATAATCGCCGTTGGATCTCCAAGCAACGGCCAAGATGCGGCCGCGTAGCCAGCTTGCGAGTTCGTTTGCGGGGAAGTTGTGGACCGTCCGATCTAAGCCTTGTTAGATCTCGACCGCTCGTTCTCCGTTAAGGTTCGCCCGCTGCTGCTTCGGAGGAGAGCCGCTGTCGACCGTTGGATGAGCGATCGACGGCCATCTTATCACCGCGTCATCGCTTGTAGAGAGCTGCTCATGGCCGTCCGATGAGGCGGGAAGCCGCTCGATGCGTGCCACGTCGACCGCCAAATTTCACGCGCATCCGCTTCGCTCAGATCGCTTCTCGCCCGTTGGATCGTGTTCTTGCAGTGGATATTCGCCCACGTCGCCTCTTAGCAGCGACCGTCTGATGCGGGTGGAAGCCGTTCCGATGCTGCCACGTGGCGGCTTATGATTCGCTGGCGACCGTATTTTCGTATTTCCTTGAGTATTTCTCATTTAATTGGTATTCTGCATTCAAAAATTCACAGTAATTAGCACAGGTCTCAGAAAAATACAAATAAATAGTCGTTGGAATCATGAGATCGAGACTAAGCTAGGAAAAATATAAAAAGTGCAGAAATACTTCGTTAATTGCTGTTTTGTGCTCAAATAAGGTGTTTTCTCTAATAAATAGTTGTGTACAACATACGTATGAATTAGAGAACAGTGTAGCATCACATGAGCACAAAATAGGGCTAAATGGGGGGTTAAATATGTAATATTTAACCCGAATCACACCCCCCAACTAGCGATTTGCTAGTCTCTAGCAAAAAGAGCGATTAATACGGATGATTAATAAAACGATAAATTTCATCAATTGCTTATGTCATGGCTCAATAGTACGCTTTCCAACATGATCTAGACTATCAATATACATCATCCATGCACAAGATCAATCCCATGATATTTTCTCTAATTTAATTTGAATGAATAGCATGCAAGCATCGTTTTGCGCAAGCGAAAGTATAACACGTCGTTTTGTTCTAGTTTTCTTGTTTCCAAGGAATTGGCCTATCAAAATAATCATTCAAGACATGGGTATTGAAGTTGTTTAGTATATTCACCATTTCTTTTCTTTTATTCATTCCGCGTAACGCGCATCAAGCAACATTCGCAGAAAAATGTATAACTTGGATCTCTCCATCAAATGAGTGAGTTTCCTGTCAATGGCTCCCAAATCAGACGATAATAGGGCATTAGGCCAAAAAGGACCCATCGGACTGTACTACTCGAGCCAACTAAGTTATTTATTAGTGACATACTTTTGCATTCATTTTTCTTCATTCATTTTTTTTCTTCGTTTCTTTTTTCTTTTTTTCTTTGTAAGCAACTCAACACCCATCAATATGAACATAACAGTAATAACAATGGCCAAATTCCTCTTCAACTTGAAAACTATTCTAATAAATCGTGTATACTTAAGCTTTTTCATCACATTAGCATGCATGAAATAAATTCAAACTATTTCGAGATATTAATCATGGCAATTGAAAAATTTTCATGAATAGCATATTAACGGTAATTCCATGAAGGAAAAATAATTTAATCAAGCCATAAACAAATTTTAGAACTCAATTAATGCGTAATCATCCGTATTTGTGGCATATGAAGGAGTTTTAAAATGATGATATTTGGTGATAGATTCTTCTCAAAAAAATCTTAAGGTCTCATACACACCCCCCAACTAAAGATGGACATTGTCCTCAATGTCGAAAGGCTTACGAGTTTATTCAAGCAAGCAACCTAGAAAGCATATAAAATCTACACTACTGGAAAAAACACACCGTGATCAAATGGCGGATCCCGAATCTTTAATTGTGGAGGAAGTTGTTCAATTTGCTCCTTGCGCTCCTCGGCGAGTAATCTTCCTCCAACGACTAAGCTGGATCCCAACAACGTAACTCCCAGCATCTCTATAAGATGTTCACCTGTATCCTGCAAGAGATGAGTCACGACAATCCATTTTAGTCTAAGATTCTTCTTGATAAAAATATTCCAAATGTAGTCATCAAAATAGTTGAAATAAATTAAAGCAAGCTGACGACTACTCCCTGAAAGATATGCACTACTCTCGGTATGATGCTCGATCAATAGGGAGAGGGGTAAATGATTTTGGGAAGAAACTGGAAGAGGGAATGGTTCTGACTCCATGGCGATAATCTCAAAACCCTTGTCCCTACTTGTGTCCTCCTCCTGTTCATCCAAAATTGATAGCTCGTCCTCTCTTTTGCACACACTTTCTGCCATGTATATATTTTTATTCGTGTCCTCAACGTGACATGGCTTGCTCGATTTTCCTGCAATAGAAGATAAACTCGTATTAGATTTTTTAAATTGAGTTTCAAAAACATTACCTTCTTCTAAGCTAGTGGCAATCAGAGTAAGATTTTCAATGGATTTCTGAATATGCCGACTCCGAGCAAGGAAATTCTCTTGGAATTGATGGGATGTTGCCTCATGTTTCTGAATAATCAGGTGAACTTCCTCGTTCAAGGATTGCAAAGGTACGTTTACGCTTTGCTCTTCTTGATCAAGGCACGAAGGCTCCGTTGAATCGCACTCTGAAGTCTCTTTCATGGTTTCTTCATTTTCTTGCAGAGACTCTATGTATTCCCACGCCACTGTCGGCGTCATGCCTCCCAATAATTCATGCAGCTGTGGTCGTAGTCCATCTAGGAAGGACGCCATAAGCTCTTCATTTGTGTACCCATGCTGCGGATAGCTCGATACTATGTTTGTGAACCTCCTCCAGGCCTGAAAGAAAGTTTCACAGTCAGTTTGATTAAAATTAACGATCTTGAGCTTCTTCATCCTATGTTTGTGTGCATTAGCGTACTTTGCATCATACAGATTATTTGTGCAATAGAAATTCATATACTCCATTTTAAAAAAAACTAAAATAAAATAAAAAAAAGTTTATGTACAGTAAAGTGGAAAGATCTCACCGAAAGTCCTCTAAATAAAATAAACTGTGGTAACAAACCATTCCTCCCCGGCAATGGCGCCGAAAACTTGGTGGACCGGAAAGGTGCTCTCTCTCAAGCGCAAGAGTCCGTACAAGTAATATAATCTGGGAGTCCAGATGTCGAATCCTCGGGAGGAAATCTGTTGTAACCACAATTCAAATCAAATAGAAATCCTACGAAAAGAAACTAACCACTTCAACAATGATGACGGTGATAGTGATGTGAATACGTGAACAATATAAACAAGGAAATTCGTGTATGAAAGTATCGACGAAAAGTTTGCACATGGTATGGGTTCGTTAGGATCAATAATTCGTATTAATTTGGTTGACAAGTATAACGCAATGAATTCTCCTTTTGGGAGCAATTCGCCGGAAAATACCCAGTATAACTCAATGAATTCTCCTTTTGGGAGCAATTCATTGGAAGATACCCTTTTGGGGGTTCAAGCACTATATTCAATAAGATCGTCGCTAAAGTTATAATACGATATGAAACTCTCTTTTGGAGAGATCAAAACTACGGTATGAAACTCCCTTTTGGGGAGATCAAAAATCACCCTTTTGGGGCGATCATCAACTCAATCACTTCTTTTGGAAGATGAAAAAGACGATTTACGAACAAAGATTACAACTTTAACGACGTTTAACGATTTAGCACAAAGAATACAACCAAATAAACACGCATCATATCCCCTAACTACGCCATACCATGTACAATAACAAATTAGCTACTCATGGTGCAAGAATAATCAAGGTTCATAGCAAAATACATTGATCTAATAGCAAAATACGATGAAAAACACCAAAATACGGAGTAGAAGTTAAGAAATTTATCACCAAATATCCTTGAAAACCACCAAAACTCTCTGGAAATAAGAAAATAGCCTCTGGAATTTTACAGAATTTTGTGGTGGCGAAATACGGCTCCTAGAGCCTCTAATACGCTCAAAATATGCTAAAATCTGCTTGAATACGCTCAAAAAAGCCTAGGAATACCTTAAATAGAGGCATTGCGGGTTTACTGTGCTTCGCGGGTGAAACCCGCACCCAATTCTCGTTTAAACCCAAACCCGCAACCGCATCGATCCTCAGCCGTTCGATCTTGGGCGGGATTCAATCTCGGTGCGCCACGTGTCCACCCGCTTCACCATTGAGTTCGGATCGAACTTGGTTTCGATAATCGCCGTTGGATCTCCAAGCAACGGCCAAGATGCGGCCGCGTAGCCAGCTTGCGAGTTCGTTTGCGGGGAAGTTGTGGACCGTCCGATCTAAGCCTTGTTAGATCTCGACCGCTCGTTCTGCGTTAAGGTTCGCCCGCTGCTGCTTCGGAGGAGAGCCGCTGTCGACCGTTGGATGATCGATCGATGGCCATCTTATCGATGAGGCAGGAAGCCGCTCGATGTGTGCCACGTCGCCCGCCAAATTTCACGCGCATCCGCTTCGCTCAGATCGCTTCTCGCCCGTTGGATCGTGATCTTGCGGTGGATATTCGCCCACGTCACCTCTTAGCAGCGACCGTCCGATGCGGGCGGAAGCCGTTCCGATGCTGCCACGTGGCAGCTTATGATTTGCTGGCGACCGTATTTTCGTATTTCCTTGAGTATTTCCCATTTAATTGGTATTCTGCATTCAAAAATTCACAGTAATTAGCACAGGTCTCAGAAAAATACAAATAAATAGTCGTTGGAATCGTGAGATCGAGACCAAGCTAGGAAAAATATAAAAAATGCAGAAACACTTCGTTAATTGCTGTTTTATGCTCAAATAAGGTGTTTTCTCTAATAAATAGTTGTGTACAAAATACGTATGAATTAGAGAACAGTGTAGCATCACATGAGCACAAAATAGGGCTAAATGGGGGGGGTTAAATATGTAATATTTAACCCGAATCAGGCCACCTGACGACGGCGGCGTCGGAAAATCACAGCAGCAGCCGGCAGCGGCGGCTGCTATTGCTGTTGCGTGAAAAAGGACGGCCGTCGGGATTGCAAAGGGCTGCAGTCGGTGTCAGCGGCCTAGGGGGGTCGGCGGTGACCCTCCAGGGATCAGGAGGCAGCGGTGGGGGAAAGAGCAGCCGGCGGGCTGCTGTGGCTGCTCGTTTGCGCGAAGCGAAAGCCGCCGGTCGGCGGGAGCAGCAAACACAACGGCGGCAGGGGGTTTTGCAGGTGGTCGGGGCGGAGAACGGCAAGGTGCGGCTGTGGGTCGGGTCTCCGACGATGAAGTGAGGGGAAAGAGAGATGAGAGCGAGAGGGGAAAGGGTTAACTCGGGGAAGAGATTTGGTGGCGGCTGGGAGCACAAGACCCTATCTTTTGAGTTAAACGTGAATGGGTTTAGGTTATAAAATGAATTTTAATTGCTATTTTGCTAATGAATATTGGGTACTTGGGTGTGAGAGATAGAGATAGGAGGAGTGGACTTAGGGGAAAAGAAAGGTGTTATTAGCGGCATCATAATATCCCATTGATACGTATAAGACAAATGAGGGATTGGTTAAGATTTTGATTTAAATTTGAAATTCAAATTGATTAGGGCTAATCAAGGATTGGAGTTTGATTAGGGGATAAGTTTCACTACGGGCATCGGAAAAATAATCCAAAAATACCGGGACGATCGCAGAGATGAGAATACGGGGCTACGGAGTCGGTCGCGTGCTACGCCTACCGAGAATTATCGTAAAATCGGGAACCGCGTATTGGTGCCAAAAGATCAAAACACCCTTCCATTCAAAGCTGTTTTGCGAGAAAACGAGCCGTGAAATGACGTTCCCAAAAATTACTATAAAATTCTACACTTCCATACGGTCACAACGGCATATCACATCGTATATACCGAAACCAAGAAAGAGCCAAATAAAATACGTGCACGAAAAAGTACGTGCACATAGAAATCCATAAGATCGGAAAACGACCGTTACAGAAATCCCGAAGAATCCGCGCGCGGGATCGAGTTGTTTAGGGTTTTCGAAAACCCTTTTTCGTCCGCCGTCCGCTGCTTCGCTGTCTGATCGTCGCGCGCATGAGATGAAGAGAGCTCGGGTCTGGGTTTCTTTTGGAAAGGGTGTAACGGGTGAGAGAATTAGTGGGGGGGAGAGAGAATTAGTGGGGAGAGTTAATAAAAAGGAAATGGCCAAAGATGGGCCTCGGCTTTTAAAAAATGAATCGTTACATCCTCCCCCCTAAAAAAAATTCCGTCCTCGGAATTGAAAGAATCAAGACTTACTCAAAAAGATAGGGGTAGCGCTCCAGCATCTCGTCTTCTCGTTCCCAAGTAGCCGCGCCTGGTGCATTGCGATGCCATAATATCTTATCCAAGTTGACTGTCTTGTTCCTCAGGTTCTTCTGATGTCAATCGATGAGCTCCACTAGCTGCTGCTCGTACGTCAGGTCTGGGCACACTGAAATCTCTGAATGGTCCACCATGTGCGCTGGATCTCCCACACATTTTCGTAGCTGAGAAATGTGTAACACATTATGCACTCTTTCTAAGGATGGAGGCAGTGCAATCTTGTAAGCCACTTCTCTCACCCGCTCAAGTACATCAAACAGTCCAATGTAGCGTGGTCTAAGCTTTCCTTGTCTGCCGAAACGAATCAGACCACGATTTGGTGAAATCTTCAAAAATACCTTGTCTCCTGGATGAAACTCAAAATGTCTTCGTCTCGAATCTACCCAATGCTTATACCTGTATTGAGCCAACTACAGTCTCTCTCTGATCGTCCGTACCACATCAACTGCCTCTACTATCATCTCAGGTCCAATCAATTCTCGATCTCCAACGTCGTCCCAGCTCAAGGGGACCGACACTTCCTTCCATATAATGCTGCAAATGGCGCCATCCCGATACTCGCCTGATGACTGTTATTGTATGCGAATTCCACGAGGTGTAGGTGATCTTCCCACGACCCCTTGAAATCTAACATGCATGCTCGCAACATGTCCTCAAGGATCTGAATGGTGCGCTCTGACTGCGCATCTGTCTGAGGATGGTAGGCAGTGCTAAACTTGAGATGAGTGCCAAGATTCTTCTGAAGGCTCTTCTAAAAATGTGATGTGAACTGGGTGTCTCTGTCTGAAACTATTGTAGAGAGATGATGCCCTCGAGGCTATTTATCTCTGTGTGTATAACACAAACGTCTTGTTCGAAATAACAGTAAGCTGTTTGGTAATAATTTATCTAAGTTATTTTATTATGTAGTAAACATTAGATATTAACTTAGGTAAATTCCTGAGGCTTTATGAAAGGTCAAACAGGTATCGAGATGAGTATCTCGATCATGGAGAAATATTTGACCGTCTGAAGTGTAAGTCTAAAAGGGTTCGTGGTCGTAGATATTTCGAGACAAGGATATCGAAACATCGGATAGACCATTGTGTCTTAGTCGTTTAGCGGTGGCGATGATCTCATGATCGTTTGACTTGGCAAAGTCGAAGACGAGACACAGGTGCTCATTAGAGAATGAGTTTACTGAACGATCCACAAGATTTATCATATGGTTATATTG
Source organism: Scilla litardierei (assembly GCA_030789695.1). NCBI lineage: Eukaryota > Viridiplantae > Streptophyta > Magnoliopsida > Asparagales > Asparagaceae > Scilla > Scilla litardierei. The sequence goes on from CM061136.1 coordinate 16,809,453, forward strand.
ACCAATCTGTCAATGATAACTCTTAGTGATGATAGACAAGTTGGTCTTTTGACTTGAGGTCATTTTACGAACCTGTGCGTGAACGGTGCCACTTAGATCACTGACCTAGCTTCGAAGCTAGGCCTGTCGAAAGGTCTTTGATTGCGTATCACTTGAAGCGTACAAGAAAAGTAATGACCAAGAGAGGATTCATCTCTCCCGGTCAATGGGAGTTAGTGTCGTGGAGTTAGTTCGGTCTTTAGTAAAATCTCTGGAGGAGTGGGAGCACGGAAAGAGCTGGGCTTAGATTGAGTAGATCGGGCTCTAGGCTTCGCAGTCGTCGTCCTCTTCTTCTTAAGAGGAGGCGAGGAGGAGGATGGACGGGTCGATTTGGTACGGCGTTTAGTTTGAGGGGGTCCGTAGGAGGAGACTCGACAGTCATAGGAGACGGACTAGATGGACAGATGGGGATACGTTTCTTCGCCATAATCGAGACGAGACAACACAAACAACGCAAGAAATCGACAGAAATCGAAAGCTAAAACCCTAACACAAACCCTAGGTCGAACTGAAATTGAATTTTGACCTAGAAGGAAACCCTAGGAGCTGAGAGAAGGTGAGAGTGATACCCTAGGAGGAGATAGGAGAGATTGGCACCGGCGGAGATGGCCGGAGATCGACGGTAAATGGCAGTCGGACGGCGAAGGAAGGAGAGAAGTCGCGGGGTTAGGGCCGAGGAGAAAAGTTTGCACCGATTAGAATGAGTTCTAATCGATGCGGGCAAGAATAAAAACGATTGGAATGCCAAAAGACGCAACAACCCCTGTGCATTTAGTCGGTCACAATTCAAGTGCTGACCGACTAGAATGAGATCTAGTCGGTCGGCCAATGAGCTTGAACCGACTAAGTGCAAACAGTAACTGAAGCCAAATTTTGAGCAAGAGTTAGTAGGTCTGAGTTCATTCACTGATCGACTAAAACTGAATCTAGTCGGTCGGCCATTGAACTTGGACCGACTAAGAGAGTCCAAAAATTTGAAATTTAGAAATTTTGAGTTCTCTCCTAATCGCACTTGGACGATACATCGAAATACTCTCATACATCATTATACTACCCCATAAAACATCGAAAATCTTAAGCACGACGTTCATGAATATTTCGAGCATAAATTCCGAAAATTCAACCAAAAATCCAGAAAATTCCAATACATCTAGCATGAGCATATATAAACGAAATTTATTAGCATGCAAGATTATTGAACAAAATATGAATCCTAAATCTCGGATTCACCCATAATCCCCAATTCTCGACGTAACCGCACAAAGGAGTCTTCCTTGAGTGGTTTCGTGAAAATATCGGTGATTTGCTTCTGGGTTTCAACGTACACTAAAATGATGTCCTTTTTAGCAACATGATCATCTAGGAAATGGTGTCGGACATCTATGTGTTTAGAACGGGAATGGTGTACCGGATTCTTAGAGAGACATATTGCACTTTGGTTTTCCACCATGATAGGGCAAGTATCACAGTTTATACCAAAGTCTTTAAGAGTGTGTCTCATCCAAAGAACCTGAGCACACGCAGCACCGGCGGCAATATATTCTGCCTCGGTGGTTGAAAGTGATACAGAATTCTGCTTCTTGGAAAACCAAGAGACAAGAGAATTTCCTATAAAATGGCAAGTGCCACTAGTACTTTTCCGGTCGGATTTGCATCCCACATAATCTGCGTCACTATATGAGATTAACTCATATGTGCTAGACTTTGGATAAAGTAATCCGAAGTCGAGTGTGTAACTTAAATAACAGAAATTACGTTTTACCGCTACTAAGTGAGATTCCTTAGGTTGAGACTGATAACGAGCACATACACATACATCAAACATTAAATCGGGCCTACTAGCAGTGAGATATAATAAACTACCTATCATACCTCGATATAGACGAATGTCTACATCTTTACCGGCTGTATCTTTATCAAGATGTGTAGTCGTGCTCATTGGAGTCTTCTTGCCTGAGGCATTCTCCATTCCAAATCGCTTTAGCAACTCCACCGTGTACTCGGTTTGGTGGATGAAGATTGCATCGTTCATTTGGCGAATTTGGAGACCTAAGAAATACTTGAGCTCACCCATGTGGCTCATCTCAAATTGATCCTTCATAACATTAGAAAACTCTTCGCAAAGAGTGAAGTTAGTAGCACCGAAAATGATATCATCAACATAAATTTGAACTAAAATAATATCATTATTCGAATACTTAACAAATAATGTAAAATCAACTTCACCTATTTTAAAACCCAAATCCAAAAGAAAATTCTTTAGAAGGTCATACCAAGCTCGAGGAGCTTGTCTCAAACCGTAAAGTGCTTTCTTAAGTTTGAAAACGTGATTTGGAAATTTTTCATTTATAAAACCCGGAGGTTGAGAAACATAAACTTCCTCAACGACATCTCCATTTAAAAACACACTTTTTACATCCATTTAAAAGAGTTTAAAATCTTTATGGCATGCAAAAGATAATAATAATCTAATAGATTCTAATCTAGCTACCGGAGCAAATGATTCTTCGAAATCTATACATTCCTCTTACCGGTAGCCTTGAGCTACTAACCGAGCTTTGTTTCGGACGATGATTTGGTTCTCGTCGGTCTAGTTCTTGAAAATCCACTTCGTTCCTATAACGGTGTGGTTCTTCGAGGGCAATGGAACAAGCTCCCAAACCTCATTCCTCTCAAATTGAATGAGTTCCTCCTCCATGGCTAGGATCCAAGCACTATCTTCGCACGCTTCGTTAATATTCTTTGGCTCAATTGAGGAGGCAAATGCACAATGAGCGAAGTAGTTGACTTGACATCTCTTCTTGACACTATCAAGGATGTTGCCAATGATTTGCTCATGGGGATGGTTATGAACTGTATGAAGCCGTTTGGGAATTCCCTGATCACTAGGAACATTCTCAAAAGACTCATTAGTATGGTTAGTATCATTAGAATCAATAGAATTAGAATTACCAATAGAATCACATAAAACATCCATGGAGTCATCATCATTAGTAATTCTAACAGGGACAAAATTTTCATTAAATGAAACATGAAGTGATTCCTCGATCGTTGAGGTTCGTTTGTTGTATATCCGGTAGGCTTTGCTACGGGAGGAATATCCAACAAATATCCTCTCATCGGATCTTGGATCAAATTTGTCCAAACTACCATACATGTTTTTAATAAAACATTTTGCGCCGAAAACTCGAAAATGTTTAACTTGAGGCAATCTACCAAACAACAATTCATAACAAGTTTGGTTGGTGCCGGGCCTCAAAAGTATTCTATTAAACACATAGCAAGCAGTATGTACCGCTTCTGTCCAAAATTGATGGCCAAGTTGGCTATCATCAAGCATAGTGCGAGCACATTCCACTAGCGTCCTATTCTTCCTCTCAACAACACCATTTTGAGGGGGTGCGTGTAACGACTGGTTTTTGTATGATTGGATTATCAGTGTGTTTTGCTTGTAATGGTGGGTTCTCTCCTTGTGTGGGTTCCATTTCCATAGTTCTCGCTTCCATTCATCTCGTTGAGATTTCCTAGCTTTCGTTTTCATTCCTTTTGGTGTGATCTTTTAGCTTCTTCCTTAGAATTATTGAAGTCGGAGTAAGTCACTCGGGACGAGCTTCATATCGATCATATCTTAGAGTATAAATCGATCCTAGAAGCCATAGAAATCTCCCGAAGCTTCGCGCTTCGAATCGACACTTTTCGTGCACGTTAGTTGGTTCAAGAAGGAGAACCAACCGACTAGATCTCAATCTAGTCGGTCGGCAATCCTTAATGGACCGACTAGTGGGCTTTGATTATAATTCAGGAGTTACTGTTTATCTTTAGTCGGTCTAAGAACATCTTTCGACCGACTAGATGCTAAACTAGTCGATCAGGAATCCTTCTCAGACCGACTAACTCTCATTTCCATGATCTCTCTCAGAATTCAGCCTTTAGTCGGTCAATGAACACTCACCGACCGACTAGTTCTCAAACTAGTCGGTTGACAAGCCTTCACAGACCGACTAACTCATAGTCCAGTTTTCCTGAGCGAGCTACTGTTTACTCTTAGTCGGTCTGCGTTGATCAACCGACTGACTAGTTCCCAAACTAGTCGGTCACCAATCCTTCTTTGACCGACTAATCAGCCCAGGAAACCCTAGTTTTGCCCTAGCCGCCACACTTTTCTATAAATACGCCCCAAACGTTTTCTTTTTCTTCCTCATCACCCCAAACCCTAATTTCTCCCCCATTGAGCCCCCTTCTTCCCCAAACCATTGATCCTTCATCCCAAGCTCATCCATCATCATCCAAACCCTCATTTCACATATCCTACCTCTCCTCAACCTCAAACCCCCATCAAATCCCCAAAAGCCTCATCCAAACCCATTTCTCCAGGTTTTCCCTCATTTCCAGATCTGAGCCGGATCGTTCTTCCGTTGCCGTGGTTGCTCGGCATCGTTTCTCCGCTTCTTCACGGGTATTGTTCTTCCTTTAATAATCTCATAACCCACACTTGATATTTGTGAAACCCAAATAAAATGGATCATTAGAAATCGTAGGGTTCGATTGTGAATACGGATTAGTTACCATTCTAATGCTGTTTTTCCATGACAGTGATCCATTCCCGTAGATAACAAATTTGTGTGATGTGCCTACGTTGATCGTTCTCCTCGGTGCCAGGCAAGTGAAACTTGCATCTTTTGATTTGGGCCATGCCTTAGGCCATTTACCTTGCTTTAGCGTAAAAGAGACTAGACGGTGAAAGGATAGCCGTCTAGACGCCATTGATCTAGCTTGACAACGAAGCTTGGTCCGTCACCTTCATCATGCTTGTATGTCACGTTTACTTTCCTTAAACGGTACGCGTATTAACTGTTCATGTCATCCATGCATCCTTAACTGCTGTTGCATTTTAACTGCCACGTTTAATTTCAATTAACGGTACGCGAATATGTTCATGTCATTGCATTTTGCCTGTCACGTTTAAATATAATTAACGGTACGCGAATATCTGCTCATGTCATTGCATGCTTGAATACTCATCGTGATTGCGTAGCTTCGCTACATACTTGTACTATTTGTCCTGGCTAGGCACCCACCTTGCGTGGGCACAATCCTATGCCAAATACACTTTCTGGCTCGTGTTCCAGAAGACGAGCTCAACACAGCCTGCGGGTAATAGGGCACTCGTTGAGTGATCCCTTGTACTTGATGCGACACTTGAATACAGCCTGAGGGCATAGGGCGCTCGTTGAGTGATCCCTTGTACTTGACACTTGAATACAGCCTGCGGGCAATAGGGCATCCATGTGTGGGTGATCCCTTGTACTTGTTACTTGACAATACTTGTCACACTTACCACTTGTACTTGTCCGTGTTTACTTGTAAAACTTGTTATCCATGACATACTTGTCACTTGCTACTTGTACTTTACTTGTCACTTCCATACTATACTTGCCCTGCCATGCATCATACTATAACTGCTAGGTTGTTAGTTTACCTTTCTTTCAGTTTCCTTGCACAAGTCTTTCCAGACTTGCTGACATGTGCCCCTCTCTCTTTTGGGTGTCACATGTTAGACCCAGAGCCAGAGCTTTGTTGCAGGGGATATGGTGTTGCTGATGCTGCTGTTTGCTGTGGTGGTGAGTGGACACCAGGGGCCTGTCTTGAAGACCGCTCGTGTTCCCTTCTTTGTTTATGTTTGCTGTTAGTTGTTGGTGCGTGGCACCTTTGTATGTATGTTATACTTTGTTGGCCATGATTTGGGCCTTAGACTCTTTTCCTTTTAGCCTGGTGGCTTTTCTGTGATACTGTAATTCATTCAATGGATATTCAGAGATTTCTCTTTTGTCTCTTTCCTTTATTATTATTGTTGTTTCGTTTCGCGTTGCAAGGACCTGCCATATGATAATTTATACGCTTATCAGACTTGGAGTTTCACAGCTTCAAGTCTGAGCGGACCTTCTCACGTCTCGCCTCCACATTTTTGGGAAGCGGGGCGTGACAGGTTTTATTGGTGGCCCATGTAGGTCCATTTGCAAATGCGAACTATCGGAACAACGATAATAATTATAAAATGTCCATTAAATGAATTAGAACATCCAAGTTATAAGCCCGGAGTCTAGGTTTTTAGCGTTCCTATGTCTTAGGTGGCTGGTAGACGTGTTAGAGCATATGTCTCAGCTTAGTAGGAAATCCATTAGATCAGGACCCTAGCTAGACTTAGATAGACGTCTGTGCTTGCTAGTTAGGAATCCTTGATTGTTAGCTAGACTCCATGTTAGTGATTTGTTTGATTGTCTTAAGAGTTACCTTAGTGGTTCCCGCCTAGCTCTGGCCATGATAGACTCCTAGGATTTCTTTAGCCGTTTGCTTGGGTTCATCGATTTCGGGCCCAACAGAACATGATCTTGATTCCCTTAGAACCTTCCTGAGATCTATATATTCTAACCCATTAGAAGCTTTAGTGTTAAGGTTCCCTTGGCCTTTAGTTAACCCGATGGTTAGAACCCCCCCCCCCCCCCTGATTCAATCTTTCCTGGTCACTACACTTTGGTGTTACTGACCGTAGATCTTCATCATGGTTTTCTTGCATCGTAATTTAGGCGCATTCAATTCACATGACCACCTCATTACAATTATCCTTGATCTTTCAAATGTTTTCCGTTGCAACTCTTGATTCTTCCAAAGTTATTTTCGAATGCTTTCCTTATTTGAAGTTTCACTCAATTTAAATTTTGTTCTAAACTTCTTTAAATATGTCTCCCTAAATTTCGATGGAGTTAAAAGTCGTTCTTGAATTTTGAAGACTTTTGGTTGTAATTTTAAAGTTACTATATTGTACTATTTTTCTAACAATGTATCTTTCGCATTTCGATTTTTAAACTTTATTACTATCCTGATGGTTCGATATACAGTCCTTTTTCCTAACTACAAAAAAAATTTATTTTAACCACTTATCTTACATACCTTTAGGGGTATTTTCCCAAACTGAATGGACTTCAACTAATTTTTGTATATATCAATTATAGGTTCGTCGTACTCGTACTTCAAAAGTTTTATACCAACACGTTCTTTTGGCGAATCCTTATTTCCCTAAAAGTATCTTCGATATTCTTCTTTCGTTAAGTTTAAATTTGTTCGAAACGCTTTTGATATATGTAAGGTTTCATGCTCCTTCGCCGACTTAAATTATTTATGTTTTTAAAATATCGAAACTTGTGTTGAGATTTTTAGATTTGAAGTTTATAATATTTTCAGCATATACTTTCGTATCGATATAAATGTCTTGTCCCTTTTCATATACCAATTTCATTCTGAACCGTATTTCTATTTTCCTAACTCGATTCATAATTTCTTTTCTTACTTGTGCCATTAAAATTCTATTCGAAAACACCTCGTGCTTACTCTTAATAAACTTTTCAAGTCCCTTTGGACTTCGGCTTTTAGCAAGTCGATTTTATGCTCAACATTTTCCATATTTCAGACTTTTGTAATTTAAAAAAAAAATTTTACTATTTCAAAATCATTCCTAACTTAGACCCTTCATAAAACGGTTTAAAAGTTTTAATACTAACTCGATGAGTTTAAATATCCTTTTCTCTTTCCATACTACTAAGATATTATCTTTCCATTCACCATACACACTTTTAAGATAATTTCTAAAATATGACTTCAATTATTTTTATATATCGGTACCACGTTTGTTTGCTCGTACTTTAAGATCTTGTATAAATCCGTTGTTTGGCAAATCCGGGTCCCTAAAAAAGGGTATTTAAAATGTTATTTATTTGGAATTTCTCTTCAGTTTTAAAAACTTGTAAGCTTTTAGCATGGGCCTAAATTTTCACACTATAGTTGATCGGATTTCATTCTTTGAATTTCGAAATTTTGCCGAAATATTGTATTAAGCTACTGCCGTATAATATTTTCGAACCTCTCCGTTGCAAATCTTGAACTTTCTGATTCCTAAGTTTAAATTTGTTCGGAACTTCAATATATATACTTTTACCTCATACCCTTTCGTTGACTTAAATTTATTTTTGAATTTCGAAAGTTTTAACGAGATTTGATTACTGTTTTATAATGTTTTTCCAGCCTTTGCTTTCATACCTATTTAAATATCTCGTCCCTTTTCATATATCAATTTAAATTCTGAGCTTACTAATTTTTCCCAAATTCGATTTATTAAGTTTTTCCTTTCTTATTTATGCCGTTCAAATGATTCATCACGCTCCCTTAATATACCTTCCAAGTCACACATGATTTCAGCTTTCAACAAACCAAGGATATGTTCAACATTTTCTCTATTCCAATTTTTGGAAAATTATGTTTTCGTAACCATTTTCTGACCTGGACCTTCCATAATTTGGTTTTAAAAGCTTATTACGAATTTTGATAAACCTACTACTAAGTTTTCCGTTCACCATACATGCTTTTAGAAAATTTCTAAACTAAATCGAATTTCGAATATTTTTATAACAGTGCTAGGCTCATTAGCTCGTATGTTAAGAGCTTTGTGTAAAACAGTCTCTTTTTGGCAAATCCTGATTCCTCTAAAAGTAGTTTCAATATTGATTACTTTAAATTTTCCCTGGCTTAAGGATTTTGAAAGCATTCAACCTGAGTTTAAAATTTTCAATTAATTTAATTTCATTTCAAACTTTGCAAACGTTATTAAGTTACTACCGTGTAATATTTTCTAAACTACGACCTCAAAATCCGTGTAAATGATTTACTTCCTTTTTAATGACTTTATGTAAGCCAATAAACCGTTTTCTCCTATTATGTATATTCGACTCGAACTTATTTCAAACAATTTGTTTTATCGACCTCTAAATATTTTTATACGAAAAGGGACTCCAACTTTTGAAGTATAACGGTTTTCAAACTTTTCGTATTTTAGAATATGTTAATTACACTATTTTCCATGTGTCCTAATGGAGCATCATTACATCATTACACGACCGTTTTCATGCTTATCGATCCTTCTATTCGTTACGCTTTTGATTTCGATTTCTTTCCTTTTGTCTAGCCAATAGAGCTTGTCGTTGCCTGTGTCAACCTTGTTATAGTTTGGTGGGCCCATTAGTTAAGTGGTTATGTCGTCGTAGTGTTGATTTCGTGGTGTGTATATAGTGGTATGGGTGTTGGCATTTGTATGTTATGTGTAGGTAATTTTCTGCTTGAGTATGATGTGATATACGTATGATAACAGAATGATAATTTTGATTGGTACTACTTGTTTTATGAGATGTCGTATGCGTGTATATCAGGAGGTATACCCGACTATTGCATCTCTTAAACTTGTATGTAGTTGATGTGTTGTTATGGTAATTATAAATGGATGGATATGGTGTGAAAATATGTGATACGTGGATGTGTATGCCTTGAAGTTGTATTGGTATGTGTATGGATACTGTGTTACGCATATAAATGTCCTGCTATGATTTGAGTCTCACTCAAGCTTGAGTGGGTATACTCTATGTACCTTGGTATAATTGTATGTGGTGGTGAATAGTGATGGATGATGTATGTATGGTGTTTGAGTTGTTTGTGCTTGGTTGTGTTACGCACACGATTGTGGGTGGCTATACCAATATATAGTTATAGGACTATATGTGAGGTGAAAATATGGTGAAATATTTGCATGTATTTGAATGACTAAATAAATGTGAAATTATTTTCAAATAAGAGAGGCTTGGTTATTTTCTTATAGTAAGTAATAAGTGTTTATTGTTGTATAAATATATTGACTATATATATGTTAGAAAGTCCGAGGACGGACTTTATTCTAAGGTGGGTAGGATGTAACGACTGGTTTTTGTATGATTGGATTATCAGTGTGTTTTGCTTGTAATGGTGGGTTCTCTCCTTGTGTGGGTTCCATTTCCATAGTTCTCGCTTCCAGTCATCTCGTTGAGATTTCCTAGCTTTCGTTTTCATTCCTTTTAGTGTGATCTTTTAGCTTCTTCCTTAGAATCATTGAACTCGGAGTAAGTCACTCGTGACGAGCTTCATATCGATCATATCTTAGAGTATAAATCGATCCTAGAAGCCATAGAAATCTCCAGAAGCTTCGCGCTTCGAATCGACACTTTTCGTGCACGTTAGTTGGTTCAAGAAGGAGAACCAACCGACTAGATCTCAATCTAGTCGGTCGGCAATCCTTAATGGACCGATTAGTGGGCTTTGATTATAATTCAGGAGTTACTGTTTATCTTTAGTCGGTCTAAGAACATCTTTCGACCGACTAGATGCTAAACTAGTCGGTCAGGAATTCTTCTCAGACCGACTAACTCTCATTTCCATGATCTCTCTCAGAATTCAGCCTTTAGTCGGTCAATGAACACTCACCGACCGACTAGTTCTCAAACTAGTCGGTTGACAAGCCTTCACAGACCGACTAACTCATAGTCCAGTTTTCCTGAGCGAGCTACTGTTTACTCTTAGTCGGTCTGCGTTGATCAACCGACCGACTAGTTCCCAAACTAGTCGGTCACCAATCCTTCTTTGACCGACTAATCAGCCCAGGAAACCCTAGTTTTGCCCTAGCCGCCACACTTTTCTATAAATACGCCCCAAACGTTTTCTTTTTCTTCCTCATCACCCCAAACCCTAATTTCTCCCCCATTGAGCCCCCTTCTTCCCCAAACCATTGATCCTTCATCCCAAGCTCATCCATCATCATCCAAACCCTCATTTCACATATCCTACCTCTCCTCAACCTCAAACCCCCATCAAATCCCCAAAAGCCTCATCCAAACCCATTTCTCCAGGTTTTCCCTCATTTCCAGATCTGAGCCGGATCGTTCTTCCGTTGCCGTGGTTGCTCGGCATCGTTTCTCCGCTTCTTCACGGGTAGTATTCTTCCTTTAATAATCTCATAACCCACACTTGATATTTGTGAAACCCAAATAAAATGGATCATTAGAAATCGTAGGGTTCGATTGTGAATACGGATTAGTTACCATTCTAATGCTGTTTTTCCATGACAGTGATCCATTCCCGTAGATAACAAATTTGTGTGATGTGCCTACGTTGATCGTTCTCCTCGGTGCCAGGCAAGTGAAACTTGCATCTTTTGATTTGGGCCATGCCTTAGGCCATTTACCTTGCTTTAGCGTAAAAGAGACTAGACGGTGAAAGGATAGCCGTCTAGACGCCATTGATCTAGCTTGACAACGAAGCTTGGTCCGTCACCTTCATCATGCTTGTATGTCACGTTTACTTTCCTTAAACGGTACGCGTATTAACTGTTCATGTCATCCATGCATCCTTAACTGCTGTTGCATTTTAACTGCCACGTTTAATTTCAATTAACGATACGCAAATATGTTCATGTCATTGCATTTTGCCTGTTATTTTTAAATATAATTAACGGTACGCGAATATCTGCTCATGTCATTGCATGCTTGAATACTCATCGTGATTGCGTAGCTTCGCTACATACTTGTACTATTTGTCCTGGCTAGGCACCCACCTTGCGTGGGCACAATCCTATGCCAAATACACTTTCTGGCTCGTGTTCCAGAAGACGAACTCAACACAGCCTGCGGGTAATAGGGCACTCGTTGAGTGATCCCTTGTACTTGATGCGTGAATACAGCCTGAGGGCATAGGGCGCTCGTTGAGTGATCCCTTGTACTTGACACTTGAATACAGCCTGCGGGCAATAGTGCATCCATGTGTGGGTGATCCCTTGTACTTGTTACTTGACAATACTTGTCACACTTACCACTTGTACTTGTCCGTGTTTACTTGTAAAACTTGTTATCCATGACATACTTGTTACTTGCTACTTGTACTTTACTTGTCACTTCCATACTATACTTGCCCTGCCATGCATCATACTATAACTGCTAGGTTGTTAGTTTACCTTTCTTTCAGTTTCCTTGCACAAGTCTTTCCAGAGTTGCTGACATGTGCCCCTCTCTCTTTTGGGTGTCACATGTTAGACCCAGAGCCAGAGCTTTGTTGCAGGGGATATGGTGTTGCTGATGCTGCTGTTTGCTGTGGTGGTGAGTGGACACCAGGGGCATGTCTTGAAGACCGCTCGTGTTCCCTTCTTTGTTTATGTTTGCTGTTAGTTGTTGGTGCGTGGCACCTTTGTATGTATGTTATACTTTGTTGGCCATGATTTGGGCCTTAGACTCTTTTCCTTTTAGCCTGGTGGCTTTTCTGTGATACTGTAATTCATTCAATGGATATTCAGAGATTTCTCTTTTGTCTCTTTCCTTTATTATTATTGTTGTTTCGTTTCGCGTTGCAAGGACCTGCCATATGATAATTTATACGCTTATCAGACTTGGAGTTTCACAGCTTCAAGTCTGAGCGGACCTTCTCACGTCTCGCCTCCACATTTTTGGGAAGCGGGGCGTGACAGTGCGCGAGGGAAGGAAAAGGTGTGAGTAATACCAACTTCATCACAAAAATTTGAGAAAGACTCATTGTCAAATTCCCCTCCATGATCACTGCGAATAGTGACAATGGTGGTTCCAATGAGATTTTGTACTTTCTTAACAAATATTGTGAAGTTTTCAAAAGCATCATTTTTATTACTTAAGGAAAATACCCAAGTAAATCTAGAAAAGTCATCAACGATGACAAGTCCATATTGTGCATTTCCTAATGAAGCAACTCTAGTTGGCCCAAAAAGATCTAGATGTAATAGCTCTAGAGGCCGCTTAGATGAAATGCTTTTCTTAGGTTTAAAACACGATTTAGGAAGCTTACCTCGTTGACACGAGTCACAAAAGCTTTTCTTTTGGAAGACAAGCTTAGGAAATCCTTTAATAGAGTTTAACTTGGAAAGCTTAAAAAGCGTTCCAAAGTTCACATGACCAAAACGTCGATGCCATAAGTGTTGTTCACTTGTGTTGGCAATGAGACATTGTTCATGTGATTTTGGGAGATCTAATATATAAATATCCTTATGGCGTGTGCCAGAAAATAATAAATCATTATTATCTTTTCTTAAAATATGACACATTCCTTTCGCTAAGCTAACTTTGTAACCTTTGTTACAAAGTTGGCTTATTGAAATAAGATTGTGGTTTAATCCTTTAACAAGTTAAACATCACTTTTTAGTGGTTTAGAAGGATTACCAACTTTTCCAACACCTATGATGGTTCCGCTCTCGTTGCCTCCAAAGACGACTCGGTTCCCATTTGCAATGGGCACCACTCCGGAGAGCAATTGAGCATCACCCGTCATGTGTTTTGAACACCCGCTATCGAGTATCCAATTATTCTTGGAGCTAAATTTGGATTTGTTGCTCCGTTTCTTTTTCTTGAGTACCTAAAGATAGAAATATCATTCCATGGTACCCAAGGTCATTGGGTCCTAAAAGATTAGACCTTTGGAAGACAAGTCCAATTGGACTTAGACTTCCCAATGTAATCATCATTATGCACGACATCCATAAAATAAGAATTCATGTATGCTTGTTTTTCATGCATGTTAGTGTTCTTCGGGCCCCAAATAGTGAATATTTTGGGAGCCCTATTCCTATTGGGAGCATGCATACGTTATTGATTTCTACGTGATGCATGTCGTGGATAGGCATATGGCACATGATGAAATGGTGCATGATGATAATTGTTCATATGATGATGTGGATGAACATATGCATGTGGAGAAACACGTGCGTGAGGGTGTCTCACATGGTGTGCACGTGCCCGTGGACGTGGTGCATAAAAATCATCATATGTGTGAACATGTGGAGTAGGATGTGTGTTCCTACGTGGCATGATATTGGTGTACATAAAAGCATGACCCTTCTTTGGCGGTCCACCCAAAGTGGGTTTCTTTCCAAATGAGGGTGTGTACGAAGTGGAAGCACCATTGGTAGATGAACTACCAATGAGGTGTTTGCCCCCACTCGTTGAGGCATCGGAAGTTGGCCTAACAAAGGTTGTAGACGATTTGGATGAATTTCCCATCTTATACCCCAAGCCAATGCGATGATTGGCCGGAAGTAAGTCATTTAGGATATTATCCAAATGGTCCTTACCTTTATTGAATTTATTAATCCGGCCTAATGTGGACTCATACTTCTCGGTGAGAGAAAGTATAGAAGCATCCAAAGTGGACACTTGAGTTGTGAGTACACAAACACGAGACTTGAGATTCTCATTCTCAATACTAAAAGTTGAGTTTCGAGAAATCAACTCCGCCATCTCATGTTCATCCGATTCCTCAATATGAACATGCTCAAGTTGAGATTTGAGATTTACAATCTCATTTCTCACGTCTTCAACAACGATGTCGTTGTTGATGACGATAGGCTTAGGTGAGGTTTGGAGACTAGTTAACTCATCTTTAGTCTGAGTATATCTATTAACCAATTTAGAATACTTAGACCATATTTGCTCGTTAGCTAATCTAAGGTCATCCGTAGTTACATTATCGCCTTCATCCTCGCTATCATCGGAGGAGGATCCTTGATCATGTTCCTCTCTAGCCATGAAGCACATGTGTGCTTGCTCCACTTGTTCATCGTCCGACTCTCCACTTGAGAAGTCATCCTCGGAGTCGGTGAATGTGCCGACAAGCCCTTTCTTGTACCCTTTCTTGTACTTCTTTGACTTGTCGAACTTTGGCGCCTTCCATTTCTCCTTTTGCGTGTTTTGAGGACAATCCGCTTTCATGTGTCCTGGCTTATTGCATTTAAAGCACAAAGGAGCGGAGGCGTTAGTAGAACTAAACTTAGATTTGTTCTTGAAGTTACCTTTCCGGAAGAATCGGTTGAACTTCTTTGCCATGAGGGCAATGGATTCCAAGTCCAACTCGTCTTCCGAGTCTTCATCATCGGTAGATGTAGATGTAGATGGAGCGGCCTTGAAAGCAATCGCCTTTTTCTTTGGCTCGTCTTACTTCAAGTAAGACTTCATCTTGTCCTGCAGCTTTAGTTTACTGTCCTTGCGTACCTCATAAGACATCAAGGTACCCATTAGTTGAATGACAGTATATTTACTCATATCGTTACCTTCCTCGATTGCGAAGGTACGCTTTTCCCAACAAGAAGGAAGTCCGCCAATTATCTTTGAGACTTTCTCCTTTTGGGTGTAGGTCTTTCCAAGAGCCTCCAACTCATTGGTAATGTCAATGAGGCGAGCATAGTACTCCTTCATCTTCTCACCCTGTTGCATATGAAATAATTCGAAATCTTTATTTACAACAACGAGTTTGGAGTCTCTTACCCTACTCGTTCCTTCATGCAAGATGAGGAGTGACTTCCAGATTTGATATGCACTCTTACATGTGCATATCTTGTTGAAGTCTTCGGGCTCCAAAGCGCATTGCAAGGCATTCATTGCCTTGGCATTGCTTACCTCCGCGGCGAACTCCACGGTAGTCCACTTAGCGAAATCTTCTTCTGCGGGCTCGACATACTCCGTCAACGTGGCTCTCCATAGTGAAGCGCTCCGGAGGAACGTTTCCATCCGGCATTTCCAGTACCCGTAATTGGTACCGTTGAAGTAGGGAGGCCTAGTCGAGGAGTGTCCTTCCATCACCGAACAAGCTCCTTCACTGTTCCTGAAGGTGCTATAGTCTGAAGGTGGACGAACGTTCTTGTTGTCGTTGGTAGACATAGCTATGAACTTGGCTCTGATACCAAATGTAATGCCCTGATAGCTACTGCACAAGTACTAGAGCGGGGGTGAATAGTACTTTAAAATAATTAAGAAGATAATTCCTAATTATCTTGCAAACTCAACCAACAATGGGGAAATGAAAATATTGACAACAAAGAAATACAATCGCAAACAAACGAATTAACGGGTTCGGATCCACCCAAGTCTCCCCGACTTGTTCCCGGTGATCCTACGTCCCAAACACCCGGATCCCCTCCGGATACTTGAGTTAGAAACCTCTAACTCAAATTTGCACTATGAAATACTTGTAGAAAACCTCTACAAGATCAAATCATACACAAATGAAATTGTGACTCCCACAAACCGGGATCACAAACAACTCTCACAATCGAGAGAAAAACTTACAATAGCAATGTAAATGAAATAAGAAATGCTTACCACAAAACCCTGTGCCTTGAGTAAAACTTACGATTTTAGGGCAAGAAGGATTTTGGGGAAGATGAATGCACCAAACCCTAGCTCCAAGATGTTGACCAGCAATAGGAGGCTAGGAAGATGTTGGTGACCTTGGATCAAGCTCTTGGCTTGAGTGGCTCACAATCAATGAATCTCTCTTTAGGAATAAGAGTGAGGGAGAGATTCTTGAGCAATGAATGAGCTTGGAAAATGAGAATAAATGCTTCTCTTTGATTCTCTAAAATGTAATAAATATTAGCCTTGAATGCTATGAAGAAGCATCACAAGATTATATAGGATAGAGGAGAGAGAGAGAGAGAGAAAATTCGTGCATTTAATGCTCCAACGGATCTATTTCTGAAGCAGTCTAATCGGTCAAAGAAGGATCACTGACCGACTAGATTCACATCTAGTCGGTCGGTGATTCAACATGGACCGACTAACAGCTTCATGTAATGCCCTACAAGCTACTGCACAAGTACTAGAGGGGGGGTGAATAGTACTTTAAAAATAACAAGGAGTATAATTCCTAATTATAGTGCAAACAACTACCAAATCAATTTGCGGAAGCTTAAATTGAATGACAACAACAAAATTAACAATGCTAACAAGAGATGTTAATGGGTTCGGATCCACCCAAGTCTCCCCGACTTGTTCCCGGTGATCCTACGTCCCAACCACCCGGATCCCCTCCGGATACTTAGGTTAGAAACCCTAACCCAAGATTTCCACTATGAATATCTTGTGAAAAACCTTCACAAGATCAAATCATACATGCAATGGCAATAGTGAATCCCACAACCCGGGATCACAACCTTCTCTCACAACCGAGAGAATCAATAAGCAATATAAACAAGTTTATAATGAAATAAACAATCTTACCACAAAATCCTATACCTTGAGTTTTTCTTACCCAAAAAGGTGAAAGGAAGGATTTGAGGAAGATGAAGTCACCAAGACCTAGCACCAAGGAAATGACCAGCAATAGGTGCCTAGGAGTGATTTGGAGACTTGAATCAAGCAAGAGCTTGAAGAGCTCACCAAGAACAAGCTTCTCTCAATATGGATTCTAGATCTAGAATGTGAGAGAATGGGTTTCTTGTGAGGAAGAGAGCTTTAGAAATGAGTGAGAATGGCTATCTCTTTCTATCTCAATGAATCTATTAATGGCAGCTCTAACCTAGAGAGAAATGACCTAGGTTCGTATTTATAGGGTCCCATAAAAACAAGTTAGGTCAATTCCCAACGGATAGAAATCTGGGGCAACTAGTCGGTCAAAGAACAACCACTGACCGACTAGTTCATCAACTAGTCGGTCAGTCAAACAACATGGACCGACTAAGTGAGGAACTGAGAAGAGATAGGAATTCAGACCTAGAAATCTAGTCGGTCCAAGAAGACATTCTGACCGACTAGTTTCACAACTAGTCGGTCAGTCAGTGAACGTAGACCGACTAAGAGGCAAAGTGAAATAGTCTGAATACAAATTGACTTAGTCGGTCCAAGAACAAAAGTTGACCGACTAGATTGTCAACTAGTCGGTCACCAAACGTTCTGAGACCGACTAACGATAAACAGTAGCTTAGGAGAAATTTAGTATGAACAGTAAATCACAACTAGTCGGTCAAAGAAGCATCACTGACCGACTAGTTCACAAACTAGTCGGTCGGTGAGTCAACGTAGACCGACTAACTGTAAACAGTAAGGTGCAAGAAATTAAGGAAGCAAACTAGTCGGTCTAAGAAGAGTTACTGACCGACTAGATCACCATCTAGTCGGTCAGTACTTCTTCTTGTACAAACTAACATGCACAAACAAGTCCGAATCGAAGCGCGACGCTTCGAGGTAGTTAGAATGAACTTGTACTAAGATCCTAGAGCTACGATATGAGCGTTATGAAGATAGAATCGTAAGATATACTCAAGGCTTAACATTCTATAGATCGAAGCTAAAAGACTATAAATAAAACCTTAATAAACGGTCTTCGAGAGCTTCGATTAATTCTTCATGACTTCCAAAACGGTCCAAGAGCTTCAACGAAGCTTTAGGCAATGAATACGAGCTTTGAGAAGTCTTGAGATGTCGCTTTGATTGTTCTCGTGAATTTGGCGACGATCTCCAATACTGCGCTCACAATTTGTTAGTTCATGAATTATTTATATTTGCTCATCATCCAAAACCAAATCCGGGGAGTCCAATATTCAACACTTCACAGCCAATATAGAAAGTTCAGGGAATATAGAACTAGTCGGTCTAAGAAGACTTGCCAACCGACTAGTTTCACAACTAGTCGGTCGGTGAGTGTTCTTTGATCGACTAACAGATGAAATCAAAAGTGGCTGAATCCAAAGACAGCTAGTCGGTTTAAGAACAAATTCCAACCGACTAGTTTCTCAACTAGTCGGTCGGTCGTTGTTCTTTGACCGACTAACTGTAAACAGTAAGTTAGGTTGGAAAATGAAAGCTACACTAGTCGGTCTAAGAAGGATTCCTAACCGACTAGTTTGACAACTAGTCGGTCGGTGAACCTTCTTGGACCGACTAACTGTAAACAGTGAAAGAGCTGAAAATGAACAAGGCATTCTAGTCGGTTCAAGAAGGATTGCCGACCGACTAGATTTCTATCTAGTCGGTTGGTTCTTCTTCTTGAACCAACTAACATGCACAAGAAGCCGCGATAAGAAGCGTTAAGCTTCGGGAAAGTTTGTATGGGCTTCTAAGATAATCCTAGCTCTAAGATATGAGCGTTATGAAGATTAAAACGTAAGACCTACTCAAGGCTTAACATTCCACGAAAAGAAGCTAGAAGACTATAAATAAAACTTGATGAACCGTCTTCAAAGGCTTCATTTCGAATCTCTTGACTTCAATAAAGATCCTTGAGCTTCAACGAAGCTTCAAGCACACGATCACGCGCTTTGAGAAGTCTTGAGACGTCGCTTTTGATGTACATAGAAATTTGGCGACGATCTCCATAACTGTGCTCACAACGAGTTAGTTCACGATATTTATGTTTGTTCATCATCAAAACCAAATCCAGGGAATCAATACTCAACAGATTTTTCATCTTTGAATGGTTTTGGATAACTTTGGACGATCAATTGGAGGGTCAAACGGACTCTGATTGACGTGCCGTTTTTTCCTATGCGTTCACCGTTGAACATCCTTCGAATTGATAGGTTGTATCAATTATGAAGCTCAACGGTGAGGAAGTTAAAATTCACGGAAATTTGCACTTTGTGAAAGGCAAACTAACTTGATTTAATTAACTCTAATTTAATAGTCACACATCTGTTGTGCGGAAAAGGGGAGAGTCTGCCGCCTATATAAATAGGGGCCTCCCCCTTCCTCCAAACTTGTCCCAAGCTCCAGATCTGAGCGGCTCCCGTAAATGTTGAAGCACGCTCGGATCTAGGCTTAAATTAATATCCTCTATCTCCCTATATTTCTGCATTACTCCTGAGGGCTCTAGCAAAGCCACGAAGGAGTTCGGATTCGGATCCGAAATCTTGGCGAAGGCTTTCACTCGCGTGAAACTTTCTTCGACACGTGGTTGGCTCGGCGACACGAGGATTGCTCGCCTCGGGATGCGGAGCGATTCAAGGAGCGGTTCGAGGAGCAGCTCGGCGTGGGATGTGGAGCGCCTCGGAAGACGGCGCGGAGCATCTCCCCTGCCCCAGGGTTGAGATTCCGGGTATGTGTTTTAAGCTTTCGTTTTAATTATTCGCAGTAGTTTAGATCCCTCTTGTGGTGGTCAGATCCACCCCGAGTTGGCAGAGATCCTGGCTAAGAGGGTCTGGTTCCTTAGGGCTGTGTTAGATTAACATTTTTTCCGCTGCGTATTTTATGTATATGTTCCGTCCGACTTAGGACGGGAATAGAGTATTTGTGCCCTAAGGGTCCTAGAAAACCCTTCAGTGGTATCAGAGCCATGTCTGTATGCTGATCTAGGACTGCGATTAACTAAGTGAATGCTTTTAAAATACGTTTAAAATGTTTTAAAGTTATGAGATAATTTTTAAAATGTTTTAGATGCCTTTTTAAATGTTTCTTTAAATTTATGCGATAAGTTTAAAAAGATTTTAGATGTTTAAATATTTTATATGATAAAATTTTAAACATGAAATTTTAAAATGATGTTTTAAATTTATGTGATGATTTTAAAACTGATTTTAAAACTTTTTAAATTTATGCGATAAGTTTAAAATGATGTTTAAATATTTTATATGATAAAATTTTTAAGCATGAAATTTTTTTAAATGATGTTTTAAATTTATGTGATAATTTTTAAACTGATTTTAAAACTTTTAAAAAAATTATGCGATAAGTTTAAAATGATTTTAGATGTTTAAAAATTTTATATGATAAAATTTTAAGCATGAAATTTTTAAAATGATGTTTTAAATTTATGTGATAGTTTTTAAAACTGATTTTAAAAGTTTAAAATTTTTATGTGATAAATATTTTAAGTACATGCAATTTTTGTGATCTTATAAAACAAGTTTTATGCGATAAAATAAAATGTTTTAAAAATCATATTTTTAAATTTAAATGTTAAATTTAAGTATGCATGCTAAAATTGTTTATGTGATAAACATTATTCTATTTAATTGTTAAGTAGTTGTACACTCTTTGTATGCGTTAAAATTAGTGTAACTTTATTTTAATGGCTATGTAAATGTTGTCACTTATTTGATAACATAAGACAACCCTCTTAGGTTAGCCAGTAAGAACTCGTTAAAATTTATGAGATAAATTCTAATAACATGCTATGTTTTAATAAAACATTAACAACATTTTAAGACCTAATTCCTGATTAGGGTAGTCCCTTTAATAAAATTTTAATTCTAATTGTTATGAAATTAATTCTCATTAAAGGGCTTCGCTTTTAGCGTTGTTAATAAATTTATTAAAATCCTAATAACGATTAGGATAGCACGTGAACCTTATAGTTGATAAGGATTTAATAAAAGTTATTAAACAAATCCTAAAATTTTGAATTTAAGGATTCAACTAGTTGATAGGATTAATTAGTTGTTAATAAAAGCCTTTTAGTCTATGGCACGCATATAAAAATGACAAGCTCCATTCAATGGACCATGATCCAGTCAATGTGATTGGCTAAGTTTGTTGGATCACACTATAAGGGATAGTGATCCTCGCTTAGTCAATTCCCTGGCTGTGTTCCGCTGGACCACAATGACGCGAATCATGATTGTATAACACCCTGGACTATATCTAAGTCAAATACGTTAATAATATTATTCAAGATTAGACGTAGCCCTCCTTGTTTTAGGGGTTGGGAACTATAGGACCCGTGTTCCGTTGTTGAGCTACTATCAAGCTGCGACATGGCAACCTTGTAGAAACCAACTCCTTAAATACATAAGATGAAATCTTGACTTGACCCAAACCGTCGTGTCGTGAATACACCGAGCGCCGGCGTAAGATAAGTCAATGATATAGTTTGGCTAGATGTAGTCTAAGACCTGACCCAAACCGACGGGTCGTGAATACACCGAGCAACGGGGCAAGTCAGGCTAGACACGAAAACAAGGGTCGGACTAGACTAGACATTGTGATTTGGATGAGCACACTCATGATCACAAATGGCTAGGGGTAAAAACCGATAAGAGGGTCATATCTGATATGATCGATGAAGAGTCATCTTTCGATTACAGAGTCAAGCAACTTGTTAAGCTACACGCAAGGTTGTTAGGCTCAGGGTGATTGAACCTCTTACCCATTTATTTAATTTGAGTAAATCGTTCATTGTTAAGGTTTAAAAATGATCGTAAAAATAGTGAGATGATATAGATAGATAAAAGCCAATCTACCTATATTTAATTTTGAACATATGCTAAACTAGGGCAAGACTATGTTTACCGAAGGAATCAAAATATAATATTTTAATGAAATAAGTTAACTGGTCAAATAGGTTGATTAATTGAATATCAAGTTAAATTCTAATTGATAGAATTAAACTATATTCTCGTTGACATTAAAAATGGCCTTCTAAATAACAGACTTAAGAAATATGATTTCATTAAGTTTTGGGTCCAACAAATAAATTCACGCTACATGTCACTCGCCTCTATATGTGGCAGCTTGAACATATATGATATTCGAAGTATGTTTCTCCCTACAACTTATCGAGCTACACTCAAGGTTGTATGGAAAAACAATTTTGATCCGCTAAGTTCGAGAATTCGATCAAACTGTTTGAGTCGAATACGAGTGCACGAGCGGTGCAAGACTATGCATCCCAACCGGATCTTGAGACAAGCAACGTGTTGAGCTACACTCAAGGTTGCAAAACTCAAGCGTTTGGATACATGAGATGCTTGCATAGCTATTCATTTATGGTGGGCTATTTAATATCTAAATGTGATTTAGAAAAGGGAAGAAGGCACTCTGAAAAGTCAATCGAGTTAAATAGTTTAATTTATCATTAGTAAAGGTATAAGTGGGAGGAAATGAAAATGTGACATATTTTGATGTCACGATTTCAGAATAATTATTATACAAAAGACGTCTAACACATTTTGACGAATGTCGTCACCTTGCTTCTGAAGCAATGTTTTGTGTTAGTAATTTGTAATAACTATAATATATTAAAAGTTAATATATAAATACACAAGATAGTAGCAACCTTATTTGGCAAAATAGACTAGGCCGTATCGAGAGACTAAGCTTCACAAGTCACATAAAGAGGGGTCTGACCTCTCATATTATGAAGTCTACGGACACTTGTGAATCTTATCCTCTTAGATATAACGGCCAAAACCCATCTGTAAAACAGGAATGAGTTGTCGAACTCAGTCTCGTACATACTGATGTACCCGAGTCTGGATTAACCAAAATAAGGTATTCTTATATTTTTAAGACGCGTGTTCTTGATGAAACACAAGTCTGATAAAATGACAAAAGTATTTAATTTGATTCGATTAGATCGATTGGTAAAATATTTAGCTACATAAAATCTTGCGTAATTAAAAGAAAATATGATTTTCTCTCAGGTCAAGTCTGTTAATACATCGGTATGTTAAAAGGTATGAATCACACTTAGTTAGACTTGATGCGATCCATAGCAAGTAACTCTGAGTTAAGTCCTCCCTCTGGGTTAAGTCCCAGATAGTAATGCCTAAGTTTTGATAATGTTCTATGAGGATATTATCAATAAGATATTCATTAAAACAATCGTAAAGAAGTTGTATAATTACTCGAATCTCGTGAGACGAATTATCGAGTGAGACGTCATAACTGATAATGACTTAATCAACTTCCGCGATGAAATTCGGAGTAGTAACTCTGATTTATAACTTGATGCACTCAGAATATGTCCGTGTGCGTAAATAAATTTTGGAATTTAGTTTACGTGCCCAAGGAAAATGTTTCCTCATTTTCTGCAAGTAAATCTTTCAGTTAAAAGATTGGTGCAGAAAGAAAATAGTGAAGTACAATCATGTTGGTCAAGAACGGTTTTCATCCTAATTCCTATAAATTGGATTATGATGAAACCGTCTCGCCAGCAGATGTGCTAGGATCTACTCGGACCGAACTCGATCAAGTTGACCATGAAAATTGGAGCATTCACTCATAAGTTCGTTTTTCTAAATATGATTTAGACAAACCAACTTATATGAATTAGCCAGAAAGTTTTCAAGGTCAGTGGGAGCATATAAATTACATGCGAGGCATCAAAGGGATGGAATATATATTTAGACAAAGTAATCAAAGAGTTTGATACTTTATCAGAAATAGATATGAGCCATTTGAAATGACCAGTAACTAATTTAAATTATTATCGTAAGGTACGATGAACTGGATAAGATCCAGGGAAATAAAATATTATGGATTCCGACAGACCAAGAGAATTATTTGAATGATATTCAAATGGTTGGTCTAACATGAACATAGAAACCCCTTAAGTCTATATTGTAGACGGTTTAGCAGATCCACTCACGCAGGCTTTACCACATGAAGTCTTGAAAAACTTATGTGTAAAAACGGTATGAGATACCGGGATAAATGGGTCTGAGTGCAAGTGGGAGATGTAGAGAGATGATGCCCTCGAGGTTATTTATCTCTGTGTGTATAGCACAAATGTCTTGTTCGAAATAACAGTAAGCTGTTTGGTAATAATTTATCTAAGTTATTTTATAATATAGTAAACATTAGATATTAACTTAGGTAAAGTCCTAAGTCTTTATGCAAGGTCAAACAAGTATCGAGATGGATATCTCGATCATGGAGAAATGTTTGACCGTCTGAAGCATAATTCTAAAAGGGTTCGTGGTCGTAGATGTTTCGAGACAAGTATATCGAAACATCGGATAGACCATTGTGTCTTAATCTTCACCGTTTAGCGGTGGCGATGATCTCATGATCGTTTGAATTGGCAAAGTCGAAGATGAGACACATGTGCTCATTAGAGAATGAGTTCACTGAATGATCCACAAGAGTTATCATATGGTTATATTGACCAATCTGTCAATGATAACTCTTAGTGATGATAGAAAAGTTGGTCTTTTGACTTGAGGTCATTTTACAAACCTGCACGTGAACGGTGCCACTTAGATCACTGACCTAGCTTCGAGGCTAGGCCCGTCGAAAGGTCTTTGATTGGGTGTCACTTGAAGCATACGAGAAGATTAATGACCAAGAGAGATTCGTCTCTCCCGGTCAATGGGAGTTAGTGTCGTAGAGTTAGTTCGGTCTTTAGTACAATCTCTGATCAGAGAATGTTAGAAAAATTCCAACATTAGTTGACTAAAGATCGATAGAAACTAACCGGAGTCAAGTTATTGAGGTTGACAGTTTGACCGTACCCTAGACTTGATCTACATGACATAGTTAAGACGAAGAGACTAAAACTGTGGAATTCATCACAGAAACAGTCAGGGTGGTTCCAACAATACTCATGTCGATGAGTCAACCACATAATGATGATTCTGAAGCAGGGACGGCAACCACTGCTCGTGGTCACTACCGTATAGGGGTTCGAGCCCAACCTGTTGTAAGGGTCAGGCTGTATGGTCTCACACAGAGTGCGACATTCGTCTAGTAATAGGTAGAAATTAGTTCGGGAGAATAATTTGCATTTGATGCAAAGAAAGAGAAAATTGCATTTTGATGCAAATGACAATTTAAGCTAAGATAGGGGACTAATTTGCATATGATGTAAAAAGAGATTAAATGTGTTTTAAATAGTTTAAGACCATATTTAATAATATAAACGCATGGAAAAAGTTTACCTAAATGACGTGATCGTCCAGCTCTAAACGTTGGTTCAAACCGCGTCAAAAACGGAGTCCAAATGCACAAGTTATAGCCAAAACAAGTCAGCCCAAACTGTTAGGCTGAACCCAGTGAAAATGGAGGCCCACCAAGCCTGAATTTTCTGGTTAGGTTTTTTTAAACCCGGGATTTTTTTACGGCTGGATTTTCCATCTTTGAATGGTTTTGGATAACTTTGGACGATCAATTGGAGGATCAAACGGACTCTGATTGACGTGCCGTTTTTTCTATGCGTTCACCGTTGAACATCCTTCGAATTGATAGGTTGTATCAATCATGAAGCTCAACGGTAAAGGAGTTAAAATTCACGGAAGTTTGCACTTTGTGAAAGGCAAACTAACTTGATTTAATTAACTCTAATTTAATAGTCTCACATCAGTTGTACGGAAAAGGGGAGAGTCCACCGCCTATATAAATAGGGGCCTCCCCCTTCCTCCAAACTCGTCCCAAGCTCCAGATCTGAGCAGCTCCCGTAAATGTTGGAGCACGCTCGGATCTAGGCTTAAATTAATATCTTCTATCTCCCTATATTTCTACCTTACTCCTGAGGGCTCTAGCAAAGTCACGAAGGAGTTCGGATTCGGATCCGAAATCTTGGCGAAGGCTTTCACTCGCGTGAAACTTTCTTCGACATGGGGTTGGCTCGGCGACACGAGGATTTCTCGCCTCAGGATGCGGAGCGATTCAAGGAGCGGTTCGAGAAGCAGCTCGGCATGGGATGGGGAGCGACTCGGAAGACGGCGTGGAGCATCTCGCCTGCCCCAGGGTTGAGATTTCGGGTATGTGTTTTAAGCTTTCGTTTTAATTATTCGCAGTAGTTTAGATCTCTCTTGTGGTGGTCAGATCCACCCCGAGTTGGCAGAGATCCTGGCTAAGAGGGTCTAGTTCCTTAGGGCTGCATGTTAATTAGATTACCATTTTTTCGCTACGTATTTTATGTCTATGTTCCGTCCGACTTAGAATGAGAATAGAGTATTTGTGCCCCCAAGTGTCCTAGAAAACCCTTCAACTATGCTCACTGGTACTCCGTGTAGTCTCACAACTTCTTTCATATATCTCTTAGCAAGAACCTCTGTAGTCTGACCAACTCTGAAAGGTATGAAGTGCGTAGACTTTGTCAAATGATCCACGATCACCCATATAGCGTCGTTCTGCTTCTTGCTCCGGGGCAAGATAGTCACAAAATCCATCGTGATATGCTGCCATTTCCACTCTGGAATTGGTAGTGGCGGTAATAATCCTGCAACTCTCCGGTGCTCAGCCTTCACCTGCTGACACACTAAACATTTGGCCACACTCCATGCAACGCTCCTCTTCATTTCGTGCCACCAATAGTGCTGCCCCATATCCTGATACATCTTCGTACCGCCCAGATGAACAGAATAGGGTGAACTGTAGGCTTCCTTCAATAGCTCCTCTCTAACATCTCCAAATGGGACACAAAGCCTGGTGCCAAATCTCAAGGATCCATCTGAATATATAGTGAACTCTGGTCGCTGCCCTGCCATCACCAACTCTCTGATCTTCTGAAGCTTAGTATCTCCTGCCTGCGCAGCCTTGATCCTGTCTACCAAACTTGACTGTATCTGAAGATCCATCAATAAGGAAGCCAGTCCAAGTAGAATCACCTCAATTTTCAACTCTCGCAACTCCTGCTGAAGCCTCCACTGAGTCGTAAGGGTAAGCACTGTTGGGAGTCGACTCAGTGCATCTGGTACAACATTGACCTTTCCTGGATGATACTGAATATCAATGTTGTAATCTGCCATCAATTCAATCCATCGCCTCTGCCGCAAGTTCAAGTCCTTCTGGTCGAAGATATAATTAAAGCTCTTATGGTCCGTAAAAATCTTCACTCGCTCTCCAAGAAGAAAATGCCTCCAAATCTTCAATGCGAAAATGACGGGTGCTAACTCCAAGTCATGGGTGGGGTAGTTCTGCTCATATTTCTTTAGTTGCCTCGATGCATAAGCTACCACACGTCCATGCCGATGCAGGACACATCTGAGACCCTTGCCGGATGCGTCGCAGAAAACTTCGAATCCTCCCGATCGGTCTGGAATAGTAAGCACTAGTGCGGTAGTCAACCTCTTCTTCAGCTCCCGAAAACCTCGTCATAGGTCTTAGACCAAACATAGACCACATCTTTCCGCGTCAATCGGGTCATGTGTTCTACAATCTTCGAGAAGTTCGTTGTGAACCTCCTGTAATAACCAGCCAAACCCAGAAAACTCCGAATCTCCGACACTGTCTTAGTAGATGGCCACTTCAGAACGGCAGCTACCTTCTCTGGGTCTACTGCAATCCCTTCTCCCGATACGACATGACCAAGAAATCCCACTTTCTTCATCCCAAATGCACACTTGCTGTACTTAGCATACAACTGTTGTCGCCTCAAAGTCCCTAG
Source organism: Scilla litardierei (assembly GCA_030789695.1). NCBI lineage: Eukaryota > Viridiplantae > Streptophyta > Magnoliopsida > Asparagales > Asparagaceae > Scilla > Scilla litardierei. Next base: position 16,837,234 of record CM061136.1, read on the forward strand.
GACCATCCTCAAGTGTGTTGTGTGCTCCTGCTTGCTATTTGAATATATCAGGATGTCATCAAGGTATACCACCACAAACTTATCCTAAAACTCGTTCAGCACTAGGTTCATAAGACTCATGAATACCGAGGGTGCATTGGTCACACCAAATGGCATTACCAAGAATTCGTACTGTCCATATCTGGTGCTGAACGTTGTCTTGTATATACCATCCTTCTTGACTTTCATCTAATGATAACCGCTCTGAAGATCCAGCTTCGAAAAGAGGCACGAACTCTCAAGCTGGTCAAATAGGCCTTCGATGCATGGTAGAGGGTACTTATTCTTCACCGTCACCTTATTCAACTCTCTATAGTCTACGTACATCCTCCTGGTCTCATCCTTCTTCCTTACCAACAATATCGGAGCACTCCATGATGATGCGCTAGACCGAATCCAGCCTTTCTACAAAAGATCGTCTAACTGAGTCCGAACTTCAACCAACTCAGATGGGGCTAGACGGTAAGGATTCCTGGAGTAAGGTTGAGCTCCTGGCACTAGCTTAATCGAAAACTCCACGGCACGGTCTGAGGGTAAGCCTGTAAGGTTATCCGGAAAAACGTCTGAGAACTCTTGTACTATCGTCGGTCTCTCTGTAGTAGCATCCATAGAAGTCATCACGGCATTCGAAAGTCTGGCCGTGTACTCCACTAGTCTTTCTGATCAGCTCCCGCTGAAGAATTCGAATTTCGGGTGGTTTGGGATCTCGAACACCACTCTCCTGTGTCGACAATCAATTGTGGCATAAAAGGTCCCTAGCCAGCCCATCCCGAATACGACATCAAAACTCGGTATGTCGATGGCTAAAAATTTGGCATAGAGCTCTCGCTTGTATATGTTGAGTATTGGACTCCCTGGATTTGGTTTTGGATGATGAGCAAACATAAATAAATCGTAAACTAACACTTTGTGAGCGCAGTTATGGAGATCGTCGACAAATTCACGTGAACATCCAAAGCGACGTCTCAAGACTTCTCAAAGCACGTATTCATATGCATACAGCTTCGTTGAAGCTTTTGGACCAACTTTGAAGTCATGAAGATTCGATCGAAGCTTTTGAAGACGGTTTGTCTAGATTTATATTTAGTCTTCTAGCTTTGTTCTTTAGAATGTTAAGCCTTGAGTAGGTATTATCATTTAATCTTCATATCTATCCTATCTTGAGCTAGGATCTTAGTAGAAGTCCATTCAAACTTTCCCGAAGCATCGCGCTTCGATTCGGGACTTCTTGTGCATGTTAGTTGGTTCAAGAAGAAGAACCAACCGACTAGATGGTGATCTAGTCGGTCGGAAAAGCTTCTTGGACCGACTAGTTTGTCTCCCAAATTCTAAGCTCTTTACTGTTCACAGTTAGTCGGTCTTAGTTGACTCACCGACCGACTAGTTGGTGAACTAGTCGATCAGTGATGCTTCTTAGACCGACTAGTTGAGCTTTCCCTGTTCATGCCAAGTTACTGTTTATCGTTAGTCGGTCTAAGAACGTTTGGCGACCGACTAGTTGATGATCTAGTCGGTCAACATTTGTTCTTGGACCTACTAAATCAATTTGTATTCAGACTAATAGTTTTTGACTCTTAGTCGGTCTAAGTTAACTGACCGACCGACTAGTTGAGAAACTAGTCGGTCGGAAAGTCTTCTTGGACCGACTAGTTCTTTAGGTCTGAAATTTCATCTGTTCACTGTTCATCCTTTAGTCGGTTCATGTTGTTTCACCGACCGACTAGTTGATGAACTAGTCGGTCAGTGGTTGTTCTTTGACCGACTAATTGCTCCAGATTTCCAACCGTTGGGAGTTGACCTAGCTCGATTTTATGGGACCCTATAAATACAAAGCTTGGTCGTTTCTCTCAAGGAGAGAGCTGCTATTGAGAGCCTTATTCAGATTGAAAGAGTTAGAGATTGAAACTCATTTCCAAAGCTTTCTTCCTCACAAGAACTCCAATCTCTCTCTCATTTGAGATCTAGAATCCATCTTGAGAGAACTTTGTTCTTGTTGAGCCATCCAAGCTATTGCTTGATTCAAGTCTCCTATTTATTCCTAGGCACTGTAACGACTGGTTTTCATATATCTGGATTAATTATATTATATATATAGGTTTTGGTGGATTTTCTCCTCATGTGTGGTTTTCGTCTCCGTAGCTTTCGTTTTCGATCATTTCGTCGTGATTTTCTAGCTTCTTCCTTAGGATCGTCGATTTCAGAGTAAGTCATTCGTGACGGGCTTCATATCAGTCATATCTTATTGTTAGATCAAGCATAGGAGTCTTAGGAATCGTTCCCGGAGCTTCGCGCTTCATTTCGGAACTTTTTGTGCACGTTAGCCGGTACAAGAAGGGGAACCGACCGACTAGATGACGATTTAGTCGGTCGGTAAACCTTCATGGACCGACTAGTTGGCTTTGTTAATTTCTCAGGAGTTACTGTTTATCGTTAGTCGGTCTAAGAACATTGGTCGACCGACTAGGTTGCAAACTAGTCGGTCAGCAATCGTTCTTTAACCGACTAGCTCTATGATCATTTTTGATACCAAGTACTATTCATTCTTAGTCGGTCTAAGAACGTTCATCGACCGACTAGATGAGAAACTAGTCGGTCTGTAGTTGTTCTCTGACCGACTAAATCTAAATCCTATTTTTGTACAGGAGTTACTGTTTGGACTTAGTCGGTCTGCGTTGGTCAACCGACCGACTAGTTCCCAAACTAGTCGGTCAGTGGTTGCTCTTTGACCGACTAATCAGTGTCGAAACCCTAATTTCTGGGTAGCCTCCAGCACTCCCTATTTAAACCCCACCCACGATTTCTTTCATCCCTCTTTCATTCTCCCGAGCCTCCTTCTTCCCCAAATCACCCTCCAACATTTCCCCAAGCCATTCCTTCCTCCCTTGGAGTTTCCCTCTCCATTTTGACCAACCACCATGCCCTAGGCCATCTCCAACCCCCAAAAAACCCCCCAAAAACCCCATTTCTCCAGATTTCCCCATCCATTCCAGATTTGAACCCTAGGTTCCCTGGAGCGTTTCTTCCGTTGCCGTGCTTGCTCGGCATCATTCTTCCTCTCCGATACGGTAATAACTCGATCTCTTAATATCCTCATAGCCCATTTGTGTTTTTGTGAAACCCTAATAAAACTAGGTTGGATGTTGTTCTAATGTTGTTTTGCCATGACAGCGATCTCATCTCTGTAGTTAGCATTTGTGTGACGGCCTCGTTGATCATCATCCTCGGTGCTAGGCAAGTGAAACTTGCCACTTAGGGTTTTGGGCCATGTCTTAGGCCATTTGCTTGTTGTAGGCGTAAAAGTGACTAGGCGAGGAAATGATACTCGCCTAGGCGCAATTTTAGGAACTAGCTTGACAACGAAGCTAGAACCGACATTTATCATGTTGCACAACTACCATGTCATGTTTAATTTCCATTAACGGTAAGCGAATTAATTGTCATGTCATTGCATTCTTTAAGTGTTCCCGTGATTGCGTAGCTCCGCTACACCTTGTGAAATGATTGAGGCTAGGTGCACCCCTATGCCAAATGAAATACGCTCCTGGTTTGTGATCCAGAAAACGAGCTCTTGTGCGGGGCAACACTGGCTCATTTACTGAGCTCATGTACAGGGACCTTGGCTCGTTTACATGTGGGTTTTGGGGTAAGAGTTAAGCGGCCATTCAACTGGGAGTCTGCCCGATCAGCAACTGCAGTTGTAAGGCGTAAACTCTGGGTTCAGGGGTAGTGTTAAGCGGCCAATCAGTGTGAATGTCCAACAGTTCAGCTGTAAGGCGTAAACATCTACAAACAACGTGAAACGTGACTAGTGAAAAGATTGAGATTGTTAGTAGCTTGGCTACTCTTGACATGCCCTGATAAATTGTTCTCTTGTACTTATTGTTTCACCATGTCTTACTTGTGCACTTATACCATAACTGCCATGTCATGCATATTATAACTGCTAGGTTGTTAGTTTACCTTACTTTCAGCTTCCTTACCCAAGTCTTTTAGACTTGCTGACATGTGCCCCTTTACTCTTTTGGGTGACACATGTTAGATCCTGAGCCTGAGTTCATTGTTTAGGACGAGGTGTTTGCTGACGTCGAGCCCGAGCTTGTGTTTGGTGAGGAGTACGTGGACACTGGGGACCAGTCTTAGTGTCTTCGTTGAGCTTTCCCTTTTTGTTTTAGACTGTTGTTTAGTTGTCGGTGCGTGGCACCTATACTTTGTTATGTTGTCCCTTTTGTTGGCCTTGTTCTGGGCCTTTAGACTCTTTCTTTTAGCCTGGTGGCTTTTCTGGATGTTGAACTTATCTTTAATGTTGGACAATTTCTGAGATTTAAGATTTTATTTCTGTCTCTCCTTGTGTTATTATTGTTGTTCCGTCTGTGGTTACAGGGACCTGCTTATGTTTTATTGACGCTTATCGGGTTTGGGGCTTCACAGCTCCACTCTCGTGCGGACCTTTTCACGTCTCGCCTCCATTTTAGGGAAGCGGGGCGTGACTGGTTTTGTTGGTGGCCCATGCAGGTCTCTTCTGTAGCTGTGATTATCGGAATGACGATAATAATATTAGAATGTCCAATAAACTAAGTTCGATATCCGAGTCATAAGCTATGAGTCTAATCTGCTTCGTTTTCTGTGTCATTAGATGGCAGGAAGGCGATTCACCCGTGGGGGAGGTAGTGGTGCGTCCCCTAATGACGAGGAGCCTGAGCGGGAACCCACCAATGGAGAGATGATGCGGATGATGCTTCAGATGATGCAGGTGCAGCAGGGCGTGCTCCTGCAAGTCCAGAATGCTCCAGTTGTTCGAGCTGGTCGGGCAATCCAGGATGCCCCTCGCTCCGAGCCGGGAGCAAAGCAATTTCGGGAGCTGGGTCCCACATATTTTTATGGGTCTGAGGGTCCTCTGGCTGCCGATGAGTGGATTCAGAACATTGAGGATAACTTGAAGATGGCCAAGATCACCCCGGCTGGATGGGTTGATTTGGCGAAGAGGCAACTCAATGATAATGCTCGGAACTGGTGGGATGCGGAAGAGAAGATGCTGGTGGAGCCGATAGCTTGGGCTACCTTTAAGTCCAGGTTTGATGAGGAGTTCTTTCCGAAGGCTGCTAGGAAGGAGATGCTACAGCGCTTTATTGATCTGAAGCAAGGGAGCTTGACGGTGGACCTGTACCACCAAGAGTTCACTAGGCTGAGTCGGTTCGCACTGAAGATGGTGCAGGATGCTGATGAGAGGGCTCAGAGGTTCCTGCAAGGACTTGCTTTGGAGCTTCAGAGTTTTGTGTCTTCCTCTGATCTGGACTCTTATCAGAAGGTTCTGGTCGCTGCGAGGAGGCAGGAGCTGAACCTGAGTCAGAGGAGAGGACATGTTTCTGGTGCTGGGAAGAGGCCTATGGAGCAGGTCAGGGCGGTGGTTAGGCCTGGTTTCAAGCCTAATCATCCGGTGTAGTTCAAGAGGCCAGGAGGGCTTATTCAGAAGACTTGCCATTTCTGCGACAAGCCTGGCCACATCAAGGATCAGTGTAGGAAGTTTCTGGGCCAGTGTTTGGTTTGTGGTGATGCTTCTCATATCGTGAAGGATTATCGGCATGCGAATTAGCTGCGGAGGGCACCTGTTGCAGCACAGCCGTTGCAGCAGAGAGCGTTTGTTCCTGCCGGTCGTGGAGCAGCTCTTGCCCCTCAGAGGCAGGCTTTTCAGCAGGCTTTTCCGCCGAGGAGGCAGGCTTTTCTGATGACCGATGTGGAGAGCAAGGCTGTGGATGAGGTTATCACAGGTAACTCTCATTCTAGCTGTTCCTTCTTACTTGGCCCTGTTTGTTAGATTATGTTGTTTGCTTGCATATGGTTGTTTGCTAGACTAGGGCTTGATTGTTAGACTGTTTGTAGGTGTGATTTTGGTGTGCACATTTCCTGCACGAGTCCTCTTTGACTCTGGTGCATCGATGTGCATTATTTCTCGGAGCTTCGTGGGGAAGCATTCCTTGTCGACGTCCCCTCTTTCCAAGAGTTGGAATATCGTTACAGGGAATGGCGTGGTCTCAGTGCATCTTGGTTGCAATTCTTACCTGTTGGTGGTCTGTGGACATGAGCTTTACGCTGACTTCATTGTCCACGACATCATCAACTATGATGCAGTTCTTGGGATGGACTGGCTTGCGAGCTTCTATGCTACGATCGACTGTCGGAGGAAGAAGGTGGTGTTCGAGATTCCCAGACATCCAGTATTTGAGTTCAGTCGAGGTAGCAGTTCGCTCGGTCCAGTCAGATTTCGGGCCAGGCCGGTGGAGTTTGTGGCTATGCAGATGGAACTGGGGAGGCCAGCTGTGGTGCGGGAATTTGATGACGTCTTCCCTGAGGAGATGTCTGGTTTGCCACATGATCGAGCTCTAGAATTTTCTATTGATCTTGTTCCGGGAGCGCAACCGATTTTGAAGGCGCCGTATCGTATGGCATCCACTGAGTTGGAGGAATTGCGGAAGCAGCTGGATGAGCTTTTGCAGAAGGGTTATATCAATCCTAGTGTGTCTCCGTGGGGAGCACCGGTCTTGCTGGTGAAGAAGAAGGATGGTTCGTGTCACATGTGCGTGGACTATCGGGAGTTGAATGCGGTAACCATCAAGAATAAATACCCGGTGCCTCGCATCGATGATATTTTTGATCAGCTTGGAGGTTCGAGGGTGTTTTCGAAGTTGGATCTGAGGAGTGGTTACCATCAGTTGAAGGTGAAGAAGGGAGATGTTCCGAAGACAACGTTCAGGACGAAGTATGGACACTACGAGTTTGTGGTTATGCCTTTCGGTGTAACCAATGCACCCGCAGTTTTCATGAATATGATGAATCTGATTTTCTACGACTTTTTAGATAAGTTTGTCGTTATCTTTATTGACGATATTCTAATCTATTCAAAGTCGGAGGAGGAGCATGCCTCGCACTTGAGGACAGTGTTGGAGACTTTGAGGAAGCATCGGTTGTATGCTAAGTTTTCGAAGTGCGAGTTTTGGCTGGACAGAGTTGCTTTTCTCGGGCATGTGGTGACTAGAGATGGTATTTCAGTGGATCCCGAGAAGATCAGTGCCATCAGAGAGTGGCCTGTTCTGTAGTCAGCGTCTGAGATCCGGAGTTTCCTTGGGCTTGCTGGTTACTATCGGCGTTTCATTAAGGACTTTTCCCGTATTACTGAGCCGATGACCAGATTGACGCGGAAGGATGTACCTTTTGTTTGGTCGGGTGATTGTGAGAATGCCTTTGGCGTTCTGAGGGAGAGATTGACGACTGCCCCCATTCTTGTTGTGCCTGATCGCAGCGGTGGATTTGAGATCTTTTGCGATGCTTCTGGCAAGGGTCTCGGTTGTGTGTTGCATCAGCACGGGCATGTTGTGGCATATGCATCTCGTCAGCTCAAGGTTCATGAGAAGAATTACCCGACGCATGACTTGGAGTTGGCTGCCGTTGTGTTTGCTCTTAAGATTTGGAGGCACTTCTTGCTGAGTGAGAAAGTGAAGATTTTCACCGATCACAAAAGCTTGAAGTATATTTTCACTCAGAAGGAGCTCAACATGCGACAACGTCGATGGTTGGAGCTCATGGCGGATTATGAGATTGATTTGCAGTATCACCCTGGCAAGGTGAATGTGGTTCCTGATGCGCTGAGTAGGCTTCCAGCGGTGATGATTTTGACTTCGCAGTGGAGGTTGCAGCAGGATTTTTGCGAGTCTGGTGTTGAGATTGTTCTTCCTGGGAAGGCTTCTTCGTTGATGAGTATGCAGATTCAGTCGACGATCGTGGATCGGATCAAGGCTGGCCAGGCCGAGGATCCGAAGCTGGTGAAGATTCGGAAGCAGGTGGAAGCCGGTCTGCGGACTGACTTTTTGATTCATGAGGATGGCTCGCTGAGGTTTAGAGCCAGGTTGTGTGTGCCGGCTGGGGATATTAGAGAGGAGTTGATGGTGGAGGCACACAGTTCGATGTATTCTGTGCATCCTGGTGGGACCAAGATGTACCAGGATCTTCGTCTGAACTATTGGTGGCATGGCATGAAGAGGAGTGTGGCTCGGAGTATAGCCAAGTGTTTGGTTTGCCAGCAAGTGAAGGCGGAGCATCAACGTACGGTAGGGTTGCTGCAACCGCTTCCGATTCCGAAGTGGAAATGGCAACACATCACTATGGATTTCGTGACTGGACTACCTCGGAGTCTGAAGCAGAATGACGCGATTTGGGTGATCGTAGATCGATTGACCAAATCCGCGCACTTTATTCCATTCCGAGTAGGACAGTCCACTGAGGCGCTAGCGAGGAGATATATGGAGGTAAATTCTTTTGCTCTCTGTTTTATTTTCTTTTCCTAGTTTAGATAGTGATGTAACGTGAATCGTGCAGGAGGTCGTACGACTTCACGGAGTCCCTGTGAGTATCGTGTCGGACAGAGACACGAGGTTCACATCTCAGTTCTGGCAGAGTTTGCAGAAGAGTTTGGATACGTGTCTGAGTTTCAGCACGGCGTACCATCCGCAGACGGATGGCCAGTCCGAGAGGACGATTCAGATCTTGGAGGACATGCTGAGGGCGTGCATGTTGGATTTCAAGGGTTCGTGGGAGGACCATCTACATCTGGTGGAGTTTTCTTACAACAACAGCTTCCAGGCGAGTATTGGCATGGCGCCTTTCACCGCATTGTATGGGAGGAAATGTCGATCGCCATTGAGTTGGGATGACGTTGGTGATCGGGAGCTGTTGGGACCTGAGATGATCGTGGAGGCTGTGGGTATTGTCAGGAACATTCGGGAGAGGTTGAGGATTGCTCAGGACCGTTTTAAGCATTGGGCGGATGCTAAACATCGTCCTTTGGAGTTTCAGCCTGGGGATCATGTGTTTCTGAGGATTTCCCTGAATCGTGGTGTGATTCGCTTCGGGAAGCGAGGGAAGTTGAGCCCGCGATACATTGGACCGTTTGACATTCTGGAGAGAGTTGGCGAGGTAGCCTACCGCTTAGCCTTGCCGTCATCTTTGGAAGGAGTTCACAATGTTTTACATGTGTCGCAGCTTCGTCGATACATTAGCGACCCATCTCATGCTGTGGATTTCTCGGAGATTACCGTTCGCCCTGATATGACGTATGACCAGCAGCCAGTGCAGATTCTGGACAGGCGTTAGAAGTCACTTCGGAACAAGGTTGTCAATCTTGTGAGGGTGATGTGACGACACGGCTCGCCCGGAGAGTCTACTTGGGAGAATGAGGGTGAGATGCGAGAGCGTTTCCCACTTTTGTTCCCGGACATGTGAGTGTTGGGAAATTCCGAGGACGGAATTTTTCTTAAGTTGGGGAGGATGTAACGACTGGTTTTCATGTATCTGGATTAATTATATTATATATATAGGTTTTGGTGGATTTTCTCCTCATGTGTGGTTTTCGTCTCCGTAGCTTTCGTTTTCGATCGTTTCGTCGTGATTTTCTAGCTTCTTCCTTAGGATCATCGATTTCGAGTAAGTCATTCGTGACGGGCTTCATATCGGTCATATCTTATTGTTAGATCAAGCCTAGGAGTCTTAGGAATCGATCCCGGAGCTTCGCGCTTCATTTCGGAACTTTTTGTGCACGTTAGCCGGTACAAGAAGGAGAACCGACCGACTAGATGACGATTTAGTCGGTCGGTAAACCTTCATGGACCGACTAGTTGGCTTTGTTAATTTCTCAGGAGTTACTGTTTATCATTAGTCGGTCTAAGAACATTGGTCGACCGACTAGGTTGCAAACTAGTCGGTCAGCAATCGTTCTTTAACCGACTAGCTCTATGATCATTTTTGATACCAAGTACTATTCATTCTTAGTCGGTCTAAGAACGTTCATCGACCGACTAGATGAGAAACTAGTCGGTCTGTAGTTGTTCTCTGACCGACTAAATCTAAATCCTATTTTTGTACAGGAGTTACTGTTTGGACTTAGTCGGTATGCGTTGGTCAACCGACCGACTACTTCCCAAACTAGTCGGTCAGTGGTTGCTCTTTGACCGACTAATCAGTGTCGAACCCCTAATTTCTGGGCAGCCGCCAGCACTCCCTATTTAAACCCCACCCATGATTTCTTTCATCCCTCTTTCATTCTCCTGAGCCTCCTTCTTCCCCAAATCACCCTCCAACATTTCCCCAAGCCATTCCTTCCTCCCTTGGAGTTTCCCTCTCCATTTTGACCAACCACCATGCCCTAGGCCATCTCCAACCCCCAAAACCCCCCCCCCCCCCCCCCCAAAACCCCATTTCTCCAGATTTTCCCCATCCATTCCAGATCTGAACCCTAGGTTCCCGGAGCGTTTCTTCCGTTGCCGTGCTTGCTCGGCATCATTCTTCCTCTCCGATACGGTAATAACTTGATCTCTTAATATCCTCATAGCCCATTTGTGTTTTTGTGAAACCCTAATAAAACTAGGTTGGATGTTGTTCTAATGTTGTTTTGCCATGACGACGATCTCATCTCTGTAGTTAGCATTTGTGTGACGGCCTCGTTGATCGTCATCCTCGGTGCTAGGCAAGTGAAACTTGCCACTTTGGGTTTTGGTCCATGTCTTAGGCCATTTGCTTGTTGTAGGCGTAAAAGAGACTAGGCGACGAAATGATACTCGCCTAGGCGCAATTTTAGGAACTAGCTTGACAACGAAGCTAGAACCGACATTTATCATGTTGCACAACTACCATATCATGTTTAATTTCCATTAACGGTACGCGAATTAATTGTCATGTAATTGCATTCTTTAAGTGTTCCCGTGATTGCGTAGCTCCGCTACACCTTGTGAAATGATTGAGGCTAGGTGCACCCCTATGCCAAATGAAATACGCTCCTGGTTTGTAATCCAGGAAACGAGCTCTTGTGCAGGGTAACCCTGGCTCATTTACTGAGCTCATGTACAGGGACCTTGGCTCGTTTACATGTGGGTTTTGGGGTAAGAGTTCAGCGGCCATCCAACTGGGAGTCTACCCAATCAGCAACTGCAGTTGTAAGGCGTAAACTCTGGGTTCAGGGGTAGTGTTAAGCGGCCAATCAGTGTGAATGTCCAACAGTTCAGCTGTAAGGCATAAACATCTACAAACAACGTGAAACATGACTAGTGAAAAGATTGAGATTGTTAGTAGCTTGGCTACTCTTGACATGCCCTGATAAATTGTTCTCTTGTACTTATTGTTTCACCATGTCTTACTTGTGCACTTATACCATAACTGACATGTCATGCATACTATAACTGCTAGGTTGTTAGTTTACCTTACTTTCAGCTTCCTTGCCAAAGTCTTTTAGACTTGCTCACATGTGCCCCTTTACTCTTTTGGGTGACACATGTTAGATCCTGAGCCTGAGTTCATTGTTGAGGACGATGTGTTTGCTGACGCCGAGCCCGAGCTTGTGTTTGGTGAGGAGTACGTGGACACTGGGGACCAGTCCTGGTGTCTTCGTTGAGCTTTCCCTTTTTGTTTTAGACTGCTGTTTAGTTGTCGGTGCGTGGCACCTATACTTTGTTATGTTGTCCCTTTTGTTGGCCTTGTTCTGGGCCTTTAGACTCTTTCTTTTAGCCTGGTGGCTTTTCTGGATGTTGAACTTATCTTTAATGTTGGACAATTTCTGAGATTTGAGATTTTATTTCTGTCTTTCCTTGTGTTATTATTGTTGTTCCGTCTGTGGTTACAGGGACCTGCTTATGTTTTATTGACGCTTATCGGGTTTGGGGCTTCACAGCTCCACTCTCGTGCGGACCTTTTCACGTCTCGCCTCCATTTTAGGGAAGCGGGGCGTGACAGGCACCCATTGCTGCTCATATTGGTGGTGCTAGGTCTTGGTGACTTCTCCTTCCTCAAATCCCTCCTTGCCCTAATTTGGTAAGAATACTCAAGGTATAGGGTTTGTGGTAAGTTGTTGTTTATTTCATATAAACTTATTTATTGCTATTGATTCTCTCGGTTGTGAGAGAAGGTTGTGATCCCGGGTTGTGGGATTCACTATTGCTATTGATTGTATGATTTGATCTTGTGAAGGTTTTTCACAAGGTATTCATAGTGGAAATCTTGGGTTAGGGTTTCTAACCTAAGTATCCGGAGGGGATCCGGGTGTACTGAGACGTAGGATCACTGGGAACAAGTCGGGGAGACTTGGGTGGATCCGAACCCATCATATCAATTGTTTGCATTGAATATTTGTTGTTGTCAATTTTAGCTTCCGCATTTGTTGGTAGTAGTTTGCACAATAATTAGGAATTATACTCCTTGTTATTTTTAAAGTACTATTCACCCCCCCCTCTAGTACTTGTGCAGTAGCTTTCAGGGCATTACATTTGGTATCAGAGCCAGATACTAAGCTATGTCTGCCAACGACAACAAGACCGTGCATCCACCTTCGGATTATACCACCTTCAAAAACCGTGAAGGAGCTTCTTCGGTAATGGAACGACATTCCTCAACGAGGCCTCCATTCTTCAACGGTACCAACTACGGGTACTGGAAATGCCGGATGGAAACTTTCCTCCGGAGTGCTTCACTATGGAGGACCACAATGAAGGAGTATGTCGAGCCCGCCGAAGAAGATTTCGAGAAATGGACAACCGCAGAGGTCGCCGCGGAGGTAAGCAATGCCAAGGCAATGAACGCCTTGCAATGCGCATTGGAGCCCGAGGACTTCAATAAGATATGCACATGTAAGAGTGCATATCAAATTTGGAACTCCCTCCTCATCTTACATGAAGGGACGAGTAGGGTAAGAGACTCTAAACTCGTTGTAGTTAATAAAGATTACGAGATGTTTCATATGCTACAGGGTGAGAAGATGAAAGAGTATTATGCTCGCTTCGTCGACATCATAAACGAGTTAGAGGCTCTCGGCAAAACCTACACCCAAAAGGAGAAATGTTCGAAGCTTATCGAAGGACTTCCTTCTAGTTGGAAAAAGCGTACCTTCGCCATCGAGGAAGGTAACGATATGAACAAGTATACCGTAGTTCAATTAATGGGTACTTTAATGTCATACGAGGTACGCAAGGATAGCAAGGTGAAGTTACAAGAGAAGATGAAGTCTTACTTGAACCAAGACGTGCCTAAGAAAAAGGCGATTGCGTTCAAGGCGGCTCCATCCACCTCTACCGATGACGAGGACTCGGAAGACGAAATGGACATGGAATCCATTGCCCTCATGGCAAAGAAGTTCAATCGCTTCTTCCGAAAAGGTAACTTCAAAGGCAAATCTAAATTTACTTCTACTAACGTCTCTCCTCCTTTGTGCTTTAAATGCAATAAGCCAGGACACATCAAAGCGGATTGTCCACAAAACAAGCAAAAGGAAAAGTGGAAGGCGCCGAAGTACGACAAATCGAAGAAGTATAAGAAAGGATACAAGAAAGGATTTGTCGGTTTCACCGATTCCGAAGATGACTCTTCAAGCGGGGAGTCGGATGATGTGAAAGTGGAGCAAGCGCACGTATGTTTCATGGCTAACGAGGAAAATGTTCAAGAACCCGCCTCCGATGATAGCGAGGATGAAAGCGATGAGGTAACTATGGATGACCTTAGACTAGCTAATGAGCAAATATGGAATAGATATGCTAAATTAGTTGAATGATATACTAAGACTAAAGATGAGTTAGTTAGCATCCAAACCTCACCTAAAACTATCATCACCAACAACGACACCGTTATTGAAGAGTTAAGAAATGAGATTGTTAATCTCAAATCTAAACTTGAACATGTTAGCATCGAGGATTCGGATGAACATAAGATAGCGGATTTGACTTCTCAAATCTCGACTTTGAGTATTGAGAATGAAAATCTCAAGTCTCGTGTTTATGCCCTCACATCGCAAGTGTCCACTTTGGGTGCTTCGATGCATTCTCTCACCGAGAAATATGAGTGCACTATAGACCGAATTAATAAATTCAATAAGGGTAAGGACCATTTGGATAACATCCTAAATGAATTACTTCCGGCCAATCACAACATTGGCTTGGGGTATAAGATGGGGAGTTCATCCAAATCGGCCACTACCTTTGTTAGGCCTACTTCCGATGCCTCACCGAGTGGGAGCAAACACTCTATTGGTAGTTCATCTACCAATGGTGCTTCCACTTCGCACACACCCTCTTTTGGAAAGAAACCCACTTTGGGTGGACCTCCAAAGAAGGGTCATGCCTACATGTACACAAATACTATGCCACGTAGGAACACACGTCCTACTCCACCGGCTCACTCATATGATGATTTCTATGCTACACATTCACGGGCACGTGCACAACATGTGAGACACCCTCACGCACGTGTTCCCTCACATGCATATGTTCACCCACATCGTCATATGAATAATTATCCATAGGCACCATTTCATCATGTTCCTTTTACCTATCCACGACATGCATCACGTAGAAATCAACAAAGCATGCATGCTCCCAATAGGATTAAGGCTCCCAAAATATTCTCAATTTGGAGCCCAAAGGACACAAGTATGGATGAAAAACAAATCTACATGAATGATTATTTTTTGAATGTAGTGGATAATATTAATTATATTGGGAAGTCTAAGTCCAATTGGACTTGGCTTTCAAAGGTCTAACCTTTGAGGACCCAATGACCTTGGGTACCATGAAATGATATAATCATCTTTAGGTACTCAAGAAAAACAAACGGAGCAACAAAGTTAAATTTGGCTCCAAGGATGGGTGGATACTCGATAGCGGGTGTTCAAAACACATGACGGACGATGCTCAATTGCTTTCCGGAGTGGTGCCCATTGCTAATGGGAACTGGGTAATCTTTGGAGGCAACGAGAGCGGAACCATCGTCGGTGTTGGTAAAGTGGGTAACCCATCTAAACCCTTAATTAGTGATGTCTATCTTGTTAATGGTTTAAATCACAATCTTATTTCAATAAGCCAACTTTGTGACAAAGGTTACAAAGTTAGCTTTGCGAAAGGATTGTGTCACATTTTTAATAATGTTAACAATGATTTATTATTTTCCAGCATACGCCATAAAGATATTTATATTTTGGATCTTCCTAAGTCATATGAACAATGTCTCGTTGCCAGCACAAGTGAACAACACTTATGGCATCGACGCTTTGGTCATTTGAACTTTGGAACACTTTTTAAGCTTTCAAAATTAAATTCCATTAAAGGTTTTCCTAAGCTTGTATTTGAAAAGAAAAGTTTTTGTGACTCATGTCAACGAGGCAAGCTTCCTAAATCTTCATTTAAACCTAAGAAAAGCATTTCTACTAAACGGCCTCTAGAGCTATTACATCTAGATTTATTTGGGCCAACTAGAGTTGCTTCTTTAGGAAATGCTAGATATGGGCTTGCCATCGTAGATGATTTTTCGAGATTTACATGGGTATTTTTCTTATGTAATAAAAATGAAGCTTTTGAAAACTTCACAACATTTTTGAAGAAAGTACAAAATCTCATCGGAACCACCATTGTCACTATTTGTAGTGATCATGGAGGTGAATTTGAGAATGAGTCTTTCTCAAATTTTTGTGATGATCTTGGAATTACACACACATTTTCCTTCCCTCGCGCACCCCCTCAAAACGGTGTTGTTGAGAGAAAGAATAGAATGCTTGTGGAGTGTGCTCGTACAATGCTCGATGATAGCCAACTTGGCCATCAATTTTGGGCGGAAGCGGTACACACCGCTTGCTATGTGTTTAATAGAATACTTTTGAGGCCCGGTACCAAACAAACTTGTTATGAATTGTTGTTTGGTAGATTGCCTCAAGTTAAACATTTTCGTGTTTTTGGTGCGAAATGTTTTATTAAAAACACTTATGAAAATTTGGACAAGTTTGATCCGAGATCGGATAAGGGGATATTTGTTGGGTATTCCTCACGTAGCAAAGCCTACCGGATATACAACAAAAGATCCTCGACGATCGAGGAATCACTACATGTCTCTTTTAATGAAAATTTTATTCCTTCTAGAATTTCAAATGATGATGATTCAATGGATGTTTAATGTGATTCTATTGATAATTCTAATCCTATTGATTCTATTGATTCTATTGATACTAACCCGACTAATGAGGTTGTTGAGAATGTTCTTAGTGATCAGGGAATTCCCAAACGGCTTCATACGGTTCGTGACCATCCCCATGAGCAAGTCATTGGCAATATTCATGATAGAGTCAAGACGAGATCGCAAGTCCACCACTTCGCCAACTGTGCCTTTGCCTCCTCGATTGAGCCAAAGAATATAAATGAAGCGTGCGAAGATAGTGCTTGGATCCTTGCCATGGAGGAGGAACTCATTCAATTCGAGAGGAATGAGGTATGGGAGCTTGTTCCAGTGCCTTCGAAGAACCACACAGTTATAGGAACGAAGTGGATCTTCAAGAACAAAACCGACGAGAACCAAATCGTCGTCCGGAACAAGGCTCGGTTAGTAGCTCAAGGCTATCGACAAGAGGAAGGTATCGATTTCGAAGAATCCTTCGCTCCGGTAGCTAGACTAGAATCTATTAGATTATTGTTATCTTTTGCATGCCATAAAAATTTCAAACTATTTCAAATGGATGTAAAAAGTGCATTTTTAAACGGAGATGTCGTTGAGGAAGTTTATGTTTCTCAACCTCCGGGCTTTATTAATGAAAAATTTTCAAATCATGTTTTTAAACTAAAGAAAGCACTTTACGGTTTGAGACAAGCTCCTCGAGCTTGGTATGATCGCCTAAAGAATTTTCTTTTGGATTTGAATTTTAAAATGGGAGAAGCCGATTCTACACTTTTCGTTAAGCATTCGAATAATGATATTCTTTTAGTTCAAATTTATGTTGATGATATCATTTTCGGTGCTACTAACTTCGCTCTTTGCGAAGAGTTTTCTAATGTTATGAAGGAACAATTTGAGATAAGCCACATGGGTGAGCTCAAATATTTCTTAGGTCTCCAAATTCGCCAAATGAACGATGCAATCTTCATCCACCAAACGAAATACACGATGGAGTTGCTAAAGCGATTTGGAATGGAGAGTGCCTCCGGGAAAAAGACTCCAATGAGCACTACTACGCATCTTGATAAAGATACGGGCGGAAAAGATGTAGACATTCGTCTATATCGAGGTATGATAGGTAGTTTACTTTATCTTACCGTTAGTAGGCCCGATATTATGTTTGACGTATGTATTTGTGCTCGTTATCAGTCTAAACCTAAGGATTCTCACTTAGTAGCGGTAAAACGTATTTTTCGCTATTTAAGTTATACATTAGACTTTGGATTAGTTTATCCAAAATATAGCACGTATGAGTTAATCTCATATAGTGACGCAGATTATGCAGGATGCAAATCCGACAGGAAGAGTACTAGTGGCACTTGCCATTTTATAGAAAATTCTCTTGTCTCTTGGTTTTCCAAGAAGCAAAATTCTGTATCACTTTCAACCACCGAGGCGGAATACATTGCCGCCGGTGCTGCATGTGCCCAGGTTCTTTGGATGAGACACACACTTAAGGATTTTGGTATACATTGTGATACTAGCCCTATCATGGTGGACAACCAAAGTGCCATTTGTCTTTCAAAGAATCCGGTGCACCATTCCCGTTCTAAACATATAGATGTCCGACATCATTTCTTAGATGATCATGTTGCTAAAAAGGACATCATATTAGTGTACGTTGAAACCCATAAGCAAATCACCGATATTTTCACAAAACCCCTAAAGGAGGATTCCTTTGTGCGGTTGCGTCGAGAATTGGGGATTATGGGTGAATCCGAGATATAGGATTCATTTTTATTCAATAATCTTGCATGCTATTCTATTTCGCTATATTTGTTCATGCTAGACTAATTGGATTTTTTTTCGAGATTTTAGTGAATTTTTGGAATTTATGCTCGAATTTACTCTTGAACGTCGTATTTAAGTTTTTTGATGATTAATGGGGTAGTATGATGATTTTTGAGAGTTGAACGATGTTTCGTCCAAGTGCGATTGGGATAGAACTCAAAATTTCGTATTCTAAAATTTTTGGACTCATCTAGTCGGTTACAGTTCATCAACCAACCGACTAGATGCACATCTAGTCGGTCAGCTAATGAACTCAGACCGACTAGTTCAAGCTTATAATTTTCCTTTGCTATTGACATCATTTAGTCGGTCCACGTTCACTTACCGACCGACTGGAATGAAAACTAGTCGGTCAGTACTTGAACTTTGACCGACTAACTCTAGCCCTAAAAACTTTGAATGACGGCTGTTTCCATTTAGTCGGTTCAAGCTCATTGACCGACCGACTAGATCGTCATCTAGTCGGTCAGTGCTTGAACTGTGACCGACTAAGTGCTCAGGGACAGTCGTGTCTTTTCCCATTCCAACCGACTTATACCTATTCTAATCGATTATTTTTCGATTAAGTCGGTTTCTAATCGATCGACGCTCACTCTCCAGCTCAAAACCCCGAGTCTCTTCATCTTCCTCCGTCGATTCTGCCGTCCGATCGTCGTTTTCCGACCATCAACGGCCGTCGATCTTCCTCCTAGGGTATCCCTCCTCTCCTCTCTTGCATCTAGGGCTTCGATCTAGGTCTATTTTCACCTATTTCTCTTTTTCGCATCTAGGGTTTATACTTAGGGCTGTTTGATTTCGATTTTCGTTTTCTTGCATTGCTTGATCTCGTTTTGTCACACTTATGGCAAAGACGAGAATACCGATCACTCCCTCCGGTGCATCTCCTATGACCATTGAGCCACACCCTATGGATCCTCCTCAACCCAAGCGCAAGGGCAAATCTACTCAGTCCTCTTCTTCTTCACCACCATTGAAGAGGAAGAGAACCTCAAAGCCTAAGCCAAAACCCTCTGCCCAAGCTTCCCAAGCCCAAGCTCAACCTAAACCTAAGCCTAGGAAGAAAACCGTTTCAGCGTCTTCTGTTCATGAAACCACTTCACCTTCAGATTCAGACACTGAATTTAGACCTGAGACTGAGCCTGGCCGTAAGGAACCCACTCCTCCACTTCATTCTAGGACTCGACCGCCTAAGGGAAAGGCTTCGATGCCAGCAGGTGGTGTCGATATATCGTTGTGTCACGACGACCCTTTCTGTCTCGCGGCTTACAACCGTATCGAGCACTGCCCGCTGTTATTGGAGCACTTTGTTCAGTTTTCCGACTTCCTTGGCTTAGCAGATCTTCTATCCTATAGTGGGCTCCTAGACTACCTTCGCTTTGACCCTAAAGCGAACCCTCGACCCTATCCTCGCCTGGTCAAACTATTCTATGCAAACCGTACCCGGGGTCAGTACGATGAGACCCACTCCATCGAGACTACTGTCTTGGAGACTCCTATAGTCCTCACGGCAGAAATCTTGGGGGAGTTGCTTGGTTATTTATCGTCTGGTCTCCTCCCGTCTGATATTTCAGTTGATGATATCTCTTCTTTAGATCAGTCCGTTCTCGCCGATATCTTCCATGTGATCCCTCCTGCTTTCATAGGTTTCCCATCGAAGTCATTCAAGCCGAATGCTTGGGTGCTTACTCTTATCCTGAAGTCGTGCTTACTTCCTAAGTACGGCTCATCTTCTCTGCCATCCCAGCCATTCCTAAAGTTGATTTACGCTCTATTCATGGGTAGCGAGATTAACTGGGCTCGCATTATACTCGATAAGATGGATTCTTTCGAGTGTATTCGTAAGTCCACGAAATCTGCGCATATCCCTTATCCTTGTCTGTTGACTTTGGTGTTTCGTCATTTCCACGTGCCTTTGCCTCCTGACGATGAGCGTCCACTTGGTCCTCCCCTGAACGCGACGGCCGTCAAGAAATCTCTTGCGACACTCCGTCACGTGCATAGGACGACTCCTTCAGCTTCTCAGGGCACCTCTTCTGCAGCTGCTGCTCCTAGACCTCCCACCACACTTGATGATCTCGCTCGTTCTGTTCGTCGTCTCGAGTCTCGGTATGCTCGTACCGAGGAGATTATGTGTCGTATAGCTCGTGTTATGGGTGTTGAGGTCCCTCCTCCAGTTTCTGAGGATGAGGAGATGGATGATGAGGAGCTCGATGAGCTCGTTGATTCTCTTGCTCGTGGCGCTGAGGCCACTGCTGCTGCTGCTACCACATCCGTTGCTGGAGCTGCCACTTCTTCAGGTGCTCCAGAGTCTTTTGCTCCAGTGGATGAGTATACTGGTGCTCCAGAGACGTCTGCTCCAGTTGACGTTCCTGTTGGTGCCTCTGCCGTTGAGCCTGCTGTTGATGTTTCCACTCCTGCCCCGACGATTCCTTCTGTTGACACACCACTCCTCCCAGCAGAGCCTGAGTCCACTCCTTCGACTGGACCTACGGAGACTGCTGATCCTACCACTCCTTCTTGAGAGTCTGTTTGGAGGACTCTCCGATGCTCCTTGGATGATTCATCTTTTAGAGAGAGTTTTGGGTTAGGACAGGATTGGTGGTGTTTTTGATGTATTTGGATGTTTTGATGCTTGATGTCGATGTTGTATCATTTTTGGATGTATGTTGATGATGTTGATGTCGATGATGGATTTTGACATTTTGATGTTGATATAGTATGTGACATTTTGATGTAGTCAATGTATTTTGTGCCTTTGATTGTATGGAGTCGATGTATCTTTTGGTTGTACTCATGATGCTTCATATATATATATATATATATATATATATATATATATATATACTTCGTTGTTCTCTTTTACTTCGTTGTGCACATTTTATATTCGTTTTAATGTCTATAATGTTCGATTTCGTCGCTCGACGATAATGACTTGGTTAAAAAGAATTTATTTCTATGAAAACATAGAATTGTTTTCCATGCACTAATTTAACCAAAATGTTGAGATTGGAGAGCACGTTCCTTTACTCAATAAGTGAATTATATTTGGTATTTTGATGATTTCATTTTTCGCTTTTGAATAATGGTTAATTTGGCACACCTTGATTTTCTTCATGTATTTTTGTTTCTTGGTGTCTTTTGGACCATCGTCGTATTCTTCGACTCCCGATGTTGGATTTTCTTTAGCCTTGTTGTTGTCGTTGTATGCCCCCCACTCTTTTTGGATAATGCCAAAGGGGGAGAGATAGTAATAATGACAAGGGCAAAATGAAAATTTAACTCTATTGTCCATGAATCTAATTTATTATGTTAGATTCAGGGGGAGTGAAGATATAAAAAATGAATTACGATCCTAAATTTCAATAATTGGATCATGTTTTATATCTCTCACTTCTGCTTGATGCGTATTATATTTATTCAATTTGGAATTAACGTGTCATCAATGCAGGGGGAGTAAGTATTTTACATTTGAATCATTATTTTTTATTATTTTTTATGTTGGTTTGTCATCACCAAAAAGGGGGAGAATGTTGAGTATTGGACTCCCTGGATTTGGTTTTGGATGATGAGCAAACATAAATAAATCGTGAACTAACACTTTGTGAGCGCAGTTATGGAGATCGTCGCCAAATTCACGTGAACATCCAAAGCGACGTCTCAAGACTTCTCAAAGCACGTATTCATATGCCTACAGCTTCGTTGAAGCTTTTGGACCAACTTTGAAGTCATGAAGATTTGATCGAAGCTTTTGAAGACGGTTTGTCTATATTTATATTTAGTCTTCTAGCTTTGTTCTTTAGAATGTTAAGCCTTGAGTAGGTATTATCATTTAATCTGCATATCGCTCCTATCTTAGAGCTAGGATCTTAGTAGAAGTCCATTCAAACTTTCCCGAAGCATCGCGCTTCGATTCGGGACTTCTTGTGCATGTTAGTTGGTTCAAGAAGAAGAACCAACCGACTAGATGGTGATCTAGTCGGTCGGAAAAGCTTCTTGGACCGACTAGTTTGTCTCCCAAATTCTAAGCTCTTTACTGTTCACAGTTAGTCGGTCTTAGTTGACTCACCGACCGACTAGTTGGTGAACTAGTCGATCAGTGATGCTTCTTAGACCGACTAGTTGAGCTTTCCCTGTTCATGCCAAGTTACTATTTATCGTTAGTCGGTCTAAGAACGTTTGGCGACCGACTAGTTGATGATCTAGTCGGTCAACATTTGTTCTTGGACCGACTAAATCAATTTGTATTCAGACTAATAGTTTTTGACTCTTAGTCGGTCTAAGTTAACTGACCGACCGACTAGTTGAGAAACTAGTCGGTCGGAAAGTCTTCTTGGACCGACTAGTTCTTTAGGTCTGAAATTTCATCTGTTCACTGTTCATCCTTTAGTCGGTTCATGTTGTTTCACCGACCGACTAGTTGATGAACTAGTCGGTCAATGGTTGTTCTTTGACCGACTAATTGCTCCAGATTTCCAACCGTTGGGAGTTGACCTAGCTCGATTTTGTGGGACCCTATAAATACAAAGCTTGGTCGTTTCTCTCAAGGAGAGAGCTGCTATTGAGAGCCTTATTCAGATTGAAAGAGTTAGAGATTTAAACTCATTTCCAAAGCTCTCTTCCTCACAAGAACTCCAATCTCTCTCTCATTTGAGATCTAGAATCCATCTTGAGAGAACTTTGTTCTTGTTGAGCCATCCAAGCTATTGCTTGATTCAAGTCTCCTATTTATTCCTAGGCACCCATTGCTGCTCATATTGGTGGTGCTAGGTCTTAGTGACTTCTCCTTCCTCAAATCCCTCCTTGCCCTAATTTGGTAAGAATACTCAAGGTATAGGGTTTGTGGTAAGTTGTTGTTTATTTCATATAAACTCATTTATTGCTATTGATTCTCTCGGTTGTGAGAGAAGGTTGTGATCCCGGGTTGTGGGATTCACTATTGCTATTGATTGTATGATTTGATCTTGTGAAGGTTTTTCACAAGGTATTCATAGTGGAAATCTTGGGTTAGGGTTTCTAACCTAAGTATCCGGAGGGGATCCGGGTGTACTGGGACGTAGGATCACCGGGAACAAGTCGGGGAGACTTGGGTGGATCCGAACCCATCATATCAATTGTTTGCATTGAATATTTGTTGTTGTCAATTTTAGCTTCCGCATTTGTTGGTAGTAGTTTGCACGATAATTAGGAATTATACTCCTTGTTATTTTTAAAGTACTATTCACCCCCCCTCTAGTACTTGTGCAGTAGCTTTCAGGGCATTACAGTATATGACTATGGGACAGTCTGAATATCTGCTAGTCGTCTGCAACACGCCACCTTCCTTCTTGACGTCCCAGCCAGAGGTGAGAGGTGAAATGGGGATAGCGTGTTGATTGACAAATCGCATTGTCATAAAACAATGTGAAGCTCCCGAATCAAAAAGAGCGAGAGCAGGTTTGCTAGCTACCAATACAACTCCTACGATCGCGAAAACTATATCTAAGCATACATTATACAATACAACAAATTAAAATATAATGGTAAATATGTACCTGTAATGACCTGGCCTGTAGCCTCGGCCTCCTCAGCTGTCATTGTGAACGTTTGGCGCTTCGGAGGTGGAGCATGTGGTCGTGCCTGCTGAAATCCTCGCCGTTGTGGTGGGGGTCCACGCTGCGTATTCCCCGCTGGAGCTGTAGCTGGTGCAGATGTCTGTGCTGGATCCACTGGTCTCTGTCCCTTCTGGGGGCAGTCTCTGGCAACGTGGTCGTCTGCTCCGCAAATCTAGCACTGATTCAGTAGATATCAGACATGCCCTAGCTTGTTGCAATAGTGACAGACGGTCTGTTGTCTGCGCTGCTGTGGCTACTGTGAATGTGGTGGGGCTGACCTCTTAGAAGATGTCTGCTGAGCTGGTCGAGCCACCTATCGACTAGGTGGTGGAGGGGGACACCTCTGAGGAGCACTCGCTTGTCGTTCCAGATCTTCCTTCTGTTGCATGTACTCATAATCTCGAGCTGCAGAGAGTACCTCAGTGTGGGTATTCAGCTAGTGCCCCACTAGTTGCTTCTGAATCTTCATATTCAGCCCTTCCTGAAAACGCTGGGCTCTGTCCCAAGGATCAGACACCACATTCTTCGCAAACCTGCAAAAGACCACTTATTAGTAAATTACATACATCTATAGATTAATTGTGGAAGTTGTAATACATACTTGCTGAGTCTGGAGAATTCAGCGTTGTACTGTTCCACATTCATGGAGCCTTGCTTCAGGTTCATAAATTGGGCTTGCAGTGTCCTCTTTGCTTCAGGAGAGAAATACAGAGCATTAAACCTCTCCATGAATGTGCTCCATGAAATTGGCTGGCTCAAGTGATCCTCATCTGAATCCCACCATAACATAGCGTCTTCAACCAACTGTAGCTTTGCCATGTCCACCCATGAATCTGGTGCGGTCTGTGCTGCTTTCAGCATAGCAGCTGTGCGACGTAGCCACTCTGCTGCTGCCAGAGGTCCCTCTGTCCCTTTGAAAACTGGTGGGCACAGTGATCTGAATTGTTGAACTCCACCTTCACGTCTGTGCTCAGGCTCCCTTCGCTCAGGTTGCCTTTGCAAAGCTCTAACCATTCTCGTAGAGTCTGGTCTGTAATCTGGATCGTCGCTGCAGGTTGCTCAGTATTGTTATCCACATTATTTCCATTGCCGACGTGATGATTCTCGCCATTTTCACTGTTGACAATATCATTGAGGTTGAGGTCGATGTTGTTATTGTCAGCATTCCCGTTGTCGACTTGATCATTAAGTTGGTCATTGGCATCGTAGTTGTAGTCATTACCATAGTCAACATTCTCATGAGCAATGTGATTGGCGTTGTTGGAGACGTGGTTCATGGTCCCAACTCTACGTCCATCACTGTGATTTCCTGCCAAGTCTGCATGAGTAATGACCGGATTGCTCCCGGTACCGCGCCGACAATGGTATGCTTTCGACATTCTGTATTCCAAAGAATGATGGCAGTCCAATTGTTCATTTATGAGCATTTCTGTTTGCTATATACTGTTCACGAGGTGTCTTGCGGTGAACTGCATGGGCCACCAACTTGTAATGCCCCGTTTCTGGGTGTCATTACTTTTTCGTTAATTGTGCAGGCCCTGCAAAGTTTTAGTGAAGCCAACATAGAGCAAACAGAGATTTTCATAACAGAATTAACTTTATTCATCATTTTAAGGGGGTACAAAAGCATAACAAAAGATAACTACTAGTCTTTATTTCTAAACAAGAAGAAGGCTACTAAACAATAGAAAAACACTCTCCTTACTGATACTTGTCTCAGAAAACAGCACTCTCCACTGAAAATTCCGACTCCTCGAAAGCTGGAGCCTCCTCGTACTCTGGTTCAGTTTCTGTTGAGAAAACATTTGAAATGATAAAGTAAACAATATTTGCAATAAACAACAATTATAACTTTCATGCAACCCTAGTCTTAAGCAAGCCAACAACACTAAACACTAGACTGAACCTTTCTAACCAATACATTCCAATCTTTTATTATTCTCATAATGTAAAGGGAAAGAGCCGGCTGAAGAACAACCTCGGGTTTCACAAGCGAGCTCACCAGTGCCCTACCTTTATTGGTCCAAGGTATTCATCAAGGAACCCAATCAAGTCATTCAGTTCTGTCAATGAGCGTAGTCTCTGCCACTCTTTCTAACTTTAATAATGAGTTTCCAACCCCATGTCATTCTAACTATCTATTTCGATTGTTCACTAATTCTATACTTTATAAACTTCGTAGGAAGAAAAGTGCACAAAAGCAATATGTCATTAGAAACAAGTCCAATGTAACATTATTTCACAAATACTGAATTATTGCACAATTCTAACAACAAGTTCATTTGCTAACTGTAACAATTCCATACATTAATTTCTACGGTGAAAGAAACTATATTTAATATGTTCTAAAAACGGTTCTAAAGTAATTAATTCATTCAAACATTAAAACTAAGACGAAATTGTTTATGAAATGAAATAATACAACTATATGATCAGATTCGTATTTTTAGGCATCCGTGATGGGTTTCTAGGTGTTACCAGTCCAAGGGAATTTTCCATCAATTTCTGGAAGTAGGACGATGGACTAATCTCATTTAAAATCTCACAAATCAGCCAAAATATGCTACCGAACAATCAGATCTACACATGCATATTAAAAATAGCACATAATGAGCCGAACAGGGAGAAACTGCACCAAAACAGTGAGTAATGAACTAAAAGCGGCCATACACCATAAGCCACAAGCCGCAAACATTAACAGGAAGACAAAACAGCAAACCCACAACCAAGCGAACACCCTGGTAAGGAGGAAAAAGCCCGGCGGCCAACCCTAGTGCATAATAGTCCGAAATCAATACGTACGAAACTGCGGCAAAGGTGCCTCCTCGCTCGTAGGATGCCTTTTCTATCATGAGGGGATAAAAATCCCCTTTTTACAACAACGAATCATCATTTCCTATGAACCGAAAATCCCGAAACCCTAGTTCTTTCACAGATTCAAAAGCATGAAGGAGATGGTTGAAATTAAAACAAATAAGGTTTACCGATCTTGAAAAAAACCAAAGCCGAGAGATCCTGAAGTCCAGAACCCAATATCGAATTGAATCGGAAAAGTTTGAGAAGAGAAAAGCAATTTTCGCAAGCAGGAAACCCTAATAGTTGCTGCACATAAATAAGAGAGGAGAGAGAGATCTTATCAGAGGGGGAAATCCCGAAGAATTTGCGCACGGGATCGAGTTGGTTAGGGTTTTCGAAAACCCTTTTTCGTCCACCGTCCGCTGCTTCGCTTGCTGATCGTCGCGTGCGTGAGATGAGGAAAGCTCGGGTCTGGTTTTCTTTTGGAATGGGGTAACGGGTGAGAGAATTAGTGGAGGGGAGAGAATTAGCAGGGAGAGTTAATAAAAAGGAAATGGCCAAAGATGGGCCTGGGCTTTTAAAAAATGAATCATTGCCATCCTGTTAACCTTAATAGTCCATCCGTCCTCTTTTCTGTTAAAAAATTAGCTGAAATTATATTAATTAACGATTAAATAATGATTATAGTTGATTAATTAAAAACTAACTTTAATTAAGCATTCCCCCCCCCAAAAAAAATTAAACATTAACCACCCCCACACCCCCACCCGAAAACGTCGGGAGAGGAGGGCATCCTCCCCCTGAAAACCGAGGGGGGCCTTCTCCCCCTCCTCCTCAGACAAGGAGGATGGGGAGGAAGCGCCGCCCCCTCCCCCTAAAACCCAGGTGGAGGAGGCACCGCCTCCTCCTCGGAGTGCCTCCTCCCCCTCCGAGGGGGAGGATTTATAAAATGAGAATCCATTTTAACAAAACACATCAATCTAATTTAATGGAATTAGATTCTAATTTTTTTGTTCCATTAAATTAGAATCTAATTCTAATAAAAATTTTAAAATGTTATAAAATGAGTGGTTTACTAGGGTAAAACCATGGTCAAAACTAGCAACAGTTGCCGCAGTAAAATGGTTTTTTTCTCTGTGCACGGTGTACACGGCTAATTTCTAATATAATGATAAATAATGATAATAAATCAAGATCCCGCTTGCAATTCGTTCATCGGTTTGGTCCTCTCGTTTCCCTCCAACAATCCTACTCGTTGTGTGGAAGCAAAGAGAAGGAGATAAGGTGAGAAGCAACAACCAAATGGGAAAAATACCAACAAAAAAGGATCAAAAACAAAGCAAGAAACAGCTACAAAATAAGATGGTAGTAAATCTGTCCCCAGGGATCCCAGGCAACAATATTTGTCCTCACTCTCTCCACATCCATCGATCAAGGAGCAGCAGGCCGGCATCAACAACCGTCTGCGGCTACGCGCCGGCTCTTCTTGCGGCGGCGGTGATATTCACGTCGTCCGTCCCCGACTCATCGGAAACCTTCTCAAATGTCCCACAGACGCTTTCAGGTGATGTTATTATAACTGCTCACAACTCAAGGCGGCTCTCAGCGTCGATGACATGGACGGCGACCAAACGTTTGTGCAGGAGATGACGGCAAGCCGGCGAGGATTCAGCGGCCGAGGTCGAGGAAGGCCGAGTCATGCACCATCAAGTGCGTGGGCACCTGCATTCGCGGCGGAGGAGAGGGCCCCCTCAACGTGAGAAGGTAACATCTTGAAGCACAAAAATCAATGGCAGGGGGGATTGATAGCATGCATGACAAACCTTTTGAACTGGAAATGCAGGCCTCTGGTGGTTTTCAAGGAGGGGTTTCGAAGTCGTCATTACTGGTAACCAAGCTTGTATCTTTCCTTCTGATGATGATGAGTTGATTGCCGTTGTGCTCGAGCTATTGGGTTTCACCCTTTTTCTCTTGTGTTAGCCTGGTGGAGTGCTCAGACATCTGTAACTTGATCAAAGACGGAGAAGATGGGCCTTGAATATGATGTGCCTGCAAGCCCTCCTGAAAACAAAGTATAATTCTGTGAAAAACGTTGAGATCAGAAAAATGCTGTACAGGTTTCCTTGCATTTTAATTCGTCTGCGTAATTTGAATTCGCTTCTGCAAATCTTTGATCGCCTCATTTTCTTCAAGGTCTTTACATTTGCATAAAAACTGATTGTTCCAAGTTAGGATCCAATTAGTTTATCACATCATTTTTCTCAAGCGAGAAAGAGATCTTAAATATACTACTAAGCAGCCCGTGCTGAAATTTTAAGAATGTAGCAGTAATTAACGACAAGGCGCAGTGCTGCAAGAATTTGAAAGGAGACACCAAAACAGCATATGAAATAGCAACCTGTGATAGATAACAAGTTAACAAGTGCAGAGGAAAAAGTATAAGATACTCTTACTACCTTATGAACGATGGTATTGCGTGAATTTGGCGAAATCAGGACACATAACAAGTGCTTGTATACTCTGCTGGAAGCCTGGAACAAAATTTAGAGGGCTTGTATACTCTGCTGGAAGCCTGGAACAAAATTTAGAGGTCTCGACCAAAGTTATTAGCGGAAGAATATTTACAGCAAATCATACAGCATCAAAATAAAAACTTCTTACCTTATTACTACAAAAACAATGAAATCGTGCAAAAGGCTGCATGGGGTTTTATAAGGGAAGTTATACGAAGCATGCCCATAGGAATTCCAATACTTGTAATATACAAACTCACGCATCCAACTACTAAATATAAGGTCTTTACAGAAATTGCAACCGTGACTGCATCCTGATAATACAAAAGTTCCACCTTTATTCACATGTAGAAGAGTACCACCATATCTCAGTGCATTCGGTTCGGAAGGGCCAATGATTAAAAATACAGGTCTGCAAGGCGAAGACCAACGTAAGCAGCAGTTTTGGAGCTGATAGACTATCAATTTCCTGCTGATATCGCAAATTAATTCTTAACAGCCCTATCTGCCCAAGCATGCTGCATAAGATCCATGGAAATAAATTTGAGCCGCCCATCCGAGAACAATTAATATTGACGTTTAGACAAGATTTGATCATGGAAGCCTCTGATGGAATGAAATACACCCAGCCGTTTATTGGTAATCCTGGAGTGAGGCAGGAGATGGGGCATCAAGGCAATGTTTCAGGCAGGAAAAGATAACGGAATCTGGCATCGAATGGCAAGACACCGCAGTTTCCAGAACCTAGGAAACTCTGCCTCCTCTTTGAAACGCATTGTTCTACAAAGGCTGCTTGTTCCTGGGGAAGGAAACGGGATATCCAGATTGCTAGCTTAGAGTCGTCTACGAGACCTCGAGCGAAAGAGTGAAGCATCTTTGGCACCAAAAGCTTCCCTTTGCTGGTAAGTCCAACTGAAGCCCGGATAAAATCTCTTTGAGCCTCCTGGAGCTCATCCTTCACATTTCTGGCCGTGTAAACTTTTACCTGCAAATCCGTTTCAGGCTTAGAAATTGATTTCCACAGACGTCTCAATGCAGACATGTCAGTGGCATCTACTTTGACCAAACAAATGAATGAATTTCAAGGAAATTCTTGGGTGCATACCTTCAGTTTCTCATTGGAATGTAACCATGAACGGTTTTCATTCTAAATATGTGAGAAACATTTTTTGAGTTAGATTGTTATCAAAGAATATATCATCAATCTACATAACATGGATTGTCGCATAAGCATGCCAACCAAACGAATTTTTTGGTCCAGTGTGCAAAAGCTTACGCATTTTTGGACAAAGTGTATGCTCTGACGCATTAAGGATGCTAAATTGAAAGTAATACGCTTTTAAATTAATTAACAAAAAAAGGGCACCAATCAGCCCTGTCGTTGCAATTTTGAGAGAGAACGGAAAGCCACTGAAAGGAGACAGTTAAGGCAACTTAGGTTTTGATCACTTCATCGGTAATCAAAGCTGACATCAGTGAAGTTCCTCCAATCAAAAGCAACGGTCAACTTCTTCCTCCCCCTCTCACCCCCTTTTTCGTCCTCATCCAGATCAAATCTCATCCGATAGCTTTCAATTGAGGAGTGATTGGTAGATCTCGACTACGAGCATCTGATCGAGCAGAGATGGGCAGATCTTGGCCATGTGACTCTTCTAATTAAAGTTTTAAGTTTGAAGTGCCATCTATTTTACAAGGTTGGGCAATGAATGTTAATTATTGTTGGATTGATTACCATCAAAATCATGTGCGGTTAACGAATTATGAAGATGTCCTTGTCATCAATGATGATGCAACGTCGAATTCCAAGAAACCGCTACTTTCTTCCATTTCAAGTAACTACCATCTTTCTTTATGATTAATAGACACGGACATGGGCATTGTACATAGACACAGACATAGGGTTTCACACACGGCAGTCTTTCCAAATTGCAAACACAAGGATATGGTTATATATGCATGTTCTTATTGAACTAACATCCATTTAATTCATAAGTGTATATATTTGGTTGTTTGCAGATCAACCTAATGGTAAAATTATACAAACACCATTTGCTCATCTAAACGACTTCATATTGTTGAGATCAATAAAGCTTTTGCGCTCTTAGAAGTGTCTGACAAACATAAACAGACATGTCATGACAAAAGTGTCGTTCATAGCAAATTTCAGTTAAAGGAAGTGTATTACTGATAGGATCCGTAGGGGTTTGATGTAGAAAGTTAGGGTTCTGGGTGGAAAGGTGGGATTTTTGATGGAAGAGTGATTTTTAGGGTTTGTTAGAGAGGATTTGAGGGAAAAGTGGAATTTTTATTGATATAACTGAACTATAAAAGGGGATACAGTGATAGAATGAGTTCTTTCGAGAGAAACTTGTTCTCCCTTGGCCACATTTGACATGTGGACCACTCTCACAAGTCGCCTATTCGAGAGGGGTCTGCGCTCTCCAATCAAAGAGGGATAATCTCCACCTCAAAAAAGTTTTCACTCAATATTCAACTCTCCTCCCTAATCACTCTAGCCATATATAAATACTAATCTAAAAATAACAAAATTACAGAAATAACCCAAATAGAGAAAATTGCAAAATACCCCTGAAAAACTGAAAATTACTAAAACACTTCTAAGACTCTAAAATTTCCAAATCTATCCTTTTGCACGATCTCATTATTACTATGTCCCCAAAAAAGCAGTGTCCTCAAGGTAGCGCATGAAGTGCATGGACCATCCGCTCCAAGTGGGTTGCAGCCTCCTCCAGGGTCAAAATGATAAGATTGGTCTCTACCGTCATTGTTGTCACTCTCAGAAGGGCCGTAGCACTGTGTCTCCTCTACCATCGTAGGGCCAGTTAATGTTTACATCATCCGCTCAAAAACCAAATGAAAGCCACGATAGTCGTCAAGCTCCTTAGATTGTCATACGTGCCCAAAATACAAATTTTGACGCTTGGGAGGTCGTTCACATGCAAACCATGAGCCATGGCCTATGGGGTTATGTAAAAATGTCGACGGGACGCGAGGGGTGTCGAAAATTGGCATCAGCCCATGACGGACCTAAAAGGTCTCTAAACAGGCCATGCGAGCCCTGCAAGGCAAGTGCAAGGCCCTACAAAGATACATTGTGCAAAGTGGACCCTGCAGGGCTGCACCCTGACCCTGCAAGTCTGCGGGCTGGCCCTGCTGGCCCAATAGGGATGCTGGCTAAAGATTTTTCGTGCCCCTCGTTGTCTCATGCCGCTTCATCGGAGTCTCAATCCGCGTCGAAGTCGTCACTGTTATTCAGATCTGAAACACGATCATCCTTGGGATGGATCTCCTCTCCCAAAGGCAAGATTTTGCACTCAGGCAACACCTTTCGCCCCAGAGCGACGTAGGCATCTTCTTTTATCTGATGTAGTTTCAGGCGACATTGATGGAAGATCTCCGAAAGTTTCTCCGTTGGTTTGGGATTTGTCTCCTGTCAGATTTGAACCATCGTGATTCCAAACGAAAAAAATCTTTATCCAACACCTCTCTCACTTTCCTCATTCTATCCATCTACGCTTGATGTCCTTACTCGAAAGTTCACATTTCTTGATGCCGCCATAGATCGTAGATCTCTGATACCAAATTGATAGGATCCGCAAAGGTTTTGATATAGAAAGTTAGGGTTTTGAAGAAAAATATGGTATTTTTGATAGGAAAAATGGATTTTTAGGATTTGATAGAGAGGACTTAAGGGGAAATGGAAACTTTTATAGATATAACCGAAATATAAAAGGGGATACAATGATAAGGTGAGTTCTTTCTAGAGGAACTCGTCTTCATTCGTCACGTTCAAAAGGTGGACCGCTCTCCCAAACAGCGCTCTCCAATCAAAGAGGGATAATCTCCATCTCAAACAAGTTTTCACTCAATATTCGACTCTACTCTCTACTCTCCCTAGCTCTATATAAATACTAATCTAAAAATTACAGAAATAATCCAAAAACATAAAATTACAAAAAGACACCTGAAAAACTGAATATTACTAAAATACCCTTAAGCCTCCAAAATTTCTAGATCTGCCCTTTGTGTGGTCTCATCAGTTACATAACATAGATCTTTCTTTTTTCAGTCATGTTGTTCTTTTATGTATGTTAAATTCTTTTGTTAAAATACTATGTTACATTGTTTATAGGTTCTATAATAATTTAAATTTTTTGAGGTAATTTTATAATTATTTTTTTAAATTTAAAAAGCTAAAAACAATTTAGCTTGTATAATCAACACTTTTTGTGTTGATGCTACGCTTTGCTACACAAAGGGTCAAGCTACGACGCTTTGGCTTTTTTAAACAACCAAACCTAATAAGCATTATCATGACCGAAGCTGCCTCAATTCAATATTAGAAGTCTTGCCTGCCAATTTGACCATTCAAGGCAAATACCATGATTTCTTTCTGAAGTCTTTGCAGGCCATCCTCAAGCATCCAGGCAGTTTAAACTTATTAAGTTAGGCACTTCGATCCCTGAAGCTGTCGACGTTCCCGCTCTTTTCCTGCCTATTTCACTTGACATTTAACAGAATGTTCATTTCCTCATCTGTCTCTATCAGTATACTCTAAAATAAAGGACTAGTTGATGGGCGGGCAGTTGGTCCAACAATACATAAAAAGCAATTCTATGTTCTTATTTCTTACAAATATCTCAGCGGAGCCTTTCGGTCACATGGAAAGGCCTCTAGAGAGAAATGGGTACCTAGGAACAACAGAATAAATGTAAGTAAACAACATATTCGAAATTGCTAATGACGAGGTTTGAACCCATGGCCTTTAGAAAAATGAATAACATGTCAGCTAACCCCTCTACCAAAACACTGAGCTAAGTTGTTATAGAAAACGTAAGCCAACCAGTCTTTACATTTAGCAGTATACTTTCCTCAAACCCTGTTTATTGCACAATAAACCAAGAAGCGGGTCCATATTAATTGATAGCCAGAATTTCAATTCAATTCCTCCCAACATTTAGTTGAGCGTGGTACACTATTCTCTTAGTCGCGTTTCAGTTGCTGAGCAGAAAGGAACTAGACGAGATGCATTACAGATCCTAATGTTGGTTTTTCAAATTGTGTAAACTTGATTCTATAACTTTTATCATAAAACTTGGCAATAATTACAAACTGATAGCATATAACTGAGGTATTCCACTTCTGTTTAATTCAATACTACAAAATCACTAAAATAGTAAACCCCAACAAAACAGCATGGGCCACAAACAACATTACCGCAGGAGAAGAGTATGTTCCACAACTTAAAGCAAATGTCACCAGTGGCTCAGGCATGTCAACAGCGAACTTCTTCTGCTCCTCGGAAACCTTTGGCTTCTGAAGGGCAAGAAGCAAAGCCTGATATAAGAAATGTTATAAATTACAGTCTGTCATTTAAATAAGCTTACTAGACAGAGGAAACACCAATATTGAACAACAAAAATATTCTTTCAAAAAAAATATTATTAAAGAGCAAAAAAGAAATGGCATACTGTTTGTGGCCGATGGGCTGGTGGCTTCATTTTCAATATTACAAATTCAATGCACGTAGCACTGATTGAGTGCCCCCCAATTGTGTATGCAGCCTGAAATGACCACAAATAAGAAATATCACACATTGCAGCAGCATAAAACTGATTATCATTAACTGACAGTTCTTGAAATTTCGTACAAGTGCTAATCTAAAGTCAAAATTTCAAAGAGGATTTCAGTTTGCAGTTTAGATATGGATACAGTCACGGTAACAGTGAAACTATAGATGATTGCAGGACATTTTAATGAATCTTTATTCCCCATTATCCAACTATTCATGTTTACCATCATCATCCAGATCATAACGGATCATTCTTGAGCATGAAACAAAGTTGAGAAAGTTTCAGTCCTACAACCTCGCTTCAACCCTGCTGTCAATGTGTCGATGCATATTTCCAGGTTGGAGTCTATGCAGAAAAGAGAAGGGCTTTTTACAAAGGGCCGTATGTGGCAAAAAAATATTTTATTGATTAGGAAGTCCAAGTTGATCCAACCTGGGTGAACTGCATATAATCTGGCACATAATCTGCATTTATTAGCATTCCTTTAATCTCTGCAAATATATTTTGTCTTCACCAGAAAAGCACTGAATAGGCCTAGGATAATCACAATCATCATTCATATGCCTTTCCCCAGTCAAAGTAGGGCTTCACGATAACACCCAGGAGCTGAGGGAAGGGATAAATAGATTTTTGTGTGTGTGTGTGTGTGTGTGTGTGTGTGTGTGTGTGGGGTGGGGGGGGGCTCTTGCTGGGGCGATAATGGGCGGGTGAAACATAGATTGGCCATAAAACCAAAAAAGCCTCTGGCTCCACCAACTTGCAAGCCTTGGAAACATTTAAATGGATGTGGGGAGAGTGTTTGCATTACAGTCTTAAATGATTCCCAAGTGATGCCAACATTTGAATGGGATAACCCTAATATCTCTATTCTCGAGTATCTTAAATTATTTACTTTCTGTACTCAGAGGCTCAGAGGACATTGAACAGATAAGTCCACTCTGTCCGGCCTACTTTATATTTTCGCTTGGAAAGAACCTATGTGAATCTCATGTCCTAGAACTTTAAGGTAGATATTTTTCAATCATAATTTTTGTGTGGACACACTACAGTGACCCATTTGGCTAAGTGAAATTGTCCAAGATATGGAAAATGATGACATTTTTGCATAGAAATGCCTAGATTCAAGACACTATCATGAAATGAGAATGTGATTTTTTATGGTTCTAGTGTATAAAGAAGAGGATTTTAAGGAAGTTAAGAGAAACCAAAAGAAGTCACGATCCTTTACAGTGGATGGAGGAAGATTAATAAACCTTAACTAATATAACAAACTCAAATAAATCTCAATGTTTTAGAAGAATTTTCATTGATGAATATTCTGAAATCGTGTACAAAACAAGGTTTTAGTTCTCGGTTTCGGTCTCAGTTTCGGTCTTCCGAAAATTTGGGTGTCGATATCGGTATTGTCTGTTTCGGTAGTTTCGGAAGTAGGTTCCGTTTCATCTGTATCGGTAGTTTTAAATACTTAAATACCTATCAAATACTAAATTATCAAATACTTTTTTGTAAGTTACACATTTTGCGAAATATATAAAAATATATTACAATTTTTGACTAAATATATTTTGCTAAATATATTACATGTAAAGAACGAATGGCAAATTTGATGTTGCTTGCCGTGTTTAGGGGGACTATTATTATTCTTCTTCTTCTTCCCCTTCGTTTTCTTCTTCTTTTTCGGATAACGGGGCGACGGACATCAGGTTGGAAACGGGGCGACGGGCGAGCTCATGTAAGTCCATGCTCTCTATTATTCATCTTCCTCTTCCTTTTCGTTTTCTTCTTCCTCTTTTTTGCTTTTGTTTTTCTTGTTCTCGTTTTTTTGTTGTTGCTTGTCGTGTTTGGCCGAAACCGACCAAACTGGCCGAAACTAGACGGTTTCGGATACCGGCCGATGTCTAGTAAAGGTAGCAGGTTTCGATCGGTCCCCTCCGAGACAGATCCGAGTTTATCACATATTCAAGTTTAGATAATAGAACTAAAATAAAAAAATCCAAATCAACAACAATTCTACCTCAGTAAATAAAATATAAAAACAAACTCAAATCTAACTTAAACTCTAAATAAACTGAAAGTCCTATTCAATCTCATATATGTTTAGAAAACTCCAATGAGGCTTAGAAATCTTCGACAAATCATCATCTGCAATCATTTCTGCATCAATTCTCCCCTTTTCAAAGGAGACATCACCATCAAGTTGATGAAACACAAAGGAAGAATTCCATGAATCTGGAGTTGAAAGGTGATGACATCAACGAGATAGCTTTACTGAAAGAATCACAAAATCAATTTCAATGATTCCAAAGTTCATTAATGGAACACGTTCACCCGTTCAAATTTTATAGCAAAGTCTTAATAAGTTCTCTTTTCAATGATTGTGTTGGACTATATAAGAGTATTAGGGATTTTATGTAAAGTATCTGATATTATATTAAGAACGAATGTAAAGAGTAGGGTTGCATACCTTATCTCTAACAATTTCTTTCCAATAGTCTTTCACTACATGGCATCAAAACCTAATTTCAAACACTAACCATATCATAACTCTAACCATATCATAACTCTAATCTTAATTTATCCCTTTCATCTTCCTAGCAAATGGATGCTCCAGATTTCACCATCCTCATCATCAACCCAGGACCTAAACTGTTAACAACACCATACATCCTAATTAACATTAACAGCCACAATCGATGCTACCAAAGCATTAAAGCAACACTACCTTCAACGACATTGTCATTCTCTCCTTCTTCATCACCATCATCAGGCTTCCACTTCTTCCTCGTACAACCATCCAGTCACCCTAATCACTTCTCAACCATGCCACCGTGGTTGCATTAGCATTCCAACCATGCCACCCACCTCCTTCCCAATAAGGCTCAACTACACCACCAAAGCCATTGCCACTGCCATGTCATTGTCCCAACCATGCCATCTGACCATCACCATCGGATGACCACCACAACCACGTCGTCGTCATCTCATCACCACCATAACCATGCTATCCTTGTCTTCAACTCATCTTCTTTATGATCTAATCAGATCTTGAACTAACCTATATCTTATCGACCAAAAACGCCCCCACCACCTGGGTGTCGTTACTAGCCTTAAAGGTGCGAGTGCAGGTCCCGCATGTGACAGTGATACAAAAAGAACAGACAGGAATGTAAAGCGGTACTCACATATAAAACGGGAATGAAGCAGGGAAACAAAAGTACAACCCATAATGCCGCTCCAACCTACAACCAAAAGTACAAAAGGAGAGCCACGAGGGCACTCACGAGCAGACCTTGCTCAACGCCTGACGTCCTGGATCAGGAACTGCTGTCCCAACGTCTCCCAGTAACACTGTACACCTAAGTGGACAACGACAATTGTACCACACTCAGAGTAGACGATATCTAAAAACCATCATGGTAATAATAGTTCGGAAAAGTAAAGATGAGCAGCAGTTAAAGTGACATGATACTGAAGGGAAGCATATGATAAGCATTGTAATGACTCGACCACTGTAAGAGTGTAACTGCTACTGTAAACCAATCCTAGGTCGTGACTTATGAAGGGTAGCACGGTGTGCATCTGGAAGCTACCTGGACCGCGAGGGTGTGACCCCGGGCTGAGTCCAAACATAGTAAGTACCGTCTCGGAAGAGCTGTAACACGGTAGCCTGTGTCGGGGATCCAGGACCCATCAAGATGACCGTCCTGCCCGCCGGACTCAGGACCCATCTGAATGATGGACGCCCCTAACATAGGGGCTATAGATCAGGTCACAGTTGCTCTCGTACTCCCTCGATCATAAGTTTCACTGTACCCGGTGAGTCAAGCAGAAAGTAACCATTTTTATTAGTTGTTAGTGTCGTGAGGTGTCATAAGTTTCAATGTTGGACGACTGAGTCGTCAAGTCATGAGTCAACCTGTCTTATCAAGAATCTACCTCAAGATATTCCACTGTCGGGTACAACAACCCAAGGACTACACAAGTGAATCACAATAATAGACCTCAGGGTACTAGCAGCTCAAGAGAAAACATGATAATAATACTGGCAGGTGATAAATAGCATGGATGTTTCTCATGGCATGACATGACAAAACTGAACTGTAAATAAATCAGCAAACCGTATTAATGAGACAACCCAAATAAACAAAGAAAAACAACATCTGACAAATAATAAAAGCTCGAAAGTCAACCACATCGTCGCCCTAGAGATTCTAGGCCATTTGGGATCAGAACGTGGGTTTCTCATCATATAGCGGGGCACCCATGTCCACGGTAAAATCGACGGGGTTCCTAGCAAGCAACTGGGGCTACGGGTCAAAACATCGGGGTTCATATCCAATTGAATCTCAACAATAACCCAAAATCAACGAGAGAACCCTCAGTCGGACTTAATGGCAGCAAGAAAAACAATAAGCCGCAAGTGCAGTCAACACAGGCCGCAAGAAAAGGGGCAACAACCACTGATTTCAGTGAGCAAAAGAACAACAGCAACAAGAGCCCCAACAGCAACAAGCAAAAGGGGCAACCGCAAGCCAACACAGCCCCACGGGCACCCCGGGATTCCACAGCAAGCGGGCAAGGGAAACTTACCCACTAAAATTACCGTATGAACTCGAACCCTATGTCACTCCCCCCTGAATCATCCTTTCCCATAGTAAAACCCCAATTTTTATTCTGAAAAATCCACATACTTCACCTCAGAGCAACATGCAAATAAACTGAAGTAAACGAAAATGAAAAAGGAGATAAAGTCTACCGAAACCAAGAAGAAAACCAACGCAAGGTGGAGGAACAAGGCCACATCAACTCAGTCACAACCACATCACAAAAATCCCAAATACGCAAGCAAAGAACAGTAATTTCAAAGAAAAATGGAGAAAAGCTTACCAAAGTGCAACAGATAGGAAGAGGGGAGAGAGGGTTTAAATAGCCAACCGAACCGCTTCAGATTGGTAGTCAACGGCATCACATCAACGTCGAGCAGCTGAGGGGAAGTCAACGGGCTGCTGCAGAAATGGGACATTGCGACAAGACCCCATCGAGAGCCACACACCTACGGCGAGCGAGAAGGAGCAACAAGTCGCGACGAAAACCCTAGCGGGTAGCTTCGTGCCGAAGAAATCGAGCGAGAGTCGAAGAACCTCCAAGCCCTCGCAGGTTCGCTGAGAGGCCAGCAAGAAAACAAAAAGAACGGGCCCCAAAAAATGAAACGGGTTGATTTATTTAAAGGCCCATTGGGCCGGGGCTTACATTCTACCCACCTTACAAAAATTCCATCCTCGGAATTACAACTATGGTACAAAGAAAAGGTAGGAATAACGCTCCCGCATCTCATCTTTCCTCTCCCAGGTAGACTCTCCAGGCGAATCTCTACGCCACATCACCTTCACCAGGTGGATTGTCTTGTTCTTAAGAGACTTCTGCTGTCAGTCGATGATTCTCTCAGGTTGTTGCTCATAAAACAGGTCTGGCCGTACAGCTGGGATGGCAGCGCCCCTGCAGTTGGGGCGGCAGCCCCTGGGGCCCCATGAGGGGTGCCCACCCACTGTTGTGCTACCGAAAAAAGCGACTCTCGCTGTTTCTCTGTCGAAAGCGACGTCTTTTGCCCTAGATCAGGGTTTTGACCAAAATCTAAAAATTTTACCGCCCTCATCTGAAATTTTGTTGCCCTTCGTCGTCTGGACACAGATCCGCATCAAAGCTGTCGACTTTTTCCTCTTTCTCGACCAAAGTCGACACCTTTGCCCCAACTTAGGGTTTTCACCGTCGTTTCCTTCCTTTCCCGTGAGGATCAATAACTGGAAGAAGATATGTGCGAGAGACTCCTCTTGTTTATCTTGCCTAGCCGTCATCCGATCAACGTAAGCCATCAACTACGCCAATGCTTCCTCGTGCCCCGCCTGAGTTTTCTTCACACCTTCGATCTCGCCATTGAATTTCTCCTTCAAAGTCTCAAACTTGTTTAGATCTTGTCGATGCCGCCATGGATCGTAGATGCTTTGATACCAAAATGATAGATACCAAGGCAAATCTGGAATTTATTAGCAATAAACTGAAAATAAAGATAGATCAATTACACTTTAAGGGGATAATCGCCCTTCCAAGAAGTCGATGAATAGGGGACGTCTGCACCCTCTGTATATCGAGTAACCTTCTCCAATCAAATATCGTAACACTCATAATTTTCCGCATGCTAAGGCCGGCTAGCCTCCCCTCTTATTTATAATAATCCTAACTAAAAGTCTAATTACAGCAATACTCCTACAATAATAAAATAACCAAGTGGGCTGGCTCAAACAATAAGATGAACTACCTCATGATGGCACAGCCTATTATTACATATATAGTATGTGATGTTAGTCAATCCATGTCTACTTCACGAATAATTCAATGAAATTCTCCCTTCCATGTACACTGTTACATAAAGGATGCTTCAAGGAAATGGCTCATATTCAGACAATGGTCATACTCAGGTTAGTTTCTCAAATACAAAACTAGGCTGGATTTCCAGTCAATAAGTCTATTACAAGTTGTAGGTTTATTGATGATAACCTTATAGCATGTAACATCAGGAAGCAAAACATGTCTTAGTTATGCTCTTTCGATGCAGAAATGTTAAGTTGTCAACTAGCTACTTCCAGTGTTCTAAAACAAGTTATATGTGGCCGCATATAAGAAGGCGGCCTTTGGCCGCATGAAAATTAAGCAGTGCGGTCGAATTATGCGATCGGTCGCATAATCGGCAGCATAAATGTTATGCGTCCATATATGCGAATATGTGAGTGCATAATCAGTAACTAAAAAATCTCAACCCGTTAAGAAACCCGACCTGTTAAGCATAAAAATCAGTTTTTTTAATTTTAAAGTACTTATGTTTGACATGCTTTTGATTCGGACATAAAACTAAATTGTTATATTTTGTGTGTAGATTGCTTTAGACGTTATACTTTTGTTATTTTATGTATTGATCGTATTGATGGTACCGATGTTTTAGTATAAATTAATCTATATTTTTAAAAGTTTACATGTTTTTTTCCTTATTCCTGTCTTTTAAGACTTTTTTAATTTAATATACACAAATACATACACACAAAAATTTATTACTTATTTATATACTAAATTATTCATTTTCGGTAAATCGCATAATCCGCATAATCGGCCGCATAATCCGCTTACGCACAATGCACTCCTAGACCGTGTGCATAATGAAACCGCCTTTTATAACACTTGTTACTTCACATATGAATCAAAGTCCAAGATGTTACCAGATAGAAGGTTCTATTAAATAATCCTAAACAATACAGAAAATTTATATGGAATCTAAACTACCTTATTATGACAGCTTAATATTGCATATCCAATAAGTGTTGTTAGTCTGTTTATGTTAGAATTTTGTACTCCATGTACTTCTTAAAGGTGCTTGAAGGCTCGTATATCCAAATTAAGGTCATAATCTAGTTTCTCATATGTTAGTTATGCAGGGTCGCCTGTGAATAGGTTTATTACACGTTATTGTATGCTGGCGGGGTAAACATGTAACATAGAAGAGCAAGAACCAAAGAACGATGCATTTATCTAGTGCATTGTCTGAGTTTCAAGCAAAAGAATACCAAGCATATTAAGGCCGCGCATATGGATTAATGTCTTGTTTGAGGAAAAAAAATAGCAGAAAAGGCCCTGAATACTACAAGTTTCTTCTAGCAATCACCTGGTTGAAAAAACCATGTATGGTCAAATTTTTGATTTATTTGTGACACACTCAGCTTATCTGATATAATTGGCCTAGCTTGCACGGAGTTTTGGAATATTTAAAATAGTAAAAGTTTTATGTAAAGTTAACACCATATAAATAAACATAAGCAGAGACTTAGGGTTACTTTCCTCTCTCTAGCCTCTCTCTGCTTCTCTTTTCTCTAATATCAGATTTTGCAAAATCAGACTCGGCTTTGCTTGGGACCATCTAATAAAATTAATGAAGACTTTGAGAATATTCCTTTAATCCATTTCCTCAAGCTATTAAGCATGTCTTTAGCTTCTTTTTAGTCTATTTTGAATAAAGCAAGTCCTTGGCTAACTGCATTCACAGAGCTTCAAACTTCAATGACCAATCAAAACAATTCCGTGAATTCTTTGGAAGAGATTCCCATAATGAAAAGAGGTACAAATCTCCAGCACAATTAATGGAT
Organism: Scilla litardierei; assembly: GCA_030789695.1. Lineage (NCBI taxonomy): Eukaryota > Viridiplantae > Streptophyta > Magnoliopsida > Asparagales > Asparagaceae > Scilla > Scilla litardierei. Next base: position 16,879,740 of record CM061136.1, read on the forward strand.
TTAAATAGACTATAATCTAAATCTGGATGAATAAGAATTCAATGGACACAATTGAATTAGATTTGAGGCAGAAAGAGAACATCTGTTGCAAATCCAAACATCAAGTCTTTTTTAAGAATTGGTAACTGGATCAAAGCTATTGTTGACCAAAATTGTTCTGGAATTGAGAGTAAGCTCATCGATGCCTTGAGTTAGGTTGTTGTGTTCCTTCAATTTAAAAGCATTCATGTTCTCGAGTTTGACAAGATCAAGAATGAGTACGCAACTTGTGCCATCTTTGACACCATATTTCAAGAGTTAATAGACTAAAATTGTCGAGAATATGTAGATTTTATTGTGAAGGTTCCACTTTAGAAGTCTAGGTTATGCATTCCTCGCACATCACCTGGGGAGTTTTTTAGTTGGAAACTGCATGCAGGTGGAATTGCTAGTCATTCTGGTAAGGTTGACATTGTAGTGTTTGTCGAGGTGTTTTATTGGCCTCCTTTAGAAAGATATGTTGTTACGACTACTAAGTGTAAAACATGCATAGGAGCCAATGCCAATGAAAAGAATGCGGGCTTACACACTCATTTGCTTGTTACAGTCACATTAAGGAAAGATCTCATAAATTCCATTCTTGAAGGCAACTAAGGGACATGTTATGTGCTAGTTATAGTATATAGGTTTCCAATAATGCCTCACTTCATTCCTTGTAGCTAAAACAACAGATGTCTCTTACATAGCAAAATTGTTTTATTGAGAGATTAAAGACTTCACGGACTTCCTGCTTCATATTGTGTCATAAGGATATGAAATTCATTAGCTATTTTTGGAAGACCTTTGGAGACATTAGGAACCAATTTGCAATGATTTCTCCACTTTTTCATCTTCAATCCAATGGTGAAGTCATGTATCATATCCTAAGAGACTTGCGTAGGTGTCTAGTTGAAGATAAAGCCGGGAATTAGGATTTAATGTATACATCTATAGAATTTGCATATAATTATTAACATGCCGACTGGACTGGAACCCCCCCCCCCCAAAAAAAAAAAAACACCCAAAAAAAACAAAAAAAAACAAAATAAAAGAATATGCTCAGACATTTTCGTTGCCAACCAATTGATGTCATTCCTTTGCTAATCGTTACTATCCATCAGAGCTGTGTTGAATCGTTTGCACGTCATTCATAACTTGCACGATGAAATTAGGCATATTACTGCTTTGAATAATGTAAATTATAAACTTGTTGATAATGCTCATCAAGAAAAGCAAGAATTTAATGTAGGAGATTATGCGATGAGGAGCATGCACTCTGCGCACTAGCTAAAAAGTCCTTTCAAGAAAATGCATGCTAGGGCCACCAGACCTTTTTTGTATTCTATGAAGAACTGCTTATCTACTTGACTTGCCTAATGATATGAACATTAATCCCCTTTGTTCTACATCACTTCCACTAATTCTCATTGGGTAGATGAGCGTTTGTGAAGAATGATCTGAAATTTAAAGTCATGGACTGTGCAAAACATTATTTAATTTGGAACAAAATTTATATATTCACAACATCACCTGTATAGGGTGCATTTTGAAGTGAACATTTGGGACGCCCAATTTATCATTATGTCAAGTGTGGCATCTTTTTCATTCATATTTATACATCTTGTTATGCTACTCAAAGGAATTAAACCATCAAAACTTACTATCCTCTTTAAATAGTCCACATTATTAGATAATTGGAACATTAACAAGACATGGTGGAATGCATCTTGTGGTAGTAACGGCAAAGAAGGAAAAAGCAATAAGTATAACAATAACTCTATTATAAGATAATTGGAACTTTAACAAAACATGGGGAAATGCATCTTGTGGCAGTAACGGCAAGTAAGAAAAAAGAAATAAGTATAACAATAACCCCAATACAAGAACATGCAGTTGAAAAAAGAGACATTAAAAGAAGAGTAAAAACCTTTTGCATCAATGAAAAGAGTTTCATGTCACTCCTTGGAACCCCATAAGCTAGATAAGCCTGCATCAAACAAGATGAAGTTTAATAATCATGATAAACAAGCTTTAGAAAAGAAAGACATACCAAATAAGTTTCAGTGGGGAAATATACATGCATGATAAGTGCATTGTATAAGTTGATCCAAAAGGCCAGCTTTTCATTGTCATTCAAGAGGACGGGATTTACTTCTGCAAGTTGCTCTATGAGCAATCTGTTCACAGAATTAAAGATATCAGTATTTACCAATCACAGGCTTGCAATGTTAAAAAAAAAATAAGTTCTCCAGTATGAGAAAATAAAGCTTAATATCTTCTGCAATGACCCAAAAAAAGAAAGGGTAAAACAGAGAAGTTACAACATGAATAAGTTGTGGCATCAAGCTACATGTAATATGGACCTTCTAACTTTACAGAAACTACATATGGAAAAAGCAAAGAAGCAAAAGAAAAGATTTCTCATGGACACCAAACACAGTAAGGAGTAAGGTTTTGTTGTTGTTGTTGTTAGTTGATAAAGTTTACAATAACAAAAAATTGATTCTATTTCAAGAAAAAGAAGCTTAGGAATTCATCCACGAATAGTTTTCCATTCTTTGGCACAAGGGCCGTAATCAAGCAAATGTGCCTTCTTTTATACATAATTAAGACATGGAGGCATGATGATGTGTTGATTATAAATTCTGTTGGTCCACCATGTGTTCCAGAGCCGCTATTGCAAAAACATTCCCACATCTCTAGTAATCTCTCCTTCCCAATAGAACTTCCACAATATATTGAGCAAACGAAACATAGAAGTTAGTTGTTGAACTATGTAATCCATAGCAAGTACATGCTCATTTACATGCATGCTCCAAACCCACCACGCACGAGTGTGCATGAAAAAAACAGACACATGCTCGTAGAAAATATCATATCCAATTTTTGAGATGCCCCAAGATTGCATTGGCCAGTATAATGATATGCTGATTTGACATGAATATTATGTACATTGATTTGGTGCCAAATTGTAATAGGTTAGTATCAGCCAATACAAACCCATAACTATCATTTATGATTGTACTAGAAAATCCCCCGTGCATCCGTGCACGGGCAAAAAAAATTTCGCGGGTAAAATTTTTTTCGAAGAAACACTAAGAGAAAAAGTGAGAAAGAGTGGATGTGTGTTTTGAAAGTGTCAAGGGGTAAATAGGAGAAAGTGGGGGGCTTTCTTGCAAAAGGAAAAAGGGGTGATGAGGTGGCCAAATCCACACCACCACTCTATCAACCCTTTTGTATAGGGTGGATCAAGTGTGGGGATGTGTGCCACCTAGGACAACCACATGAAATGTACTATAGATATATCGTGCATCGTAACCTGAACCTTGTTTGTAGTTTAAACATTTTGAAAATTAAGAGAGAGAATAATATCGGAATAACAGCCACACCACAAAATAGGGTATTGATGATGCTTCTATAGCAGAAAATACAGTGCTTATAAAATTAAAAGTACTACTCGTAATTGACTCCTTATTTGACTCTAAATCAAAATTGAAAAAATAAATTTCTTTATTCTAATCAAAAAACATTTTCTTCCTTATTTCCAAACAAATCATTTTTTTCTAAAATTTATTTAAAAAACAAGAGGCAATGCAAGCATAGGTTTCCTCTGTTTAACAACCTACCAATCCTGGCCAGTGATGGATGTCAACTAGTTCTTTCAATCAATATATCAATATTTTACCTCCCATCAGTCGTGAATCCACGATAAATTAATGGATTAAACTGCAAGCTTTTTAAGCTATAATCAGTCCCAAAGTTGAAATATCATATCTACAAATAAATTACTATAACACCACCTTAGTTGGCGAAAATAGGACCCAACACCCGACTCGAATCAGAAGCAAAGTTTTGAATTATTAAAATCATATCATTAGCGTATTCAATCGCATGTATACCAGAAAATTAACCCGATTACTAATCGGATCAAGATATGGAAACTTCAAGACAAACCCGATTACCCGGTTATGTGACAACCCGATTAATCTATAGTGCTCAAATAAGCAAATATTGTCCTTCTGAATTTTCTCCTAACATTAGTATTTTTGTGATTCTGAGTTTTTTATTTTTGAAAAAACAAAATCTTATCTATAACAATTCAAATTGTTATTTTAGTGGGTTTTTAATAAAAACAAAATCTTAACCCGTCAGCATCCCCCTTCCTCATAATCTCGAGATGTTTTTTAATCTCAAGTTCGCATCTCCCCCCCCCCCCCAAAACTTAATATCATGTTGGTTTCCCTTTATTGTCACTAAGGTTTTTGGTGTTATTTTTGTTGGATCCAGTGGATGTCAAATAACACTAGAATGGGGGTTGAATAGTGTTGCATAAATTAAAAACTTTTTCTTTGATTATTAGAACACAACAAACTTCCCTTCCAATGTTGCCTAAGGAACCAAGTAGAGAGATCTACGCTTGGTCATTAATCAACACGATCAATAAAATATGATAATAATAATAATGACTAGAGATATTACACAGCGGAATAAAAAGCAATCTTTGAATTAACAATATTATTAACAATGAGTTACAATTGAGATATAATATAAACAATGAATAACTGTGCACAAGATAAACAATAAAGACAAACGCAAGAAATCACACAGAGAGAGACAAGCGATTTATCTTGGTTCCCTGCAACCTGGGTACGTCCAGTCCCCGACCAACACGGCTCGAGATTTAATTCATTATTGTCTTAGCAAGCAATGCAATTACCTAACATCACTCGTTAGGATTTCCAACGACCTAGTATCACCACCAGGATTTCCAACCACCTAGTCTTGACTAGGATTTTCCACAACCCTTATCACCAAGGGACTCCAGATAAAATCAAAATCCAATTCACCACAATAATTAGTGGAGATTGGTTTAACACACAAATAATTATATAGCCAAAATAATATTACAATTGTGCTTATGTGCCTAAAGAATTAAAGTAATTCTTAGATCACACAGAATATAAATGAATTCGATGTGATCTAGAATCGTGAGTTTCAAAAAACCTTTAAAGAATATGAAAATCATAGAGAGGATTTTGGAAAAACACAATTTTCAATAGCCAAAAAATTATGATCTTAAAAAGAATTTTAAATATAAACAGTAAGATCATAAATGAAAAACCATTTTTGGCTACGAACGCTGAGAGCGATGAGAACGATTGAGATTTCAGGAGAGTTTTTGCTTAGATCAAGAATAAAAGAAATTGGTATTGAATTTGTTCTCATATGGTCCCTATGTACAGAGTTTCAAAGAGAATTTTGAATTTCAAAATGGTTTGACTTCAGCCCCACAAATCAAGCAACGAATAAATGCGGGAGCAAATCCGTGAAGTCAAAACGCAGCTGGTAGTCGACTCCCAAGGGAGGTAATCGACTCCCAGAGAGTTTTCAATGAAAACTCTGCTTACAGCATGTAGTCGACTCCCTCCTTTGGTAGGCGACTCCTAGAGTAATCAAGTCCTGAATGTTTGGAGGTTGACTACGAGAATAGAATCAATAGCTACGCTCACAAGAAGTTTTTAAAACAAGTTTAAAAGTTGTTTTCAAAAAACATTTTGTGTGTGTGCAAATTTTCTTGGCTTTAACATATTCTTAAAAAGAAAATAACTCACACACTAGACTTAAATGAAGACTTTGAACCCGATAAGATCTTGATGTGGACGCATGCTTCACTTGAATTTGAGCTCATTACAGCATAAGCTTGTGCACGTTCTATGAGCTTCATCTTTGAGCTTCATTTGTATTTGACGTGGAATGTGAGCTACTAAATTCATCTTCATCTTCTTAGTGTGGTTAAGCTTCTTCTTTTCGGAGTATGCTTTGAGCTTCACTTAGCTTAATGCACAACCTACGCACTTGAATAATGCAATTAGTATATTAACAACATTTGGTGTGCTCATCATCAAAACCACTTAGGGGTGTGACTGGATTTCCCATCACTCTCCCCCTTTTTGAAGATGACACCTAAATAAAAAACAAATGAATAATAGCAAATAAAATGTTGCGTAAGATTACTTACTCTCCCTGCTTAGATGAGGTATGATATAATCATACTCTCCATGCATTAAAGCTAGTTAGCAATAGCAATATATTATTCATGTTTGTTTTTGCTCTTCCATTTTTCTCCCCCTTGTCATTAATCAAAATATTATGATGACATCCATGACAATTTCACAAAGTATTGAATACACAATCAACTTAAGCATAACCAAGTATACTCAACAATACGAGTATAATCAAACCAAGTGTTTATACCATGTGTTGGAGAAAAAAGAAAATTCTAAAATATCTGCAACATAGAGTTAGTTAAGCAAGATATATGCCATCTCATTTATACTTAAGCAGAAAGATGGGGATATCACAAGTTAAAGCATGGCATAGCAACTTAAGATAATATTGTAGCATTGCATCAACCACCAAGTGTTGATACCAAATGTCTAAGTGCAACACACAACCACAAGCATAGAGTATATAAAAAATATTACAAACCCTAGTTGTTTTAAAAGCATTGTTTTACTCAAGCAACCAAAGTTCAGGATGAAGTGCCGTTCTAATCTTTCTTCAACTCCTTGATCTCATCAAGGATTGCAGCAAGAGTCTTCTCCGTCATCTGAATGCTACTAACCACAAAGTCTTTCAAGTCTTCCACCTTCTTGTTAAGATCTTCAAACCTTTTGTTTGAGAAATCTTCAACTTTTCAATCTTCTTCATGAGCATGTCCTGAAGCTCAAGAATGTAGCCAGGAACTTCTTCAGGTGGTGCTTCACCTTCATCTTCGCTTCTTCTTCTTCTGAGTCTTCTTCAACAACTTTCTTATCCTTCCTTGAGCTGGAGCTAATGTCACCAACTAGCTTTTCTTCCAGAACATTCTGGTTAAGGTCTCGGTGAAGACCCATTCGTCCAAGCATACGAACATCAAACACAAGAGCAGGTTCCAATACCTCAGACTCATTATCCAACGGGATATCATAAGCATTGAAGAGAATTGTTAGAAAATGACCATGAGCCAAAGAAGATATGATTCTAGTAGACACAGCAGAATGAAGAATGGAATCCATGATTATTCTTGCCCAATTGACCTTAATGTTGCCAAGCATAGCGTAAATGCAATTTGCTTGACGTTCAGAAAACTGAATGACTGCCTGACTTCTTGGTTATATTGTAAGATAAGATGTTCATTAAAATTCTAGCAGGATAACGAAGATCGCTACTAGTTAATTTTGTAAGAAAAAATTTTCCAGGCAGATACATCTTATCTAACACATTCCCATCAATCATTTTGATTTCGTCTAGCAGTTTCCTGATATAGGGAATCCTTAAACCTTAACCTAGAGATTTAACAGTAAACTGAAGCTGGGTATCAAGAACCTGATGCGGCTGGAAATTAAGAGGAGGGGCGTTTGCGTAAAAGAACAAATAGGTGTGCTTTGCCTATTTAAGGGGGTTGAGCCGGCCCGAATTCGGAGGCGAAAATTGTGAGAGTATTTTATTTTATCCCTTAGATTAATTGTATTAGGATTTCGGTTTTTTCCCCTAGGTTAAGAATCGTCTTCTAGTTATTAGTTAGCAAGTAGATTATTGTATTAGGGTTCCCTTTTAATTGTGAGATCTGAAATTCCAATAAAAATCCCATTTTTATCTTCAAATCCCTAGCGGATCGCATCAATTGGTATCAGAGCACGACGATCCAGGGCGAGCACCTGATTTATGGATCTGATCGACGCATGGGTAGAGCGAAGGGAAAGGGTGTGCCGTCAAATAATGGAGAATTTGGCGGAGATCAATCGTTGCTACAAGGAGAAAGTGGCGGAGATCGACCGTCGCTATCTTTCCACTGCAAAGACAAAGATAGATCTGAAGCATGCGGCTGTTGACGATCCAGATCTGGAATTTCCAGATCCAGATCTGGAATTTCCAGATCCAGATCTGGAATTTCCAGATCCACAGATCCAGATCTACCAGATCTGGAGCTTTCAGGCGTAGATCCACCAGATCCGGAGCCAGATCTGAAGAAGTCAGGGTATAACGACGCAGATCTGTCGGCGGAGAGGGACGACCATGCGCCGCCACGACACGAAGACAGAGGGGCCGGCGGGGTGATCCCGGCCCCCGGCAGCCCTCCGGGGAGCCGCCGACCCCCCAGGGAGCTCTGGGGGGCCCGGCGAACCCCCAGAGGGGCGGCGGAGGGCCGCCAAGCCCCCGGGAGGGGCGGCCGCACCTGCCGCCCCTCCATGCGCAGGCGGCGGCCCCAGGGAGCACCGCCTGGGGGCCGCCGACCCATTTTCAGGGCCGGCCGCCCCCGGCGACGCCCTGGGGGGCTTCGGCCGACCCCAGGGGGGATCCCGAGGGCCGGTGGACCTCTTGGGGGGCCCCACCGACCTTCCAGGACGACCGACAGGCTTTTTTCGAGGATTTCCAGGCCCCCGGAGGCCTCGCACAAGGTCCGTGGAGCACAATTTTCAGGATTTCAGCCATCTATGGGGCCCGGGGAAGGATTCCAGCAGTGCATCGATGACGACGACCATCCAAAGTACTTGTGGGGGCCCGGCGACGTTTTTTGGATCCCACCTTGGCCCGACGATATTTCTCCGGACGTCGATGAAAGCGGTGGGGACCACTCTCATCCGTTTGATCCGGGAGGAGTGCAATCGACCGGGTAGGACGGATGGCCCACGGACATCATGCACCACCTTGAGGACAAGGTGGATTTTCAGGGGCGGAGTAGTGATGCGGCTGGAAATTAAGAGGAGGGGCGTTTGCGTAAAAGAACAAATAGGTGTGCTTTGCCTATTTAAGGGGGTTGAGCCGGCCCGAATTCGGAGGCGAAAATTGTGAGAGTATTTTATTTTATCCCTTAGATTAATTGTATTAGGATTTCGGTTTTTTCCCCTAGGTTAAGAATCGTCTTCTAGTTATTAGTTAACAAGTAGATTATTGTATTAGGATTCCCTTTTAATTGTGAGATCTGAAATTCCAATAAAAATCCCATTTTTATCTTCAAATCCCTAGCGGATCGCATCAGAACCTTAGTTCGAAATCGAGACTTGGTCAAATCAGCATCTATATTAGCATAGAAAAGATGGTCAAGTCTAGGATAGTACAAGTATGAATTAACTTTGGAAAACATGTTCAACAGATTCTAGAATTCTAGGATGATATAAATGCCATAATTTTCTACATCCTCAATAGTGACAAACCTCTCATGGAGGATTTGCCTCTTTGTGATGTTCAAGAATTTAGCATAACTTGAGAAACTAACAAGATAGGGTTCAATCACTTCTCTTTCAGTGAGAGGATGAGAAGTTTCAACAACCTTTCCCTTTTTAATTGCAACCATTTCCTTAGGCATGATGATACGAAAGAAATATGAAATATTGAAAGATATATTAAGTATTGAAAGAGAGAATGAGGGTTATACCTTGTTGATAGAGATTTCTTTGAAGGAAATGAAGGATCTTTGAGGATTCAGAGCTCCTAGGAGAAGAGATGAGTAAGAGAGAGAAAAATTTCAAGATGAAGAGCACAAATGAGGTAGTCGGTTACTTAGGGTTTAGGAGAGGAAGTTTTGAGGTTTTTAGATGAAGAGAGGGATGAATGATGGCCTTTAGATTAAAGAGAGGAATGGCTAGGATCAATTCTCTTAATGGGTTTAAGTTATCAAGTGGATATGAGCCCAATAGGCATTAAAACCCCCACCAAGAGTTAGTCAAAAAAGAGCACAGAATTTGGCAGCCGCAATCTGGGAGTCGACTCCCAGCCATGGTAGTCGACTCCCTCCTGGGTTTGAGATTTTTCTCATCCCGGGGGGTTTTCGACATGTTGTTTTGAGTGTTTTGCCAAAAAATCTTAACAAATGAGTTAAGTAACATATATAAACACAAATATGGAGCAAAAATCTTATAAACAATATTTAATCATCCATATATTTATTAAGCATTTGCAAGGCAACGATTTTTGACCGATCTTTCTGCAAAGCGTTGATCTTTGTTCACTCTATTGAACTGACGTTTTTGTGTTCCTCCTCCTTTGTTTTAGAGTACCTTAAAAATATAAACATTTGTGGTACTCTTATAATTTTTGAGTCCAGAGGATTAGTCTTTAGGAATCCAAACCAAATACGGTTTAGTTCCTTCAATAGAAACATATTTATAATCTTTATTCAAATGAACATTTTGAATAAATTCACGTGCATACCTTTGTTTGTTCTGATGAGTCTCATGCTTGGGAATCCATATGCTCAAAAAATTTGTGTTAGCATGATGCATCCTAGTATGTGTATTCCCTTTCTTGGCTTGAGTAGAATCATAACCAAGTCTGGTTCTGCTAGATAATGCTTTTTGACTGTTGATTAGACTATCTAATTTTCATTTTCCTTTATTGAAGTTTTCAACAATCTTCATCGTAGAATCGTATTTGTCTTTGATAGACACGAGAAGATTATCCAAACCCTCAATTTTCTTTTTCATGAAATGCATATCTTTTTTTTAGTGATTCGTTCTTTTCTTTTAGTGCAATATTTTCCTTAAGAAGTTTCTTCTTTATCTTTTGCATCCTTTTTAACTAATCTCAAGGTTTTGATGTGTTCTTTAATGAGCTTTTCATGCAGTGAGCATAGCTCCTTATATGCACCCCTATAATCAATGTCTTCATCATTGCTTGATAATGAATCATCTTCACTAAATGATGAATTACGAAATGAACTTACCTGAGATGATGTGGAAGCTAGGAAAGCACATATGGGCTGATTCTCTTCATCTTCTTTGTCGTCTGATGATGATTCGTCGAAGGTGGAATCATCACTTTGATCAAAAGCTGCATATGCTTCCTTCCTTGGCCATCGAAGCTTGTTTCTTCTATCGTTCTTTCTCTCATTGTTCTCTCTGTTTTTGCCACAATCTTTGGTGTCTCTGTTGTTCTTTTCCAACGGACGGTCTCTTTTTACATGTCCTGTTTTGTTGCAAACAAAAAAAATAATATTATTTGTGGAACGAAAAGATTGTTTACCATACTTCTCATGAAGTCTTTGAAGTTATTTGAGATGAAGGCATTATGATCTTCTTTATCTGTGAAGTCAGAGTCTTCTTCGTTGGCGTTGAACGCTAGGTTCTTTTTCTTTGGTTTCTCCTCTATCTTCTTGTCTTTCTCAAGCTCAATCTTATATGTCATGAGATTTCCCATCAATTCTTCAACGGTAATGTCTCTTACATTGTGAGCTTCTCAAATGGCCGTCGTCTTTCCTTTCCGTTCAAGTATGAGCGATCTCAATATCTTCATTACCTGATCATATTCAAATAACTTTTTGCCTAGACCAGCAAGCTCATTTGTTATGTTAGTAAAACGAGTATTCACCTCGGTAATACTCTCTCCTTCTTCCATTTTAAATGATTCACATTTTGAATGTAAAACAGTTATGTGAGATTCTTTTACCTTCTTGGTTTCTTCGTGACTTACTGATACGTTTATCACCTACGAGAGGAGGCGCAAGAAGACTAAGGAGTAATTGCTGGGCGTACCGAAGGTTTGGGGATAAAATTGCTTTAGGCACCATTAGTGGGCCTTAGTTGCCGTACGCACCACGCCTCATCATTATATAAGAGAGGGCGTGGGCTAGGGTTAGGGTATCGAATTTGTGAGCCGTCATTTGATATTTCCTAGAGTTCTCCGAGGAGATCTAGAAGTGAGTTTAGGCTTTTCCCTTAGCAAAAGCTAGGAGAGGGGCCAACTCTCCAAAAATTGGCTATTTATCTTGTAACCCTATTCCCCAAATTCCAATAAAAATCCCCAAACCTTTTCTACAAACCCTAGTCCGCATCAATTTGGTATCAGAGCTCTGATCCAATGGCAGCAACAAGATCATCCACGGCAAAATCTATGGAGGAGCGGCTAGATGCGGAAATCGTCGAAAGGAAGAAAGACACGGCGGATCTCATCGAAAGGATCGACGCCGTCAAAACTGAGATCAGATCTGATCTCAAGGGAAGTCTGTAGCAAATGAAGGAGATGCTCGCCAACTTCATGGCTCAAAACATCACCGCGCCACAGATCTCGCGCTCAAAGGAAGGCGGCACCTCAGATCTGAATCATCAATCAGATCTGAGGGCAAAAGGGAAGGCGACGATGATTCCGAACCAGGAAGGCGTCATTTTAGAAGGAGTAGATCTAGATCTGGATCTCAACGACGACGACTGGCAAGAGGATCTCTCCGAAACCCTAGGAGAGAGCTCCGAGGAAGAACCGGCGACACATCGGCAGCGTCGGAGGCAGGCGGCGAACCCCCTGGGGGTTGCCGACAGCCGGCGACCCCCCAGGGGGCTCGCCGGAGGCGGGCGAGCCCCCAAGGGGCCGTCGAGGAGCGGCGACCCCGCAGGGGGGTCGCGGGAGCAGGGCGACCCCGCCTGGGGGCCGCCGAGGGCAGACGAGCCCCAGGCGGGGCCGCCGAGGGGTGGCGACCCCCTGGCGGGGCCGCCAGAGGCGGGCGACCCCCCCCCCCCCAGGGGGCCGCCGAGGGGTGGCGACCCCCTGGAGGGGCCGCCGGAGGCAGGCGACCCCCCAGGGGGCCGCGGGAGACGGGCGACCCCCCAGGGGGTTCGCCGGAGGCGGGCGACCCCCCCAGGGGGCGCCGAGGAGCTGCGGGCCCGCCAGGGCACGCGCGGGCTCCCGACGGGCCGCGCGGAGTACGAGGACCCCCCAGGCATCGTCGGGGGGGCCACGGGACCCGTGAGAGGCGCGCGCGGGGTGCGCAAGATCCGGAGTACTTCGATGACGATGACTGGGCTCCGGAAGATCAGGATCAGTAGTACGAGGATCCCATCCATCACTACGAGGAGTATGAGGAGGAGGATGAACGGCACTGGAGGGAGGATCGGAGGTGGGAGCCGGAAGGAGACAGATTTGGGGACCACCGTCGCCTGCAGCGTGGGGATCGTGTCGACGGGAGAGATCCACGGGCGGATGATCGCATACGGAAGCTCCAGATGCCGGTGTTCGAGGGTAGTGACGCAATTGGGTGGATCTACAAGGCGGAGAGGTACTTTGAGCTGGCCAGGCTGACTGAGGAGGAGAGGTTGAGGGCGGTTGCCCTCTGTTTGGAGGGGGAGGCTCTGAATTGGTGGAGGTGGAAGGAGCAGCAGAGACCTCTGAGGACCTGGGACGGGTTCAAGGAGGCACTACTACACCGATTCCGAGGCTCTCAGGCGGGGGGAGCTTATGAGCAGCTGCATGCCTTGAGGCAGATGGGGACCGTGCGCGACTACATCAAGCAGTACGAGGAGCTCACTAGCCGCGTGCGAGGGATGCCTGCAGAATCCCTGGAAGGATTCTTTATGGACGGTTTGAAGCCCACCATCAGGTCTGAGCTTCGTACTCTCAGACCACGTGGACTGGAGGAGCAGATGGAGCTGGCCCTGACGGTAGAGGACCGGTTGACCGACGAACGCCGCGCTAGGGGGGCGTTTGGGGGGCAGTTTTCACGCCCACAGGCGGGCCCAGGCGGACAGACAGGCGCTGCAGGAGGGGCCCCAGCGGCCGGAGGGAGACCCGGGGATGTGAGGCCAGGTGGGCCTTACAAGAGGATGACGGACGCGGAGATGCGAGACCGGAGGGCAAAGGGGTTATGCTTCAAGTGCGACGAGAAGTTTACCCCTGGGCATAGGTGTCGCAACCAGGCCCTGCAGGTGTACGAGGTATATGCGGAGGACTTGGAGGAGGAGCAGGCCGAGGAGGAGGCGGCAGGGGCCGAGGAGGAGGGCACGCCTCTACTACTGGAGGCGGCTGAGGTCTCGCTTAGCTCCATCGCGGGGTTTACACGGGTGCACACTATGAAGCTGGCTGGTAGAGTCCGAGACATGGACGTGGTGATCTTGATAGATAGTGGGGCAACCCACAATTTCGTATCCCCTAGGGTGATTGAGAGTCAGGGGTTACCAATCACGGAGACAGAGGGCTTTGGGGTCATGCTCGGGACCGGGGTGGTCGAGCAGAGTAGAGGTATCTGCCGGGACTTGATGGTGTCCATACAGGGGGTGGTGATCACGGGAGACTTCCTGCCCTTGACCTTGGGCAACGTCGACTTGATTTTAGGGATGCAATGGTTGCAGTCGCTGGGAGAGACGAAGTTCAATTGGAGGCTACTACGGATGGAGTTCCAGGTTAGACGGCCGGAAGGTAGTGTTGTTGGGCGACCCGAGTTTGTGTTGTTCGTCAGTGTCCTACAAGACCATGGCGAAGACACTCCAGGCTGAGGGAGGGGGGTTCTTGATTGAGCTCCAGGGGTTGGCGTCGGACGAGGCCACCGGGGCGACAGTGGTACCGCCGGAGGTAGAGCAGCTACTGCAGGGGTTTGAGGGGGTGTTTCAGCCACCTAGCGGTCTTCCGCCACCGAGAGACCATGAGCACGCGATTGTGCTAAAGGAGGGGGTGTCACCTATCAGTGTGCGTCCGTACCGATACCCCCAGGTACAGAAGGATGAGATTGAGAAGTTGGTGCAGGAGATGTTACAGGCAGGAGTCATCCGCCCTAGTGCTAGTCCTTTCTCTAGCCCAGTGCTTCTGGTTAAGAAAAAGGACGGCAGTTGGAGATTTTGTGTTGATTACCGGGCTCTCAACAAGGAGACTGTCCCCGACAAGTTTCTCATTCCGGTGATCGACGAACTATTGGACGAGCTGCACGGAGCGGTGGTGTTCTCGAAGATCGACCTGAAGTCGGGGTACCACCAGATTCGCATGAGGCAGGAAGATGTGCAGAAGACCGCCTTCAGAACTCATGAAGGCCACTACGAGTTCCTCGTCATGCCCTTTGGGCTGACGAACGCCCCCGCGACCTTCCAGTCCCTGATGAACAAGGTCTTCCGACCTTATTTACGGAGGTTCGTTCTGGTCTTTTTTGATGATATCCTGGTCTACAGCGCATCACTACAGGATCACTTGAGCCATCTGGAGATAGTGCTGCGAGAGTTGGAGGGCCATCAGCTGCAGGCCAACCGGAAGAAGTGTCTGTTCGGACAGGCACAGGTGGAGTACCTGGGGCACATTGTGTCGGCGGAGGGAGTGGCCGCCGATCGTTCGAAGATTTCAGCCATGCTGGAATGGCCACAGCCTAGGACACTACGGGCCTTGAGGGGGTTTCTGGGGCTTACAGGGTACTACAGGCGATTCGTGAAGGGGTACGGCACATTGGCGTGGCCCCTAACGGAGCAGCTGAAGAAGGATAATTTTTGCTGGGGAGAGGAGGCGACGAGGGCGTTCCAGGCCCTCAAGGAGGCGATGACGACGGTGCCGGTGCTGGCGCTCCCAGATTTTGAGAAGAAATTCATCGTGGAGTCAGATGCATCGGGGTTCGGTTTGGGGGCCGTACTGATGCAGGAGCAGAGGCCGGTCGCTTACTTCAGTCAGGTCTTATCCACCAGGGCCAGGCTGAAGTCAGTCTACGAGTGAGAGTTGATGGCAATTGTGCTGTCAGTTCAGAAGTGGAGACCTTACTTACTGGGGAGGGAGTTTGTGGTACGGACAGACCAGAGGAGTCTAAAGTACCTCTTGGAGCAGCGCATGGTGGCAGAGGAGCACTAGAGATGGTTGTCCAAGTTGAGCGGGTACAAGTTTGAGATCCATTACAAACCCGGCTCGGACAACAAGGCGGCAGATGCGCTCTCCCGACGAGATGAGGGGGTGCAGGTGGTGGCGTTGTCTATTCCGTTGATGTTGAGGAGCGACCCCCTGCTAGCGGAGATTGAGGCAGATGAAGAGCTGCGGCGAATCAGGGAGGCGATTGCTGGGGGGTCTACCGACTTTCCGGGGTACACATTGGAGGGGGGACTACTCCTGTACCGGAGACGGCTAGTGATTCCTCGGACTTCGGGTCACCTTCCTGCGCTCTTCCATGAGTTCCACAGCAGCGCAGTGGGTGGGCACTCAGGAGGTTACCAGACGTATCAGAGGATGGCCCGGGAGCTTTACTGGCCGGGCATGAGGAATGACATTGCGAGGCTGGTCTCGGAGTGCGATATATGTCAGCGCCACAAGTATCAGGCGACGTCGCCAGCCGGTCTTCTACAGCCCTTGGAGTTACCAGAGATGATATGGGAGGACATCTCGATGGATTTCGTGGAGGGACTGCCACGATCAGAGGGCTATACTACTATATTTGTTGTGGTTGACCGCCTCAGCAAATACGGTCATTTTATCCCACTCCGCCACCCATTTACTGCAGCATCGGTGGCAGTTGCTTTTCTGAAGGAGGTGGTCAGGCTGCATGGGTACCCCCGCTCTATTGTGTCCGACAGGGATAAAGTCTTTTTGAGCACTTTTTGGAAGGAGATGTTCCGTCTGCAAGGTACAGCACTACGACGGAGCACGGCATACCACCCCCAGACGGACGGCCAGACGGAGGTCCTCAACCGCAGTGTGGAGACATATCTGCGGTGTTTTGCGTCGGAGACTCCTATGAAGTGGGCCGGGTGGTTGATGTGGGCTGAGTATTGGTACAACACCTCGTACCATTCAGCGGCGAGGATGACACCGTTTCAGATAGTGTATGGCAGAGATCCGCCCCACTTAGTGCATTACAGTAGGGGAGCCACCCCCGTGTCAGGATTGGAGCAGCAGCTAGAGGATCGGGATCGAATCCTGGAAGAATTGAAGCGCCACCTCCTGCGCGCGCAGCAGATCATGAAGAAGAAGGCGGATGCACATCGTAGAGAGGTGGAGTTTGCTGTAGGGGAGCGTGTCTATCTAAAGCTTCGACCATACCGACAGCGTTCTATGGCTCATCGGCGCAACGAGAAGCTGGCGGCAAGGTACTATGGGCCATATGAGATTGAGGCCAGGATCGGCAAGGTGGCGTATCGGCTGAAGCTACGTCCTACTACCCGCATTCACCCGGTTTTCCACGTCTCACAGTTGCGCCGCGCTATCGGGGATCATGAGGCATCATCTACTTTACCCCCGACGCTCACGGTTGACATGGAGGTACTTCTGGCACCCGAGGAGGTCACAGGCATTCGCACAGGAGCATCGGGAGCACGGGAAGTTCTTATTCGTTGGTCGGGATTACCAGAGTTCGAGGCTACATGGGAGTTATATGATCATATCCTGCAGCAGTACCCAGATTTCCACCTTGAGGACAAGGTGAAACTCCTGGGGGGAGTAGTGATACGTTTATCACCTACGAGAGGAGGCGCAAGAAGGCTAAGGAGTAATTGCTGGGCGTACCGAAGGTTTGGGGATAAAATTGCTTTAGGCACCATTAGTGGGCCTTAGTTGCTGTACGCACCACGCCTCATCATTATATAAGAGAGGGCGTGGGCTAGGGTTAGGGTATCGAATTTGTGAGCCGTCATTTGATATTTCCTAGAGTTCTCCGAGGAGATCTAGAAGAGAGTTTAGGCTTTTCCCTTAGCAAAAGCTAGGAGAGGTGCCAACTCTCCAAAAATTGGCTATTTATCTTGTAACCATATTCCCCAAATTCCAATAAAAATCCCCAAACCTTTTCTACAAACCCTAGTCCGCATCAATTACCTGAAGAGTAAGCCAAATCTGGTGTACGGTTTTACATTGAGAGACACGATTGAACTCGTTACTTGTTAAGGGCACAGAATAATGTGTTCATCGCTTTAGCGTTCAGGTTATATTTCTTCTTTTCATCTGCAGACCACTTTTCGGTGTCTACTTTGATAGGTGCTTTGTATGGATCCTTAGTGATGGTCCATGAGTCGATGTCTAGAAACTATAAATGATTCTTCATGCGTATCTTCCAGCTTGCATAATTTGTTCCATTGAACAAGGGTGGTCGCATTGTGTTTAGTCCTTCGGAATGGTGAGATGTTGACACCATCATCTTTTAGCCTTGCTTGGCTACCAAGTGTTGGATACTGTGGATGGCAAATAACACTAGAAGGTGGATTGAATAGTGTTATATAAGTTAAAACCCTTTTCTTCTATTATTAGAACACAATAAACTTCCCTTCTAATGTTGCCTAAGGAACCAATTAGAGTGATCTATGCTTGGTCCTTAATCAGCACGATGAATATAATATGATAATAATAATGGCCAGAGAGATTACACAGCAGAATAAAAAAGCAATCTTTGAATTAACAATATTATTAACAATGAGTTACAATTGAGATATCATATAAACAATGAATAACTGTGCACAAGATAAACAATAAAGACAAACACAGAAAATCACATAGAGAGAAACAAACGATTTATCCTGGTTTTTCGCAACCTGGGTACGTCCAGTCCCCGACTAACACGGTTCGAGATTTAATTTACTATTGGCTTAGCAATACAATTACCGAACATCACTCGTTAGGATTTCCAACGACCTAGTATCACCACCAGGATTTCCAACCACCTAGTCTTGACTAGGATTTTCCACAACCCTTATCACCCAGGGACTCCAGATAAAATCAAAATCCAATTCACCACAATAATTAGTGGAGATTGGTTTATGTTAGATCCGTGCGCGGCTAAAGAGGGGAGGAAATTACTTTGCGCACAACAAGTCATGGAGAAATTACTTTGCGCACCACAAGGAGAGTTTTTCTATTTAAACTAGGGCTAGCCGTCATTTGTATTCATGCTTAATATTGGAGAGAATTCTATTGAGCGTCCATTAGGAGTAGTTCTAGATCTAGACGAGTGCGGACGTCCTCTAGGCGTCTTGGGAAGAGGGCACACCTCTTTTGTGCCCAATTATCTTGTTCTTCTTTATTATTTTGCTATAAAAATCCTATCTTTGGTTGGTTCCTAACAATTTGGTATCGGAACGCGTGACGATCCATGGCGGGAATTGAAGGGGTAAAGAAATCGGTTGACGATTTGGTGGAATACATCGAGCACATGAAGGCAAGACAAGCAAGGAACGACGAGCAATTTGCAAAAATCATGGAGCTATTGACGGCGCGCATCCACGACGGCAAAAACCCTAATTTTGGGCAAAAGACGTCACCTTTGGAGGAGAAAAGCCCAGATCAAGAAATTTCAGATTTGAAATTTTCAGATTCAGATCTGAAATTTTCAGATCCAGATCTGAAAACGACGGAGGAAGACGAAAAAAATTTTAGATCTGAAAATTTCAGATTTGAATCTGATAGCGGTGAAAATTCAGATCTAAAGGCGACGGCGGAAGACAAGGACGAGCCCCCAAGACGAGGAAACCCTAGCCGTCGTCTCAAGAAGGCGGCCACGACCCCTGCAGAAATTCTGCAGGGACAGCCAGCTTTGCAGCAATTCTGCAGGGGCCGCAGCAGCCCTGCAGAATTTCTGCAGGGACCCTGCGTTCCTGCAGGGCCTCTGCAGGCCCCTGCAGTGGGCCTGCAGATTTCTGCAGGCCCCTGCAGGGCCTGCAGTGGGCCTGCAGGCCCCCTGCAGTGGGCCCAGCTGCCCCTGCAGAGGCCTGCAGGGGTGCGGCAGGCCCGGCAGCCCCTGCAGGCTCTCCCATGGCAGTTTTTGTCTCTCCAGCGGCGACGACGAGCCCTCCGATGCAGCGAACAGCGAGTTTTGAGCTTCCTGGGCCTAAAACAGCGAGCATTTGCGCTTCCGGAAGGACGACGTGGGCCTTAAGGCCATTGGTTTTCAGTTCAAAGTCCTTCAGAGCGCCAACATCTCAGTTTTGGGTATAGAGGGCCTTCAGATCTGACTGGTGGCGACCGTGGCTTCCGTCTGAGCGTTGATGAAGGTGGTGGAGACCAATCTCATCCTTTCGATCCGGGAGGAGACATGCAATACGTGGAATGGATGGCACACACTCCATGCACCACCTTGAGGACAAGGTGGATTTTCAGGGGCGGAGTAATGTTAGATCCGTGCGCGGCTAAAGAGGGGAGGAAATTACTTTGCGCACAACAAGTCATGGAGAAATTACTTTGCGCACAACAAGTCATGGAGAAATTACTTTGCGCACCACAAGGAGAGTTTTTCTATTTAAACTAGGGCTAGCCGTCATTTGTATTCATGCTTAATATTGGAGAGAATTCTATTGAGCGTCCATTAGGAGTAGTTCTAGATCTAGACGAGTGCGGACGTCCTCTAGGCGTCTTGGGAGGAGGGCACACCTCTTTTGTGCCCAATTATCTTGTTCTTCTTTATTATTTTGCTATAAAAATCCTATCTTTGGTTGGTTCCTAACAGTTTAACACCCAAATAATCATAGAGCCAAGATAATATTGCAATTGTGCTTCTGTGGCTAAAGAATTAAAGTAATTCTTAGATCACGTAAAGAATATAAATGAATTCGATGTGATCTAGAATCGTGAGTTTCAAAAATCCTTTAAATAATATGAAAATCAAAGAGATGATTTTGAAAATAACAATTTGCAATAGCCAAAAAATTATGATCTTAAAAAGAATTTTAAATATAAACAGTAAGATCAGAAATAAAAACCATTTTTGGCTACGAACGTTGAGAGTGATTTGAACGATTGAGATTTCAAGAGACTTTTTTGCTTAGCTTAAGAATAAAAGAAATTGGTATTGAATTTGTTCTCATATGGTCTCTATTTATAGAGTTCCAAAAGGAATTTTGAATTTCAAAATGGTTTGACTTCAGCCCCACAAATCAAGAAACGAATAAATTCAGGAGCAAATCTGGGAAGTCAAAACGCAGCTGGTAGTCGACTCCCAGAGAGTTTTCCATGATAACTCTGCTAAACTCCATGATAACTCTGCTTACAGCAGGTAATCGACTCCCTCCTTTGGTAGTCGACTCTCATAGCAGATTTTCAGTGAAACTCAGCTGAAAAAATGAGTAATCAACTCCTGGATGCTTGAAGGTTGACTACGAGAATAGAATCAATAGCTACGCTCTCAAGAAGTTTTTTAAACAAGTTTAAAAGTAGTTTTCAAAAAACATTTTGTGTGTGTGCAAATTTTCTTGGCTTTAACATATTCTTAAAAAGAAAATAACTCACACACTAGACTTAATGAAGACTTTGAACCTGATAAGATCTTGATGTAGATGCATGCTTCACTTGAATTAGAGCTCCTCTTAGCTTAAGCTTGTGCACGTTCTTTGAGCTTCATCTTTGAGCTTCATTTGTATTTGACTTGGAATGCAAGCTATTAAATTCATCTTCATCTTCTTAGGGCATATTTCTTTGTAGGCAAAAGGGGTGAGAAAGTGTGAAAGTTACACTATTTGTCGTCACTTCTTATACTATTCACCAATTTCTTAGGGAACTTTCACAACGTGTGTTCCATTCTCTTAAAAAATTCGGAGCAAACTGATCCTAGGTGGCACCTCGGTAACGAGCATTTTCTCAAACGCAAAATCCACGGAGAAACCGGGGAATACAGCCTAAAAGCTGAGAAAATTAATGAAATGGGGCCCATCCTTTCTCTCACGTCACCATCAGCCTATCAAAGCTTTGTTTTTGTTTTTTTAACTTTTTCCTCAACGAAATGGGGCAACGAACTTTAGTGTGGGACCCACATTACATTTTTTATCTAACAATCCTACTCACACTTTAACCCAAAGACACACAAAACTTTAGTGTGTGACCCAAAACAAATCCCAAACCAACTTTCCTCCAAAAGAAACACAAAACTCTACTTCTCTCTCCTTACTATTCACAACAGTAAATCCCAACCCACAATCACACAAAGAAACAGGCCCTTAGTGTGGTGAGCTTCTTCTTTTCGGAGTATACTTTGAGCTTCACTTAGCTTAATGCACAACCTACACACTTGAATTATGTAATTAGTATATTAACAACATTTGGTGTGCTCATCATCAAAACCACTTAGGGGTGGAACTAGATTTCCCATCAATTTTGTCCTTAGTATTTTTGCTATTAAATATAGTAATCTCGTGATCATTTTTTATGTCTAAAATTTTTATGTCTAAAATTTTGAGTTTAAAAGGAAAGAAAGAGAACAGAATAAAAATTGGGAGAAAATTGTTTGTGATGCCATCAACTACATGAAACTTGCTTCCTACAGATGATGGCAGTGATGGACGACTTCTGCACCCTCAAGCTGCATTGAGGATTGTACGAATGCAAGGGTTGGGCTTAGGCTTCTTGTAATATGCACTTTCTTTTAACCTCGTTTGGTTGTTGTATATGGGAAAGAAGTAATTTTCCTTATTCGAAACGAAATTGGAATAGTTCTATTAGTTTTTTATTGATCCATGCTTCTTTCTGTTATTGTACTACTAAATTGAATATTGTCCCACCTCGATTTTCTCCTAATAGAGGTTATTTGGGAACCTTTTTTCATAATTTTTTTCTAACTTCATGTTAAATGTATCTCCTTGTATTAATTCCCTTTTTCATCTCAAGTTAGCATCGCCTTCCCCTTCAATTAAATTTGCAATAGTTTCCCCTTGTTTAATCTCAAGTTTGCATCCCTTTCTCCACCTCTTAATCTTGTGATCGTTTCCCTTTTTTTCTCGGTCGTTAATGCAAAATGTATTACACTTGTGACATTTTGATGTGATCCGGTGAATACATATCTAGGGTTTTCAAGTGGATTTGGGGGGAAAGATATGATTTTTATTGGTTTTCGAATAAAGATAACAAGATAGATGGCCTCAATTCAAGAGGAGGCCCCAGTCCCAGCTTTAGATTCGAGAACAAAGCCTAACTCTCTAATATTTAGGGTTCTATCTGAGGATTTCCTTCACAAATTTCAACATAATCCCTAACCCTAGATGTCACCTAATTATAATAGTTCTTCTCTCTCAAAATTACAGAAATTACATAAATGCCCTTAATTCCCAAAATTACAAGTTTGTCGCTCTGTCAAAATATTACGAAAATGCCACTAATTTGGGATCGCATCATTACTCTGTCCCCATAGAACCATCATGCTCAAGGTGGTTTCATGAAATCTATGAAGCAAACTACTCCAAATGGATGTGATTGTCCCACATGGTTCATGTTCATCAGCTGGTATGCATTCATCATCTTCGACCATCAAGATCTGGAAAGCGTGGTCCTGACAATGATGTCATGACGTGAACTTCTCGTCACATCGAAAACATGTTTCCTAATTTGCGTTTATTCTGGATCTCGGCCATAGTAAGACGTGTGAACCTGTTGTCAACTCAAGGCTTGTTGTTCCTCTTTTGACTCGTCTGGACCCCTGTAATTTAGGATTTATGTATAATCTGGGATTTATGTATCTTCGTTGTAGCATTAGTGCGGAAAGGTATACCGCTCATCACTCCCTTGGCACGCCGCTCCTCTATGAACCGGTCCTCCATCATCTGGACCAGCTCCATTGTATCTAGTAGCACCCTACATATCTATATGTGTAGCTCAATTCGGTTATTTGCTTTGAGACCCTTCATGAAGCTCCCCTCCAAGAACTCCTCTGACAATCCCCTCTGACAATCCCCGAACACGGCCTAATAGCAACTCAAACTTCTTGACGTACTCCCTGATAGTCTTTCCCTGAGTGTCGCAAAATATGTGAAGCATGTAGTCCTTAAATTCTTCCCATGAACGCACAGGCCGCCTCTGCTCTCTCTACATATGCCAGGATAAGACCGCACCCACCAAACATATGCCAACCGCCTTCAGTTTCTCCGCTTCCTTAAAGAGAGTCACTTCAAAATACATCTCCGCTCGGTAGATCCATCCATAAGGGTCCTCTCCTTCAAATATCGACATCTTTAAATTTTTTTGAAATTGTTGTCGTGTTGAAAACTAGCTACGCTGATCTCCCTTGGTACTGGTCATAATAATATTACCGGTGCAGGACCCGTGGAGCATCAAAGTCTCCAAATCGGCCTCCCTCTTCTCCATCGTTGTCCTCCTAAAAGCCATCACCCCAATTGGACCCTCCTCCATCATCCACATAATTCGAAACATCATCACGGCATCTGTCAAGCTTCTCATAGTCCCGAGCTGGTCGTCGTCGACATCTCTCTGCAGCAAAGATGGGGCCATGAGGCCCCGGGAGGTCTTCTAGGTCAACGCCAGGCCTCAGGGGGTCCGCAAGTGATCATAAGTGTCTCGACGGACCACCAGGGGACCATGGGGCCCCTCGCGTCCATGCAGTGGCTCGGTAAACCTCGACAGAACACCAAGGGGCCCCCTGCGACCCGGCGGGGCCTCGATGGGTCCCTGACGGGCCCTCACCATAGGGCCGCGAGGGCCCCACCGGGGCCTCCAACCCTAAGCAGGGCTTCCCAAGGATCGCCAGACCCCTAATGAGGAAGGAGGGACGTGCCACCCACCCCGTTGTCTTTTGTCGCCTCCTCAAAGACGAGAACCAAATCGAAGAATAGCACTTCCTCAAATTCTTTGATTTTTTCCTCCCCTTTTGTCGAAGATTGCGCCTTTTGCCCTAGATTTGGGTTGTTGTCTGTGGCGTTACACAGATCTGAATTCTTTTCTCCTTTTGGATCCAAAAATTATTGAGAGAAGCGTTGTATTAGGGTTTGACTCCAACTTTACATCCATCCTCACCTCCGACACCTTTAACCGGGCTTCGATACCAGTATCGATTGACTCCTTCACTTTGGATTTGATGGCGGCCAACGTCGTTCTTATCTCCTCCATCGATTTCTTCAATTTTCAATTCTACCATCTTGCTCTTGTATTTCTCTTCCAAAGCTTTAAATCTTTTTCGTCGCAGCCGTCATTGATGTCAAAATCGAGTACTTCGATACAAATTTGATGTGATCATAATGTAAATTGAAGAGAAATCTAGGGTTTTGAAGTGGATTTGGGGGAAAGATTTGGTTTTTATTTGATTTTGAATAAAGACAACAAGATTGGTGGCCTCAATACGAGAGGAGGCCACTCTCTTAGCTTTAAATTAGAGAGCAAAGCCTAACTCTCCAAGATCTAGGGTTCTATCCAACTCAGCGGATTTTCTTTACAAATTTCAGCATAATCTCTAATCTTAGCCGTCATCTAATTATAACTGTTCTTCTCCTCCCAAAATTACAGAAATTACAAAAATACCCTCTTGGCGCAAAATTACAAGTCTGCTATGCGCCAAAATATTACAGAAATGCCACAGGTTTGGTATATCAACATATATTTTTCCCTTTGTGTCTCTAGAGTATTTGAGTTTGAGAAGTTCGGCATCAACTTCAACGAAATTTTAAGGGGCGAGAGATAGAAGAGAATAATTTGGGAAAACATCATATGCGACGTCATCAACTAGACAGAGCTTGCTTGCTAGAAGACGACGATGGTGATGGACATCGTTTGCACCCTAAGCGACAAGGAATGACTTTTTAAGGATGCAAGGGTTAGACTTCTTTTATTATATTTCTTTTTTCTCTTTTTGGCAGTTGTGTATGGTAAAGATATAATTTTTTATATGAAACAAAATTGGAATAGTTCTGTTTGTTTTTTGATTGATCTTTG
Source organism: Scilla litardierei (assembly GCA_030789695.1). Lineage (NCBI taxonomy): Eukaryota > Viridiplantae > Streptophyta > Magnoliopsida > Asparagales > Asparagaceae > Scilla > Scilla litardierei. The sequence goes on from CM061136.1 coordinate 16,905,084, forward strand.
CTTCTTTCTGAATTGGTTACGGAGACTATTTTACTTAAAAAGAACCAGTCATTTTGCTTCATCTTTCTTACTGCTAACTCATGTTAGAACAATGTGAGTTATGTGATTGTGCATAGAGACGTGATTCAAAGCTCAATTGACTCACCAAGTGAAGTTGCTCTCATGTTGGTTTTTACAAAATCAAAAATGTGTCTAATTTTATTCACAATTGCAATGTGAGATTATTCTATAGATACATATGGATTGATTTTGCAGCAAAACTAACAAATATGATTTAAAATATAAAATTTTATGATTTTTGGTCTTGACTTTATACCTAGATACGCTCTTTTAATCTAATAATTGTGGACTGAGCCCTCCACATAGATCTTGTTTACCCCATGAATCAATAAAACAACATTATTTTTCGTCTCTAAAGCCATATTCACTGAAATCAAATTTTAAAATGCCAAAATGTTGTTAAGGTTTTGCATCATTCAGCTCCCTTTCAAAAGCATTAAGAACATGCTCCTTGTCAAATACTTCTCTCTTCCTATTCTATCTAACCTTAAAACACTAATCACATTCTCCCTAATTTCTCTGCATATGTCGAGGTTGTAAGGCGAAATGGAAAAATGCACCAGGATTTTCAAATCTAAAGGTGACATAGTTAACAATTCATATGCCAAAACCATCGCTCAAATGTCTCTGTTAAGGTTCTTTTTATTCTTACATTTCTCATGTTTTTCTTAGAAAGCAAGAATTTATTGTGTAATTTGAAAAGTTAGTTCTCTTACTTAGAGAATGAATGTATTAGCATAAATAATAAATAAGAAAGGGATTTTGTCCAAGTTAAGGGAAGTATGTGATAAAGTAAAGATGGAGGCTGCTCAGGTGTATATCTCAATTTCCTATTTATGCATCGGTATTAATTGTACATATAGAATTCAAAATTTAACATTAGTGCAATGTCTTTTTAAGGTAGGTGGCACTTTGATAATGGTAAATGATTTTTTTTGAAAAAAGAACAATAATAAGCTGATGATCTATATTAAAAAATTCATATTTTTTATTTCAAAGAATTTTCATTTTCATAAACTCTTCACTTTTCCCATACAAAATAAGAGTATGAAAAAGAAAAGGTAAAAGAGGATTAAAGGGGATTTAATTTTATATTCATTAATTTTTATACAAATTATACATGCTTCTTGCATCGTGTCATTTGATATTTTTCTAGGATTTGAAATTGTCTTTTCTCATTTATTTGAATGAATCGTTCATTTAATTTATAATGGTCTAATCAGAAAAAAAATCCTGTTTACGAGTTCTATTTTGTTATTTTGTTTTTTAATTAAGGGTTTGTTAAGTTTATTGATTATTTGTTGGTTTTCTTTTTCCTTCATGCTTCCTCAAGTTTTGGTAGTATAAAATATTAATTATTTTTTGCACAGCTTTGCATTAAAAAATTTTGAAGATTAAATTTAGAATGCTGACTAATGCATTGACACCTATATTTATTTTTTAATTACAGATAGAAGTTGTAAATACATGCATATCTGTCTACATCTCAAAAAAAATTAAAGATCTTCAAATTGATATAAAAATACTTATCCCGGTTCAAATAGAAAGCCACATTTTAATCAATTATTTTTCTCCATTTAAGCACAAGTTCTTATTCCAAACTTTAAAAGGCTATCATTAAAATTGGCAACATTTAAAATTAAATTGCCAAAGAAGTCCTATTTATTTATTAGTACCACACGTGAAATATAACTGTAACAAATGTGCTCCCAATATCCTTTTTGAAATTCTCTCCAATACCTCTGAATAAAAGACTAAAGCTTGTATATTTTATAGAAGTTGTTGGAAATGAAATAGATTTATCTCTTTCGGCTCACATTTAAAATCCATTGCAAATTTAATCATAAAATAAAAATCTTATCCAAATGCCTTTATATCCAAGGTCCACAAGAATTATTCATCTTCTATTACTTGCTAACTTTTCTTAAATAAAGCAAAATATTGAATGTTAAATTCGTTTACTTGTACATTGATTTTTTTTCTTGTTTTTTCTATTAACAGTTGCCCAATATTTCAATCATATTGATGAATTTGGGAGATACAGGAAGGAAAGAAATTGGGAAAGAGAACAAAATACTTTTTCAACCCCAATTCTCAGTTCATGCTGATTATGGAGCTTATAATTTTCATAGTTGACAATTTACCTTCTATGTCGATAAAATAAGTTGAAATGCTAAAAAAATTTCATTTCTTTCTTTTCACTCATAACATTTTATATAGGTTTCTTCTTTTATCAACTATACTTTTATTGATTTTTAAGGGATTTTTCTTATATTTTACTAAAAAGATTTTTTTTTAACCTATTCGGATTGTCTTTATAAAATAACATAGAAAATTTTCAAAATGATATTTTATAAGTTTGCTAATTATGCCATTCAAATTCAACCTACATACGTTGATACTTTTTAGTGCAACCCAACAAACGTAGATCAAATTTCGTTGTATCATCTAATGTAAAATTTACATATTTCTCTATTAATTATTAACTAAAATTTTAAAATTATTAGTAGTTTTAGTTATATTAAACAGAAGAAAGATAATTGACATGATTTCCTTATTCTAGATATATATTTAAATTATTAATTTTCTATTAATTTTAAAAAAGATCTTTCTTAATATTTTTTAACCTATTTGGATTATCTCTCTAAAATAACATATAAAATTTTCAACATGATATTCTATAAGTTTGCTAATTATGCCCGTCAAATTCAACCTGCATACAGTCTATACTTTTTAGCGCAAACCAAAAAGAGTAGATCAAATTTCTCTGTATCATCTAATTTATAATTTATATATTTCTCTATTAATTATTAGCTAAAATTTTAAAATTATTCGTAGTTTTTTTATTAAAAAAGTAAGATAATCGATATGATTTCCTTATTCTAGATATATTTTTTAATTATTGGTTTTCTATTAATTTTAAAAAAGATTTTTCTTATATTTTACCAAAAGGATTTTTTAATTATTTAAAGAAAAGCGTGCAATAATTGTTGAATATATCTTTTTATGAATCTCCATTTGTAATTCTATTATTATATGTCAACGTATATAATTTATATATGTCTTTACTCATATTTAAGTCTACAATAATATCTAAATGATTAAAAAACTAAAATTTAATCTTAAGAATAATCTAAATGTTATCTTAATTGAAATTTCAAACATATATCCACCAAATAAAATGACAATCTAATAATTATTATAATTGTAAATATCAAATGAAATCATATATTTTCACTTTTAAATTATATTTCTATTAATTACTGTCTTCTATATATAATATTCAGTTAATATAAAAAATTATGACTTAACTTTTTAGGTTTTGGACAATGGATCGTTCGGTTGAATGAAAGTGTGTTGTAGAATCTGGATTGGGTGTAGAATTTGAATTTATGAAAACAAGAGTTTTTGTTTGTTTGGATGGAAAGCAGATTGGAAAAGTTATTATGAGGCCAATGATATTTTTTGTTCAGATAAGTGTGAAAAGTTAGATGTAGAAGTTAGCGTAAGGACTATGTTTTAAAACTAAATTTCAATTTAAAAATAAATTAAATTTAATAAATTCATAATTAAAACCAATATTTAATTATTTTTATATAAGTGAACAGTTATGTTAATACTAATTAATATTTAATTATTTTATACACTTAGTTTCATGTTAATTATTTGTTAATTTAAATTAATTTTAATATAATTTTAATTTTTTATTAAAAGGATCAGTAAAAAGTGACATTCTTTCTATTGAGTCCATGAAGCTAGCCCCAATTTTTTGGGATGAAGGCTATGATGATGAACAATTAAATGTGTTTATTGTTCCCTCAACGCGTTATATTTTTCACGTCAGTATAATTAAGAGAGAGGTAGAAAACAGAGATAGGGGAGCCCCGTTATAGGAATCTGTTGCAATCTACATGAATCGCCCGGATAGCATTTTGGTGTAAAAGATGTGGCGCTGACCAGTTCTACATCGGTAAGAATCCCTACTCTCTAAGGTTGCCAACCAAACACAATGTCATGGAAAGTCATGAAAAAAAATGATGCACTGTTTGAAGTGTCGGGGTGGTCCACTTTTTCGGTGGTCCACTTTTTCAACAATCCAGCCATGAATTTGACAAACAAACTGATACGATTTGGGGGTCAAATCGTATTTAGGGCTGAATTTAAAAGTGGAAAAATGGAAAAGAGTGAAATTTCTATTGAAATACGAAGAACAATGAGATAGACTTGATCTTTTCTAGAGAGATCACTCCCTAACTTGAATTAAAGGATAAACTCTAATCCCCCACTAACCCTAGCCGTCACGGCTATTCAATCTCAATTCTTCGATAATGAACAACTAGGGCTTTGGGGTATTTATATGACTCATCTAATTATTGCTAAGCACACACACCGTGACTTAAGCAATGACTAAAGACACTACCAAGCAAATAATAAGCTAAAGAAGATAAAGTGGATAGCTCTAATCCTGGCTCGTGCCCGCTCCACGCGACGTGCCCGATCTCTGGTGCCTCCTCCTGTAGACGACCGCATCATTACTCCCCCCCAAAACGAACCTTGTCCTCAAGGTTGTAGTTTGGAAACTGAGCCTTGATGGTATCCTCCTGCCCCAAGTAGCCTCGTGGTCAGGCAAACCCAACCATCGTATTAGCACCTCCCGACCACCCCCCTCCGTGTGTCGTACCTGCAGAATGTCTTGGGGCTCCATCATCACCTCCAAATCAGCTGTCAATGTCGATGGCAGAGTGGCCACCGGTGTCTGCGCTCCAATCACTCGTCGTAACTGAGAGACATGAAAACTGGGTGTAAGGCAGATCCTGGGGGCAATGTCAGTCTATAAGCCACGGATCCAATCCTCGCCGCTATCTGGAAAGGCCCGTAAAAGAGTGCGGCCAGCTTCTCGTTACGACGTCGGGCTAGTGACCTCTGCCGATACGGTCTCAGCTTCAGATAGACTCGATCTCCTACTGCAAACTCCACCTCTCTACGATGTGCATCCGCCTTGGCTTTCATAAGCTGCTGGGCCCTCGTCAAATGCTTCTTCAGCTCCTCCAAAATTCCCTCACGCTCCTCGAGGTACTGATCCAACTGGGACACGGGGGTCGTCCCACGGCGATAATGGATCAGCACTGGCGGATCCCTCCCGTACAACACCCGAAACGGTGTCGTCATTGCGGCTGAATGGAAGGAAGTATTGTACCAATACTCCGCCCATGCCAGTCATCGATACCAACTCCGAGGGCAATCCGATACAAAACAGCGAATGTATATCTCGACGCTCCTGTTGACGACCTCCGTCTGTCCATCCGTCTAGGGGTGGTAAGTTGTGCTCCTCCTCAGAACGGTCCACTGCACCCTGAACAACTCCCTCCAAAACTGGCTCATGAAGACAGTGTCCCTATCTGATACTATGGAATCAGGAAACCCGTGTAGACGCACCACCTCCGCATAAACGCAGTAGCCACGGTCACTACAGTGTAAGGATGTCTCAGCCCAATGAAGTGTCCATACTGCTCAGTCGGTCTACCACCACCAAAATCACCGAGTATCGCTCTGACTTGGGCAGCCCCTACACAAAATCCATACTGATCCCCTCCCAGACCTGCTCAGGAAGAGCTAAGGGCTGCAACAGCCCTGCTGGTGCCATGGCGAAGTATTTGTGACGCTGACAGACGTCACAACTGGCTACCATCTCCGTGATGTCCTTCTTCATTCCCCTCCAGTAAAGCTCCCTAGCCACTCGCATGTACGTCTGCTGGACGCCAGAATGCCCCCCTATTGCACTTCCATGGAACTCCTGAAAAATCAACGGAATGTGCACTGAAGCCCGCGGTATCACCAACCACCTTCCCCGATACAACAACCGCCGTCCCTCCATCGAATAGCCTGGGTGCTCAGCTAACCCCTGAACCAAATCCTCTCAGACTCTAGACAGCCAACCCCTGAACCAAATACTCTCGGACTCTAGACAACTCCTCGTCGGCGTCCACCCCCCTCTATAAAGGCTCCCAATCTGCTAGCAGTGGTACTGATAAGGCTGACAAGGACGTAACCTCCACCCACCGTGATAGTGCATCCACAGCCTTGTTCTCCAACCCGGGCCTATTGTGTATCTCAAACTTGTAGTCCACAAGCTTAGATAACCACTTCTGATAGTCTGCCGCCACCAATCTCTGCTCTAGCAAATATTTCAGGAACCTCTGATCCGTGCGCACAATAAATGGCCGCCCCAGTAGGTACGGACGCCATTTCTGAATCGACAAGGCAATCGCCATCAGCTCCCTCTCATACACGGACTTCTGCCTCGCACGTGATGACAACACCTGACTAAAGTAAGCCACGGGTCGTTGATCCTACATCAGCACTGCTCTCAGTCCGTACCACGAAGCATCAGTCTTCACCACAAAGGGTCTGCTAAAATCAGGTAGAGCCAGTACCGGAACGGTCGTCATCGCCCCCTTCAGGGCCTCAAACGCCGCAGTCGCCTCATCGGTCCACTGGAACCCATCCTTCTTTAACTGCTCAGTCAAAGGCCAGGCAATGGTACTGTAGCCCTGCACGAACTTGCGGTAATACCCCGTCAAGCCCAAAAATCCCCGCAACGCCCTCAGTGTAGTTTGCAGCGGCCAATCTAACATGGCCTCTATCTTGCTTCTATCAGCTGCTACCCCTGCTGCTGAAACCACATGCCCCAAGTATTCCACCTTCGCCTGGGCGAACATGCACTTCTTCCTATTGGCATACAGCTGGTGGGCATGTAGCTCCTGTAACACAGTCTCCAAGTCTCGCACGTGCTCCTCCACTGTACGACTATATACCAATATGTCGTCGAAGAACACTAAGAAAACTGCCGTAGGTAAGGCTGGAATATCTTGTTCATCAACGACTGAAATGTAGCAGACGCATTCGTCAACCCAAAGGGCATGACGAGGAACTCATAATGCCCCTCATGAGTCCTGAAAGCAGTCTTCTGTACGTCCTCTGCCTTCATCCGGATCTGATGATACCCGACTTCAGGTCAATCTTCGAAAAGATCGACGCCCCATGTAGCTCATCTAACAACTCATCTATCACCGGTATAGGAAAACGGTCTGCTACCGTCTCCTTATTGAGGGCACGGTAGTCTACACAAAACCTCCAGCTACTGTCCTTTTTCTTCACTAAGAGCATCGGGCTAGAGAACGGGCTAACACTCGGCCTAATCACTCCCGCCTGTAGCATCTTCCTGATCAATCGCTCGATCTCATCCTTCTGGACATGCGGGTACCTGTATGGCCAGACACTGACTGGCGCTACTCCCTCCCGTAGCACGATGGCGTGCTCGTGGTCCCTCTGTGGTGAAAGTACATGCGGCATCTGAAAGATGTGCCCATAGTGTCCAACAACTCCTCCACCACTGGTGGCCCCCCTCTGCTCCTGTGCCTCTGCCCCCAACTCCTGATAGGACACAAAATATGCCTCTCCTCCTACAGACACTGCCCGAGCCAAGGACTTCAAGGACGCTGCGCGACAACACAGACTGGGGTCCCCTAGCAAAATCACAGTCCTTCCGTCCTCCCGATACTCCATCCTAAGCATCTTCCAGTTGAACTTGGTGTCGCCTAATGTCTGTAGCCACTGCATCCCCAATACCAAGTCAACCTTCCCCAGCTCCAGGGGTAGCAATCTACCACCACCTGAGCTCCCTGCACTGCCAGAATCACAGCTCTGCAGACACCCCTGCTCCCCTCCCTCTGGCCGGTGCCCAAGATCACCCCAAAGGTGGCTGTCTCACTCACCTCTAGCCCCATCTGCTCCACCAACTTCCTGGAGATGAAGTTGTGGGTCACTCCATTGTCTATCAATATCTTCACCTCCTGGTCTGCCAACCTGCCCACCAGCTTCATGGTGTGATAAGGAGTAAACCCCACCATGGAGATAAGAGAAACCTCCATAACGTCCAAGTGCTGGTGTTGTTCCTCCACAGCTTCCTCCACATCGAGTATAATGGTAGTATCTCCCTCTTCTTCCTCCTCAGCCGCCACCTCCAACTGCATGGCTCGCCCTGCACACCGATGTCCCGGGGTGAACCGCTCATCGCACTTGAAGCACAGCCCCTTGGCCCTGTGCTCCCTCATCTCTGCATCGGTCATCCGTCGGGTCTGACTCCCCGTGCGGGTCTCCTGGACCGCCCCTCGAGCCGGTGTCAGTGCACCTGTAGGAGCCTTGGGTGCTGGTGCTGCTGGACTCCAAAAAGTCGACACTCCACAAGCTCCCCTCGCTCTCCTATCCTCTGTCAGCTTGTCTTCCACCTTTCTGACAATCCTCATCATGACAGATAGACCTCTGGGCTCCTGAACTCGTAGTTCAGCTCGAATCTGTGGCTTGAGACCCTTCAGGAAATTCCCTCTAGGAACTCAGCAGAAACTCCCTCTACTCGGCTCGCAAGCCGCTCAAACTTCTCTACATACTCCCGAATTGTCCCCTCCTGTCGCAGCGTGTACAACTGCTCAAACAGGCCGCCGGCCTGCTTCTCCTGGAACCTCTCAATCAGGCACTCCGTCAATTCTATCCAAGTGCGGATAGGTCTCTGTCGTTGGCTCCAACGGTACCATCCCAAAGCCTCCCCCTCGAAGCACATCCCTACCGACTGCATCCTCTCCATCTCAGATAACCCCAACACATCGAAGTACCTCTCCGCCTTGTAGACCCAGGCGTCAGGATCCTTTCCCTCAAACAGGGGCATGGTCAACTTCCTCAACCGACTATCGTGGCCAGCATCGCCACGTGGACCTCCTCCCCGATTACCCTCCTGGTATCTCTGTCGTACCAGGCCCTCCAATCTCCATTTAGGCCGCTCCTGATGCTCATGTGCTCCCCAAATCTCCTCTCGGGCTCTCTCAGCTGCCCGCTGCTCCTCAGCATCACACGCATCTCCATCTCCCCAATTCTCCTCCTCCTCTGGGAGGTTATCGGCATAGCGTGTGTACTCCTCATACTCCGGCACATGCATTGTCCCACATCCTCCCCGGTCTCTTGAAGTCTCCGTACATCCTCCTTGGCACGCCTCAAGGCCTCCAACGCTCCCTCCATGCCCAAGGGAAAGCCGGAAGAACCATGTCGGCCCCCCACAAGGCCCTCGGGGCCTGTCGCAGCTGTGCGGGGCCCCTGGCGAGTCGCCAGGGCCCCGCCGGCCACCTCCCGGCCCTGTCGACCCTCGCCGGGGGCCTGGCGGACCCCCAGACCCCCGCGAGGGTCGGCGCGGCGCTCTATAGGGCCGTGCGGCCCAAATCTGGGCCGCGCAGGGGCGCGCGGCCTGTAAGAGGGGCGTGCGGCCCCTGGCGGTCTGCCAGGGGGCCGCCGCCCCCCAAAAAGGGCCTCGCCGCCTGTCTTTTGGCTTCGTTGGTCTCCCGGAACTTCACGATGCGCTGTTCCGGCTCCTCGTACGCCGGATCCCTTCCTTGGTGCCCTAGATCTGAAGTAGGATTTAGATTTGTTGATGTCGAAGCCCTAATTTCAGATTCGGGGTGTGGTTGTTGACGAATGGCTGGAAGGAGGTCTTGGATGTCGGTGGATTTTGCAAGCCCCTTCATCTCTTGATGAATACCTCTGATCTCTCCTTGTAGCCCATCGATCCGCTTGTTTACTTCATCGAGTTTGCCGTCGAACTTCTCCTCGACAAGCTCCGCCGCCGTCTTTGCCCTATTTCCCGCCATTAAATCGTGATGCTTTGATACCAAAATGATACGATTTGGGGGTCAAATCGTATTTAGGGCTGAATTTAAAAGTGGAAAAATGGAAAAGAGTGGAATTTCTGTTGAAATACGAAGAACAATGGGATAGATTTGATCTTTTCTGGAAAGATCACTCCCTAACTTGAATTAAAAGATCAAGTCTAATCCCCCACTAACCCTAGCCGTCACCACGGCTATTCAATCTCAATTCTTCGATAATGAACAACTAGGGTTTTGGGGGTATTTATATGACTCATCTAATTATTGCTAAGCACACACACCGTGACTTAAGCAATGACTAAAGACACTACCAAGCAAATAATAAGCTAAAGAAGATAAAGTGGATAGCTCTAATCGTGGCTCGTGCCCGCTCCACGCGACGTGCCCGATCTCTGGTGCCTCCTCCTGTAGACGACCGCATCACAAACCAGCTCCAAATCTAAACCGTAAAAAATCTTGAACTTTTGTGCATATTGTGGTATTTTTGCTCTTATAATCAAAATTTAGTTAAACCCAAACAAAAACATGATGAAAACTTGAGGCTTGTAAACTTTTTGCATCCTTGGGTATTTAAAATAGATGTCTTTTTTATTAGAAGTAAATCAAATCAAATTAGTATTCTATTACTAAATCTTAATTCAGCAAGTTTATGAATTAATTTTAACGTATTTCATAAAGGGAAAGAACATTTAAGTAAATTCCAATTGTAATTAAATGGTTGTGTTTGATTCAGATTGCTAAAAACAATCTTGTTTGAGTAGCATACATTAATTATTTATGAATTATAAATTAGTTCAAACCCCTCAGATTGAATTTGAATAGAATCTATGCATATTTAGCTATTAGTAATTACGAATTCTTATTTGATTAGAAACCCTACAAAGTTAGAAGTTAATTATAATTATAAGTTCTTTTGAATTGTTTTTTAAGAAATAAACGATTTAAGTAACTAATGATTATTAATTAATTAATAAGCCAATCTAATTAATTTCTTTAGAAATTAGCTTTTAATAAAGAAAATCTTATTTGTTTTAGTTTTATGTTTTTAATGAAAAATCATTCTGTAATTAGCATCAACTATTAATTAAGAATTATTTAATTAAAACAGATTTATCATGATCATGTCTACTAATTCTTAACTTACGAGAACATGTAGAGGGTTAAGGTAGTACAAAATTTTAAGATTCAGTTCAATATTTCACAAAAGGATATGCAAGCTATGGTTTACATCAAAATTACGTGGTTGTCATCATTATTGTCATTTTTCTTATTATTTTATCATGAAGAGTATTAGATTAGTATTGTACTTAGTTAATTTTTCATCGTGTGCATAGCACATGCATAAAACTAGTATCTGTATAAATTAATTCTTTCAATTTAAGTGATTGTTTTCTTACGAAACATTATTTATATAAGATTAGTAGGCCAAACTAAAATTTATTTAAAAATAAACCAAAGCCCTAATATTAAGCAAGTACATGGTAGATATGTTTAGATATGATCTTGTTTACTCATTCTTAATGAAACTAATCATGTTCGGGGGGGGGGGGGGGGGGGGGGGGGGGGGGGGGGGTATTGGAATTTGGATAATCCAAAACATGATTTGATAAATTATTGAGATTTTCAATTGCACCTTGTTCTTAATGAAACTAATCACGTTTTTTTTTTTGGGGGGGGGGGATTTTGGATTTTGGATTTTGGATTTTGGATAATCCAAAACGAGATTTGATAAATTATTCAGATCCTCATTTGTACCGTATATTTCTCAATAAATATGGATTTGCTGGTGAATCATGCCGCATGCGGAACATTCGACGCATTGCCACCCATACATCAACTATAGTGGTTATAATATTTCGTCAAAATATGACTGATTCTCCATGAATTATTTCTTAAAAAATGTCCAATGTTGTCACTTTGATTAAATTTTTAATTATTTTTTTAGGGAAAATGATTATAACATAACAACACATTTAGCTAAATCAGTTGACATCTCATATGGTGTGGGACACCACCACATGATATGACGGGGTCACATTGGGGATGGCCCAACCCCATGTAGGGATGAGAATGGGCATGCCCAAAGCCCGATTGGGCTTCCAATTGGGCATGCCACATCATCATCCCTACCAATCATTCACTAATTCTTCTAAAATTAGTGAAGCATTGGTAGGGTTGATGATCCGGCATGCCCAATTGAAAGCCCAATCGGGCTTTGGGCATGCCCATTCTCATGGTCCCCATGTGAGGGGATGGCTCATTTACCCCCTATTTTTAATTACTTTTTTGAACTTATTTTTAAAACAGCAACGGTGATCCAAAATAGATGATAATGGTGATAATAATATTGTAAACCTCCTGCTCAAACCAATATTGCAAACCTCGGCCGGTGCCAATATACCTTCAAATATTGAAACAAACATGCATATCATCTAGTTTTTGGTGTAACTTATGACGAAGTGAATTAACATGCTTGATCATAAACGTGATGTGAATGAAATACCGAAAGAGAGTCAGTGTAAAGGTATAGCTTTCGGACATCAATACACCAGAAGGAACTGCTTTCCACAACATTACTTAATAAGGACTCATTCAGCAACAAAAATAAACTGTATTAATGAGAAACTAATCATCTTGGAAAATCTTGTGTTCGGTCACATGATGAAAATGGACACAACTGGAATTGAAGTGCAAATTGCATACCAATAAATCGTAAACATAGCCATGGAGCATACAAAGAAAATTCAAGGGTCGATTACCTAAACCTCTTTAGTGCATCAGCCGCATATTCAAGTTGCTTCTTTCCCACTGACATCCAGGAAACCTCTTTCACTAAATTATAGTTTCCAATGTCATTCCAACTTAATTTACCACGAACTTTATAGGGATCAAAGACAATTTCTGTGGCAAGAAGTTCATTTTCACACTGCAGATCAATTTGAGGACTATGGCTCCATGATGAAATTGCGGACAGCTCAGACAATGACCAACGAGAACTTGAAATATGACCACATGGAGAAGTAGAAGGTTGGGGGATCTCTGAAGAAGTTTTGGAGGGTACAATGGATGCATCTGCTAATGATATGAAAATGTTTTTCATGCATCGAACTATCTCTTCTGATAGCTGATTAGGGTAGTTCCACAGACCATTCACTGGAATTTGTTTTTTCAACCTCCCTAATGATCCGTATTCAAATGGTTCAGGAGAAGCATTCTCTTCCAGCGTGAATACGTCATCGAAATTATCCTGAAGCAAATACAAGCTTATGTCAATAGTTGGAGGACAGGACATAAAATTGTAGCAAAAAATTTCATAGAAGTACCAAGTATAAACAACTCATAATTGAGAAGGAGAGAATCAATTCAAGTAGATCCTGGCTTAACAGACTGGACAGTATTTATATTTGGTATTGGAACTACAGAAACATAATAACTTCATGCCAATCTGTGCAGATGATTGTGATAGATCCGGACCAAAGATGCAATCTTTATGAATAAAAGTAGCACAATTCTAGATAAATGAATACAAAATAGGTGTATTCTCCTTCCAAGACGCCAATAGAGGACGTCCGCACTGGTATAATCTACAGTTTCTCTCACAAATCAATAATAGCATAAAAACTAATTGTGACGGCTAGCCCTCGCTTAAGAATAAACCCCCTCATAACCCAATTACCCAAAAGCTCTTTCTAATACTAAACCGGGCCAAAGAGAGAGGGGGGCGTTCGCACGCGTCTATGCGGGTGGGTTGCGGGTTCGGGTACGCCTACGGAAATAGACCCGAACCTCATCAATACTCCCCCCAACGAGACACCTTGTTCGCAAGGTGGAAGTCTGAAAACTGATGCGACATCACGTCCATAGCCTCCCACGTGCTCTCATGCTTGGGCAACCCCTTCCATTGCAGCAAGACATCGCGATACTCTGTGTGCCCTCTACGTACCCCCTTCTGTGCCTCTGGCTTCAGCCTTACCTCCATATCTGCTGCCAATGTCCCCGAAAGGGTGGGAGAAGGGGTGTGATCTCCAATTGCCTGTCGAAGCTGTGAAACGTGGAACACCGGGTGGATAACCGATCATGTTCAGTCTGTATGCAACTGGCCCCACTCTCGCCTAAACCTCAAAGGGACCAAAATAACGGGGCGCTAGCTTCTCATTCTACCTGTGAGCCAAGGATCGCTGCCTGTAGGGCCTCAGCTTCAAGTACATCATGTCTCCCACTGCAAACTGCACATCTCTGCGGTGAAAGTCTGCCCTCGCCTTCATAACCTAATGAGCTCTAGCCAGATGAAGCTTCTACTCCTCCAAAATATGATCCCTCTCCGCCAAAATTGCTCCACATCTGAAACGGGTGTCAGGTCATGTCCATAGTGTAGTAAGTGAGGAGGGACCCTGCCATAAAGAATCATGAACGGTGTCGTCTGAGCTGCAGTGTGATAGGACGTGTTGTACCAGTATTTCGCACATGCTAGCCAACGCGCCCACTCCTTCGGACTGTCTGAAATAAAACATCGTAGGTAAGTCTCGACACTCCTGTTGACCACCTCCGTCTGTCCATCTGTCTGGGGGTGGTAGGTCGTGCTCCGTTTTAACACCGTTCCCTGCAACCTTAAAAGCTCCTGCCAGAATCTACTATGGAATACCTTGTCCCGGTCCGAGACTATGGACTTTGGAGATCCATGTAGACAAATGACCTCCCTCAAAAATATCTCCGCCACCAAGACTGCGTTGTAAGGATGCCGAAACGGAACAAAATGTGCATACTTGCTGAGGCGATCAACCACAACGAATATGACCAAATAGCCACCTGATTTCGGCAACCCATCTATGAAGTCCATGGATAGGTCTTCCCATACCCGATCAGGCAAAGACAGCGGTTGTAGTAATCCTCCCAGAGACATCGCCTGATACTTGTGACGCTGGCACACGTCACACTCCGCAACCTTCTTCGACACCTCCTTCTTCCCCTTCCACTAGACCTCCCTCGTCAGTCTCTGATAGGTCTTTAGGACCCCCGAATGACCTCCTATAGCGCTGCTGTGAAACTCCTGGAAGATAGCCGGTATATATGTCTACGTCCTCGACAGAACTAGTCTCTCCCATTATAATAGCCGTACATCCTAAAGAGAGTACCCCGGATACCCAGTCGAACCCCGTAGTAGGGCCTCTCGAATGCCTGCCTGCTCCTGATCCAGCTCAACCTCTTGATGTAGTAGTGGCCCTCAGTCCTGAAGCACTAAAACTGCTAACAGTGTTCTAAATATCGGATAGCGTTCGCGTATCGGCCTCAGAAGTTTGATATCGGATTGCGGATATCGGGGATATATCGGCGATATTGACTAAATATCGGAGTGTCATATCGGAGCCTTAAAAATGATGACATATGCAAGCATATATGTATCTAAGAAGATATGAACTATACTAACTCAAATAAAAATATGTTTTGGTTATACTTCCCCCGTTAAACATGAATATGGGGATATTGACTAAATATCGAAAGCTCAATCAACTAAAAACCCAAAATTGGAAGGAAAATTTTTCAAAAGAACTGAAAAAATGAAAAAAATTGTAAAAAAGGAAACGTATACTTACCTTGATCGAAAAACCCTCCCTTACAACGATTGAACACCAAACGGCAAACCGTGAATCGACTTTCGCCGGAAAATTTCAACTGATGGAGCTGAGCGAAGCGACGTGAGAAGCAGAGCGACGTGAGGAGCTGAGCGGTGATTAAGGCAAACTTGCGATTTTCTCCAAAATAACTCCGCTGGCCTCATATTTTAACTAATGGATTTGGGTCGGGTCGGATCCACTTTTCAGTGGACCGACCCGCTAACCGAACTTTAAAAAACAATGAATAGCGGCCGATATTTCAAAAGGAAATATCGGCCCAAACCGGATATATCGGCGAGATTTCCCCAAATATCGGAAACCGCAATAAAACAGCATATATCGTATCGGCACAGTGATAATTTCGATATTGCG
This sequence comes from Scilla litardierei, assembly GCA_030789695.1. Lineage (NCBI taxonomy): Eukaryota > Viridiplantae > Streptophyta > Magnoliopsida > Asparagales > Asparagaceae > Scilla > Scilla litardierei. Next base: position 16,920,838 of record CM061136.1, read on the forward strand.
GCCGATATATCGGATATCGGACCGATATTTAGAACACGGCCCCGGCCGAACTCTATCTCAAAACTGTACCCCATCAGCTTCCGCAGCCACTTCTGATGCTCCTCTGCGACCATCCGCTGCTCCAAAAGGCACTTTAGGCTCAGCTTATCTGTGTGTACTAGAAAACTCCGCCCCAATAAGTACAGCCTCCACTTCTGAATTGCTAAGACTATGGCCATCAGCTCTCTCTCGTAGACCGACCGCAGTCGGGCTCTACCGGTCAACACCTGGCTGAAGTACGCAATGGGCCGCTGCTCCTGCATCAACACCGCCCCGAGCCCATGTCTTGACGTGTCTGTCTCAACCACAAAGGGCCGGGAAAAGTCTGGTATCGCCAAGACCAGCACGATAGTCATGGCCTTTTTCAGTGCCTCAAATACTGTCGTCGCCTCCTCCTCCCAGTGGAACTGATCCTTTTTTAGTAGTTCGGTCAATGGCCAGGCTATCGTCCCATATCCCTCCACAAACCGACGGTAGTAATCTATCAGGCCCAGAAACCCCTGCAACCCCCTGAGAGTGCCGGGACGCGGTCAGTCCAGCATTGTCGCGATCTTCTCCTGTCTGCTGCCACTCCATCTACTACACCACATGTCCTAGGTACTCCACCTGTGGTTGCCCAAATAATCACTTCTTCCAGTTCGCCACCAGTAGATGGTACTGTAACTCCATAAACACGACCTGCAGATGGTCCAAGTGCTCATCCAAGGTGCGACTGTACACTAGTATGTCGTCAAAGAAAACAAGTACAAATCGCCTCAGGTACTGACAGAATACCTTGTTCATAAGTGCCTGAAAGGTCGCTAGTGCGTTCGTCAAGCCAAACGGCAAGACGAGGAACTCGTAGTGGCCCTCATGCATCCTAAACGCCGTCTTGGTCACATCCTCTCATCGCATCCTAATCTGGTGGTAGCCTGACTTGAGATCTAACTTGTTGAACATGGATGCCCCATGTAACTCGTCCAGAAGCTCGTCTATCACCAGGATCGGAAACTTGTCTGGCACCGTCTCCTTGTTTAATGCCCGGTAGTCTACACAAAAACGCCAACTCACATCCTTATTCTTCACTAATAGCACTGGACCGGAGAAAGGGCTCACACTAGGCTGAATCACTCCCGCCTGTATCATCTCTGCTAACATCCTTTCTATCTTATCCTTCTGGTGCTGAGGGTACCGGTAGGGTCTAACACTGATAGGGAAAGCTCCCTCGCACAGTACTAAAGCGTGTGTGTGGCCCCTCGACGGTGGCAGACCCCGAGGCTCCTGGAAAATCTCCTCAAACTGTGCCAACAGCTGCTGCACCTCTCCTGGTACGGTCTGCTCCCCACTGGCTTCTGCGCCCGCCTCCTCTGTCAAAGTGTACAGCTCTACCAAGTATCATCCTCCCTCGGTCTGTAAGGTCCTCGGCTTAGTCTTCAGTGATACTACCACTCTACATAGGCTGGGATCTCCATGTAGGGTAACGGCTCTCCCCTCATCCTGAAACTCCATCCGCAGAATTTTCCAGTTCACTATCATCTCCCCCAGTGTCTGCAACCATGTCATGCCCAGGATGACATCTGTGCTCCCCAGGTCCAAAGGCAGGAAGTCCACCATCCCATGTATCCCATGTAGGGTCAGTACCACCCCCTGCAGACTCCTCGACTGTTCTCCTTCTTTTCCGTCCCCATCATCACATTGAAACTACCGCAGTCGGTCAGTTGAAGCCCCTGCAGGTCCACCACTCTCATGGAGATGAAATTGTGGGTCGTCCCACTGTCAATCAGTACGGTCACCTCGTGCTCGCCGATCTCCCCCCTCAACTTCATGGTGTGGTTCGGTGTGAAACCTACCACGGAGTTAAGGGACGCCTCTGCCACGTCTAGCTGATGGCCCTCAGGCTCCTCCTCTAGCTCAGTGCTCTCGTCCTCGACGACATCATCACCGTCGTCGTCATCCAACAGCAGCACCTATAACTTGCGTCCCGCACACCTGTGGCCTGGAGTGAACCTCTCATCACACCTAAAACATAAGCCCTTCTGACGCTTCTCCCTCATCTCCGCTTCAGACATCCTCCTGAACTCTCCTCCTGTTGTGGTAACACTACTCCTCTCCGCCACCTTCTCCTTGGTAGCCTATCATGCCCAGGGGTGACCCACGCTCCTCCTGCTCCAGACCCCGCTGTATCTGGCCATTGTACTCGATCCTGACTCTCCTCTGTCTGGGCATCCTCTACCATCTACGTCATCTCTATCACCTCAGACAGCCCCATGGGCTTATATGGTCGTACTGCAGATCGAAGACTGGGCTTTAGGCCGTTCATAAAGGTGCCCTCTAGTGACTCATCTGAGACACCGTGTACTCTCCCCTGACAAGGTCTCAAAATTCTCAATGTACTCCTGCACCGGTCTGTCCTGCCTGAGGGCATAAAGCTGCTCGTGTAGGTTTCCCAGGCGGGGATCCCTGAACTTCTAAAGAATGAGGTTCTTCAACTCCTCCCAGCATCGAATCTGTTGCCTCCTCTCCTTCCACTGGTACCACCCCAGAGCTCTCCCATCCATACAGATGGCCGCGGCCTCCAGCTTCTGAGCATCTGTCATGTGATGTGCTGTAAAGTATCTCTCCGTCGTGAAAAGCCAAGCATGCGGATCCTCCCCCTGAACAGTGACATCTCTAGCTTTCGTACCCTGACGTCCCCTCCAAAGTGTCCCTGATAGGGCCTACCCTTAGTCCGGCGAGGCTGGTGATGGTGCTGCCATCTCTCGTCCTGGGTATCATGCTGTTTAGGTGGTCCTCCTCTGCGGCCTCCATAGTCCCATCGGAAATCTCCACGCCTGCCCTCGAAGTCATCACATCCGGCATCATCGTCAAACTCGGCCTCATAGCCTCCCCGCTGTCGTCATAATGTTCTTTACCCCGTCCTCCGCCTCCGTAATGATGTCCCCTTCCCTGCCTGGGCCCACCCTCCTCAATCCTACCCGAAAAGTGCTCCTCCGGACCTTGTCGTTGTCCGAAAAAGCCCAAGAAGTCAGATCTGCTTTGAAAATGCTCCGTTCTACCCTAAAAATGTGCCTCAGCCCCTCGTCGCTGCCCCGAAAAGTCGAAAAACTCCCCGGGCCCACGTCATGCTCGCGTCCCCCTGGCAGCTGCCAGAGGATCGCCCGACCCCGTTGCACCTCTGGAAGCCCTCGTCGGGGCTACCGGAGGGGCAGCAGGCCCTCCCGCTGCCCAGGCAGGGTCGGCGGGCCCTACCGAAAGTCGGCAGGGTCCCGCCGACCCTGCCAGCTGTCGCCGAGGGAATGGGAAGGTCACATTCCCCTTTCTGGCGGCGGCCGAGCCCCCCGCTGCAACTGGGGGTTCGGCCGCCCTCCATCTTGTGTCTGGTGGCCTTTCTCGAGCTTCTCGCGCCCCCATGGGCCGGTTATCTCATCCTCCCCATCATCGTTCGTGACGTACCCCGTCTTGTAGAAGACTCCATCCCTTCCTTCTTCGAAAGCTTCCACCTTTTCCTTCCCTTTCACCAAAGGTCGGACCTTTTTGGAAGAACTATGGTTTACGTCTCCCGATCCCATCTTTTCGTTGAAACCCGCGAATTGGAAAGCCTTATGAGTCACGGCTTCCTCCGTTTTGCCTTGCCTCACCGCAATCTCCAACATAATCTTCGTTAAATTAGCGATAGCCTCGCTATTTGCCGCCACCGACTTCTTAATCTCTTCAATATCTCCATTGTTTTTCTCCTCACAGCTTTGCTTCGATCCTTATTTCTCGTTGTCGCCGCCAAGGATCGTTGTTGCTCTGATCCCAAATTGATAGATCCAGACCAAAGATGCAATCTTTATAAATAAAAGTAGCACAATTCTAGATAAATGAATACAAAATAGGTGTATTCTCCTTCCAAGACGCCAATAGAGGACGTCTGCACTCGTTTAATCTAGGGTTTCTCTCACAAATCAATAATAGCATTAAAACTAATTGTGACGGCTAGCCCTCGCTTAAGAATAAATCCCCTCATAACCCAATTACCCAAAAAGCCCTTTCAAATACTAAACCGGGCCAAAGAGAGAGGGGGGAGTGCGCACGCGTCTATGCGGGTGGGTTGCGGGTTCGGGTACGCCTGCGGAAATAGACCCGAACCCCATCAGATTGACAATCAATAAAACTCATAAAGAGAAATGGAGGTGAACTTAAATGTCTTAATTTATGGTAATGCCTACAATTAGCATATGCGTGTAGTCTCTGAACTTGTTGAAGGCTTGCGGGAGACCTCGATAGATTGAGTTATTTATAATCAAGATGGCATTAGCAAGGAGTCTTCATTCAATAATTTTTTTCTTACTTTTTCTCATGTCCATTATATTAAAAAAATCTCATTCTTACAACCCCTGGCAAAATAATCAAGAAAACAAGTAATATGGAAGCATAGGTGCAAGTGATCAAGAATTATGGTTTTTTTTAATAGGGAAGTAAGTCAATGCCATCAAAATAAAGTCATGTTTCCTGTTATCATAAATACATGCAACAAGTTTAATGTCATTATTATCCCTAGATAGTGTATTCTATGAGACTTGGGGAATGATGGGAATCCAACTCGGATACAAATTAGGATTTTAGCAGTTGAGTCAATTGTGTATTTTTGTCTTTGAGTGCTTCTAAAATTCCAGTATTTAGGTCTTCTTAAAGGATCTTTAAGAGTCTTTTTTAGTTCCCTTTTCAAAAGAAATTGGGTCTTTTTTGAGTTCATGTTCTAAAGAACTCTTTTATTTAATTTAAAAGTTTTAGTTGAGTCTATTTAGGAATTTGAGTAAAAGCCGAATTAGCCTTTATTTTACATATAAATATGACCTTGTAGTCCTACTCTTTAACTAGAGGAATAAGTTATGGAATAAAAATATATAGTTATGAAAACTTTTGCTTGCAAATTGAAATCTTCAGCATGAGATGCAAGACTAAGTGCATGGTTGCCTAAGCGTGAGGTCTAAAAAATCTTCACATAAGAGTCGTGAGTTGGTAATAATCGGATCTCTTGGTTGTTATATCCGAAATCATTTCCAATCCCAAGATTAGTTCTTCCCCAATTCCTATCCACATCTTTTCCCTGCCGTTTCACATCAAGTTGGTGTCAAAGCCAAAAACTCATGACTTTCTTCGTCATCTTCTTCTTTGTTTTCTTTTCTACTTCTTCTTCTTCTTCTTATTTTAGTTAGGCTTAGTTCACAAAAAATAGAAAAACAACAACTGCTACAGTAGCCTACATTATTTCGCTAAAATATGCAGAATTTTTCCTATCGCTACAGCATACTGTTGGGATTTTCGATAGATTTTTCACGGGATTTTCAACCAATTTTGCAGAAAGGTTGTATTTTGATGATTTTGAAACTGTTTCAAGCCTAATTTCCTATTCATTCAAGCCTGTTACAAGCCAATTCGGCACATTACATCTCTTAAGATATTTTGTGCTATTTGGATATATTTTACAACATACTATGATGATTATTTGCACGGAACATTATTTGGAAAGTATATTTAAAAGTAATGCATTAAAAAGAATTCCATCTTTTTTTGAATATATTAATCAATCTTACTACAAAGAGTGGGAATATCTCTTTGAGCGTCTTTTTTCTCGTCACAACTTAACATAAGAATATGAATATATGCATGCTAAGTACAACTTAAAATTGCCAAGCCTACCAGAATTGATCAAAGATGAAAATCAATCTGCGACATCGGTACCTCTCTAAACCTCCACCATGGTAATAATCTAAATAACTTTATGCAAAAAACTTAAAACGGTGCCAAGATACCCAAGCTAAAATCGAGTTATGTATAAAATAGCTAGCAAAGCAATACAGAAACACCAAAACTTTATGCGAGTTAATTAGAAAGGAGTTAGTAATAGAGCTCGAACCGAACCTGCGTATGCATCGTTACCTAAGATCGAGCTTGAGACAGAACCAGAATTCCCAATCATGCCTGAGCTAGATCTTAAGCATAAGCATGGGCATGAGCTTAAGCTTAAGATTGAGCCAAAACTGGTGACGAGCATGAGCTCGATCCAGAGTTACATGATGATCCTATGCTAGAGCTTAGCATGAGGTTCCACAGCTGACTAGCAATAACTCATTCATTCATGCCAGAATCATTCATCATGTAAAACTGTCACAGCTGACTAACAAGCAGATTTTACATTCCTTTGTATCGTTTGCAATTTTGGTATATTCTTCGGAAGATGCCTATTTGCATGTCTATATTTTACTGTATCGCAAAGTTCAAGGACGAATATTCTTCAACTACAAGAGCTTGGTGATTTCTGTCGAACTTTGCCCATTACCACCATTCACCAGGTGAATATTTAAAGCCGTAAAGAATGATAGGAATCCAACTCGGATACAAATTAGGATAGTAGTATTTGAGTTAATTTTATATTTTTAATCTTTATGTCCTTTTACTATTCTAGTGTTTGAGTTTTCAGAGTTCTTGTTTCGAAAAAAAATTTGAGTCTTTTTTAGAGTTCTTGTTCTAAAAAACTTCATTTTATTTATAAGAATTTATCTGAATTTATTTAGGAGAGTATGAGTCGGATTAATCTTTGTTTTGCCTATAAATGTGATCTTGTAATCCAACTTATTAATTAGATGATTGCATTATTGAATAAATAATAATAAAGTTATGTAAACTTTGTTTACCAATTAAAGTCTTCGACATGAGAGGTGCAAGAGTGGGGCTTAGTAGGTTGGGTGTGAGGTTCAAAAATCTCCGTGTGCAAGACGTGAGAGTCGATCATCGTCACGTCTCTAAAGTGTGAGGCCATAAATCCTATCCAATCCCTAAATTAGTTCTTTCTCAGTTCCCCGCCACATATTTTCCCTACAATTCCACATTAGTTTGTTCAGACAGCTAGGATAAACCCCAATAGATATCATCTTGCAAGAGAACCTATTAAATCGTTGTTGTATTCCAAAGGGTAAAAATCCTTGGGATCAAAACCTAAAGTTTTGTTAGATGCCATGTTAATTCCATCCCATGATATATTTTTCAAAAAGTAGCTTTGTTAACAAAGTAAATCCTTTAAATTTAGATAAAAGGACGTCGAATAAAGTAAATCCTTTTAAATCCAACTGATTCACTTACTTTTTGGTTTATAATCCATAAGATTTTTTGTCAAGAAAAGTGAATCAAGCAAGCATTGAAGCTAGTCTTCCGGAATGCCCCCAGTCTTTAGGCGCTAAATGGGATCTAGAATTATTATTATCTTTTAGATTGCAGCTATCCAGATAAGCCCTTACTACTCTTCACATCCCTATATAGGTCTATGATATGATTAGGGTTTCTGGCCGTAAGGCACAGTGGCATTTCTATAATTTTTGGAGTCCAGTGACAGATTTGAAATTTTGGATAAAACCCCTACGTTAGAGGTATTTTGGTAATTTAGGGGCGACGGCTCACTAGGAGTTTTATTATAAATAAAGGGGGAGATCTAGAAAGGAGGGGGATGTGAAGTTTTTAAAAGAATTGGGTAGATCCCTTTAGATCTAGTGGAAGATTTAAGCTTTATCTCGAATCAAATCTAGGCGAGCGGTGCACCTCTCAAATATGGCCAACTATATCTTTGAATTTCACTTTTCATCAATAAAAATACCTCCTTTCTTCTCCAGATCTCTTCCATAGCCATAAAAATCCCTCATTTTCCGTAAAATCTTATTTTTCACCCATAAAAATCATAAGGGGTGATATTTTTATGGAAAAGGAGTGATTTTTATGGATATGGAAGAGATCTGGAAGAAATGATGTATTTTTATTGAAGAAAACTGAAATACAAAGATAAAGTTGGCCACTTTCGAGGGGTGAATCGCTCTCCAAGCTTTGATTCGAGATAAAGCTTAAATCTCCCACTAGATTTATAGGGATCTACCATATTCTTCTCAAAACTCCACATCCCCTCCTCTCTAGATCGCCCCCTTTATTTATAATAAAACTCTTATTGAGCCGTCACCCCGAAATTAGAAAAATACCCCTGACCAAGGGTTTTTACCCAAAATTACAAATCTGCTCCTAGACCCCAAAAATTACAGAAAAGGCCCACATGTGCCCAAAAATTACAGATTTGCCATTACGGCCAAAAACCCTAATCATATCATTACTATGCCCTCCGAAAAAATCATCGTGTTCTCAAGGTGGTACATGAAGTCCACGACGACCCTACTCCAAGTGGGTTGCATGCCTCCTCTCGGGTCAAATGGATAAGATTGGTCTCCACTGTCTTCAATGTCATCCATAAGAAAGTCATAGTAGTCGTCAATCACATCTGAAGGTCCCCCATGCCCAAAACAGAATTGCTAATGCTCGAGAGGACGTTCAACTGAAAACCAATGGCCTTGGGGCCATGTAATAGTGTCGACAGGCCAAGTCGGGTCCTGAAAAATATCTGCGGGTCAAAGCGGAACCTGAAAGACATTGGTAGGCCAACGAGGGCCCTGCAAGGCTTCAAACAGTGCATGGGGGCTCTGCAGGGCTGCGAAAGGGGTCTGCAAGCCCTACACAGGTTCTCCAAAACCCTTGTAGGTCTGTTGGGCAACTACAGGGCCCTGATGGATCTGCAGGGCCCTGCAGGGCTTACATGTACCTTGCAGCCCCCGTGGCGTCGGCTAGGGATTCCGCCCCTCGGGGGGCTTTCTCGTCGCCCACGTCGTAGCCGTCGGCTTCGGGAAGTAACATTTCTTCATAATCTTCCTCTTTTCCTTTTCCCTTTGCCAAATTAGTCGCCTTTATCCCTACATCTGGGTTATTGTCCAAAACTGAAATTTTCGCCATCTTCAGATCTGAAAGCGGATCTAGCTTGCCGGCCTCCAAAAGTTTCGCATTTTTCCTTATCTCCTCCGTTGCTTCCTCGGCCTCTTCTTCCTCAAGGGCTTCCCTCAACACCTAAAAGAGTTGCTTCCAAAATTTCTTTTCTCCCGTCGCCGTCATGAGTGCCAAAGTTGCCGCATTTTGTTTCGAATCTGGGGTTTCCCAATTGATAGGATCCACCTTCAGGAAAAGCGCCGCCACCTTCTGATTTGTCAGAGTTATAGCTATCATGAGTTGCACGAACCTCCAATCCCATTATTTGATCGGATCTCGTAGTCGCCATAGATCGATGAGCTCTGATAGCAATTTGATGCAATTCGAATCTGGAATTAGGATAAAATATGATTTTTATGAGTTTTGGGGTGAAAATGAGATTTTTATGGGAAATGTGAGATTTTTATGGCTAGGGAAGAGATCTGGGGAAGAAAGGAGGTATTTTTATAGATGAAAACTGAAATACAAAGATAAAGTTGGCCACTTTCGAGGGGTAGACCGCTCTTCTAGGTTTGATTCGAGATAAAGCTTAAATCTCCCACTAGATCTAAAGGGATCTACCCTACTCTTCTCAAAACTCCACATCCCCCTCCCCTCTAGATCTCATCCTTTATTTATAATAAAACTCCTATTGAGCCGTTACCCCTAAATTACCAAAATACCCCTGACCTAGGGTTTTTACCCAAAATTACAAATCTGTCCCCCTTGACCCCAAAAATTACAGAAATGCCGCATGTGCCCAGAAATTACAGATCTGCCATTACGGCCAGAAACCCTAATCATATTAGTACGTTGACTAAATGGATATTATTGGGGGGTGAATCGCAAATAAGAGAAGCAAGAAGGTGAACACTATACATGTTTAATAGAAAAACATGCAGCAGAAACCAAGACATCTTCAAGTTCAGATTCTATGCTGACAAATTAAGAGAATCTAAAAGTTAAGCATAAAAGCTTTCCAGTTAGGGCCTGTTCTTTTGTAGGAAAGTATAATTGGGAAAGTTGAGAATTTGGGAATCTGATGTGAGAGAAATTTGTGTGTAGTGTGTCCTTTTGTTGGAAAGTGTGGTTGGAATGTGGAGTTGGAATGTGGAGTTGGGGCCCACTCCGTGTAGTGTATTCTTTTGGTTAAAAAAGTTAGAGGAAGAAAGTGTTGTGGGGCCCACTCGAATTTAATTTATTATTTTTAAAATAAATTAACTACTTATTAAATTATTACTTACTAATATAACCTATTAATTAGGGATGCAAATGATGGATCCCTCTGGATTGGGGCGCGCGCAGAAAAAAAACACGTGGCCTGCTTTGATTGGCGCAAAAACGGGTGGGGACCACGGATGCTTGGGATTCTTTTGTAATCGGAGAGAAACGCGGGGATTACAAACGGCGAACGAGATTCCTAAAAAAGACCGCCACCTCAGCTTTTTGTCTTAATTTCCCGGTGGTGCAAAAGAACAGGTTCAACGAAAGTAGGGAAGGATTTGTTGCTAAGTGGCTGAATAGTGCAAGTAACCACTTCCTCCCCCAACATTTCAACAAAAGAACAGGCCCTTAGCAGTAGAACTAACACAAAAGCAGACACCAACAGCACAAATAAGAGATGATCCCAATGGAATGTTATGAAAGAAGGTTAGAATATAAAAAAGAAGGTAAGAATATAAGTTACTGTTTATGTGCCTGTAAATTACTGTAATTATGATGCAAAGAAGTATTCCCTTTTAAATGATGTTCCACCTGTTGAGGTGTCACCCCTCTTGCCATCAAGGAAGCAAGCATGGGTGGTATCTAAGAAATTTAAGTGTCTGCCTGTTATTTTATATTAAAAACTAAACAAGGTATTGCATATGGCATAGCGGAAGAGAAGTTGCGTCAAGGAATCCTTAAGTTACAATTCAAGCATACATATGAGAAAGAACTAATATGGTGGCAGAAAAGAGATTTGAAGCATAAGTTAGTTGAAAGCCATTTTAAGTCCTGCAATGTCATTCAAATGTTTCCCCAAGCATTGGGTTATGCATGGAGGCCCAAGGGTAACAATAGCAAGAAGCATGAATTATAGACATCCAATATAGAGCGCACAAACAATATTAGAAGGCTTGAAGCAACAATGTGGATTTTAGATCCATATGGATAATGTGTTTTGCATCTTGTTGGTGATATTATCAAGATATCAAAAGCTTATGAATTCTTGAAAATGGTAAATGCAATCAATATATCAATCTAACAAAGAATTATTATTTCCTTACAGGAATTTGATGTGGTCGTATACCGTAGGAGGCGCGGCAAGGGTGCGGGCATGGATGCGGACGTGGGCTCGACTTAATATCGTGCCATTTTTACTTTATGCACCACCTTTTTTATGTTTAAGTTGTTGGTGCGCTTAGCAATTTGTTAGGAGAGTATTTAAGGGGAGTAACCCTATTTGTGTCGGTTATCGAATATTTGAGACAATTCGTCATTTTGACGGCTAGTGTTGGGGGATTAGGCTTGATCCATTAATTCAAGCTAGGGAGAAGATCTACTCCAGTTTAGATCAATTTGTCTCTTATTTCATCATATCTACTTGCTACTTTAAATTTCTTTTCTTTCTTCCACCAAAAATCTGAGCTTTTTGATACGGTTAACCCTAATAGTAACAATTTGGTATCAGAGCACTCGATTCTATGGCGAACACGCGATCGGCTGCGACAAAAACTCTAGAGGAGCGACTTGATGCAGAGATATCGGGGTTGCGGAAGGAGATGACGGATATGAGGGAAGAAATCAAGGCGGATCTGAGCGCAACCATGGATGAGAAGTTGAATCGGATCTCGGAGCGACATTCGCGCGAGATGAAGGACGGATTTGTCGAGGTAGCGAAGATGCTTCAACAACAATTTTTGCAGCGAGATCCAGATCCGCAATCGTCAAGTACCTTAGATCTGATCTCACAGACAAACCCTGAAAACGGCGACGACGGAAGAGAGACCCTAGTCCAAAGAGGTGAAGGAGGGGTATTTTCTTCGCGGGAAGGCGATCCGAGGCAGCCAGGGGACGGGCGGGCCCTCCAGAGGCCCGCCGGTGGTTGGCCGCCCCCAACTGGGGGCGGCGAAAGCGGGCGGCCCCGGATCGGGGCCGCCGGAGGTCAACCGCCCCCTGTTGGGGGCGGCGAACATCAGCGGGCCCATCCGGGGCCCACTGGGGGTTTTTCGCCCCCCATGGGGGGGCGGTGGACGGCGCCCCCAATCTGGGGGCGCGGGAGGGTTTCCGCCCCTGGTGGGGGCGGAATGGGTAGGCGGGTCCACCTGGGGCCCGCAGATGGAGACCCGCCCCCAGTTGGGGGCGGAGAAGGGTGGACGGCCCACTTAGGGCCCACAGGGGGTTTTTGCCCTCCTTTTGGGGGCGTCGAAGCAGGATGGCTACGTGGAGGACCCCGGAGAGAGCATGTGGACGAGTGGGACGACGTAGGAGCACTCGCCAATGAGGGCCAGGGAAGGTATGGGACAGTGGAGGGCCGAGGATCTTACTTACCAGAGGCGGCAGGCAGACAGGGGAGGACCACTACGAGGAAACAAAGCCCCAGAGATGAGGAAGCTGAAGGCGCCACTGTTTGATGGAAAGGACCCCGATGGATGGATCTACCAGATAGAGATGTACTTTTAGGTCATGGGCTTCGCTGAAGCAGAGAGACTGGGGGCGGTGGCACTGAATTTCGAAGGAGAAGACCTTGCGTGGTATCGGTGGACCCAGAGGCAGAGGCCGATACGGACTTGGAGGGAGCTAACAGAGTGCCTTATGGAGAGGTTCCAGGAGACCCACGGGGGGCGGGCTGTTTGAGCAGTTGTACGCTTTGAGGCAGGAGGGGACCATGTGTGACTACATCTCTAGGTTTGAGACCCTTTCGAGCCGAGTGGAGGGGGTGTCAGCGGAATCGATGGAGGGGAACTTTTTGAAGGGACTGAAGCCAGCCGTGAGAGCAGAGCTAGGTGTACATGACCCTCAGGGGTTGGCAGACATGATGTGAGTAGCCAGGAGAGTGGATGACATGCAGACTCAGGAGAGAAGGTCTAGAGGAACATGGGGCGGGGTCGCGGCACGCAACCCAGTTCCGCCAGCAGTACCTAGGGTCACGGCCGAGACTCCGGCTGCGGAGACCAGACCTGGAGGGCAGACTCGTCAGATGACAGAGTCGGAGATGAGGGAGCGCAGGGCCAATGGGATGTACTTCAAGTGCGACGAGAGATTCACGCCAGGACACAGGTGTGCAGGGCGAGCCATGCAGTAGGATGTGACGGCTGAGGATGAGGAAGAGTGAGACATCCCGGTTCTACTCGACGCTGGGGACGGGGAGGCAGAGCAGCATGCACATTTGGATACCGTGGAGGGGTCGCTCAGTTCCGTGGTGGGATTTACACCCTATCACACCATGAAGCTGGCGGGCAGTTTGGATGATAGGGAGGTGACGATACTAGTGGACAGTGGGGCCAGCCACAATTTCATCTCGAAGAAGGTGGTAGAGCAGCAGGGGCTTGATATGAGTGAGACTTCCACCTTTGGGGTGATCTTAGGCACAGGCCAGAGAGATGAGAGCAGTGGCATTTGCCGAGCCGTGATACTGGCAATGCAGGGGACTCAGATTGTGGCGGATGCTACCCCCTGGAGTTAGGGAAGTTGGACTTGGTGTTGGGGATGCAGTGGTTACAGACTTTGGGAGACACCAAGTTCAACTGGAAGTTGCTGCTTATGGAGTATCAGGAAGATGGGAGGACCGTGGTGCTGCTAGGGGACCCTAGCCTGTGCTGTCGCGCGGCGTCCCTTAAGTTCATGGCCCGGGCAGTACTAGTCGGGGAGAGGCATTTTTTGTGACGAAACAGGAGTTGGGGGCAGTAGCGGAGGAGCGTGCGATGCCTCCAGAGGTGGGGGAGTTATTGGAGAGCTATGAGCACGTGTTTCAGATGTCGCAGGAGCTGCCGCCACAGAGGGACCACGAGCACGCCATCGTGTTACGGGAGGGAGCGGCGCCTATCAACGTCCGGCCTTACAGGTATTCTCATATTCAGAAGGATGAGATTGAGCGGCTGATTCGGGAGATGATACAGGCCGGGGTGATACGACCGAGTATCAGTCCCTTTTCTAGCCCGGTGCTCTTGGTAAAGAAGAAGGACGGTGGCTAGAGGTTTTGTGTGGATTACCTGCCCTCAACAAGGAGACGGTGGCGGATCGTTTTCCGATTCCGGTGATAGATGAGTTATTGGATGAGCTACATGGGGCGTTGGTCTTCTCGAAGATTGATTTGAAGTCGGGATATCACCAGACCAGTATGAGGGCTGAATATGTGCACAAGACGGCTTTCCGTACTCATGAGGGGCATTATGAGTTCCTCATCATGCCATTTGGGCTGACGAATGCGCCCGATACTTTTTAGGCGTTGATGAACAAGATATTCCAGCCTTATCTACGGCAGTTTGTCTTGGTGTTCTTCGACGACATACTTGTCTACAGTCGCACTGTGGAGGAGCACGTACGAGACTTAGAGACTGTGCTGCAGGAGCTACAGGCCCACCAGCTATACGCCAACAGGAAGAAGTGCACTTTTGCTCAGGAGAGAGTGGAGTACTTGGGACATATAGTGTCAGCGGAGGGGGTAGCTGCGAATAGAGCCAAGATCGAGGCTATGTTAGATTGGCCGCAGCCGACGACACTGAGGGCATTGCAAGGTTTTTTGGGGTTGACTGGTTACTACCGCAAGTTTGTGCAGGGCTACAGTACAATTGCCTGGCCTTTGACAGAGCAATTGAAGAAAGACGGGTTCCAGTGGGACGAGGAGGCTATGGCTGCGTTTGGGGCATTGAAGAGGGCGGGGACGACAGTTCCAGTGTTGGCACTTCCGGACTTTAGCAGGCCTTTTGTCGTGGAGACCGATGCCTCGGGGCATGGGCTTGGAGCAGTGTTAATGCAGGATCAGCGTCCTGTGGCCTACTTTAGTCAGGTTTTGTCTGCACGAGCGAGGCAGAAATCCGTATATGAGAGGGAGCTGATGGCGATCGCCTTATCGATTCAGAAATGGCGTCCTTACCTGTTGGGACGGCAGTTTGTGGTGTGCACGGATCAGAGGTTGCTGAAGCATTTACTGGAGCAGAGGCTTGTGGCGGCAGACTATCAGAAGTGGCTTTCGAAACTTGTTGACTACAAGTTTGAGATACACTGCCGGTCGGGGTTAGAGAACAAGGCTACGAATGCACTATCACGGAGGGACGAGGTCACAACCTTGGCAGCCTTGTCGGTACCACTACTAACAGAGTGGGAACCGTTATGGAGGGAGGTGGACACTGATGAGGAGCTGACTGGGATCCGCGAGGATTTGATTCAGTAGGTGGCTGAGCACCCGGGCTATACACTGGAGGGACGGCGGCTGTTATATCAGGGGAGGTTGGTTATACCACGGGCTTCAGTTTACATACCATTGATCTTTCAGGAGTTCCACGGGAGCGCGATATTGGGGGCATTCGGGCGTACAACAGACCTATATGAGGATGGCTAGGGAGCTGTACTGGCGTGGGATGAAGGACATAGCAGAGATGGTAGCCAGTTGTGACGTCTGCCAGCGTCACAAATACCTTGTCATGGCACCGGCCGGACTGTTGCAGCCTTTAACTCTTCCTGAGCAGGTGTGGGTGGAGGTCAGCATGGATTTTATTGACGGATTGCCCAAGCCGGAGGGGTACACGGTGATCTTGGTAGTGGTTGACCACCTGAGCAAGCATGCTTATTTTATCGGGCTGCGACACCCTTACACTGCAGTGACGGTAGCCACGGCCTTTATTCGGGAGATAGTACGTCTGCACGGGTTTCCCATTTCCATTGTGTCGGATAGGGACACAGTCTTCTTAAGCCAGTTCTGGAGGGAATTGTTCAGGGTCCAGGGAACATCTGCGAAGGAGCACCGCTTACCATCCTCAGACGGATGGACAGACGGAGGTCGTCAACAGGAGCGTTGAGACGTACCTTTGCTGGTTTGTATCAGATTGCCCGAGAAGTTGGTATCGATGGTTGGCGTGGGCCGAGTACTGATACAATACTTCTTTCAATTCAGCGGCCCAGACGACGCCATTTCGGCTTTTGTACGGCAGGGACCCACCTGCATTGATCCACTACCGCATGGGTTCGACACCGGTATCACAGTTGGACCAGTACCTCGAGGAGCGAGAGGGAATTTTGGAGGAACTGAAGAAGCACCTTACGAGGGCTCAGCAGCTTATGAAAGCAAATGCTGATGGACACCGCAAAGAGGTTGACTACGCGGTGGGAGACAGGGTATATTTGAAGCTGAGGCCATACCGTCAGAAATCACTTGCCCGACGTCGGAACGAAAAGTTGGCTGCTCTCTTTTACGGGCCCTTTCAGATAGAGGCGAAGATTGGACCCGTGGCCTATCGGCTGACATTGCCCCCAGGATCGGCATTACATCCGGTTTTTCATGTCACTCAGTTACGACGGGCGATTGGGACGCACGCGGCGGTGGCCACTCTGCCACGTACTCTGATTGTTGATTCGGAGGTACTTCTGGAGCCCCAGGACATTCTACAGGTACGGCGCATCGAGGATGGGGGTCGAGAGGTGTTGGTACAATGGGTGGGACTGCCCGATCACGAGGCTACATGAGAGCTGGAGGACACAATCAGAGCGCAGTTTCCAGACTTCAACCTTGAGGACAAGGTTCGATTTTTGGGGGAGTAATGATGCGGTCGTATACCGCAGGATGCGTGGCAAGGGTGCGGGCATGGATGCGAACGTGGGCTCGACTTAGTATCGTGCCATTTTTACTTTATGCACCACCTTTTTTTATGTTTAAGTTGTCGGTGCCCTTAGCAATTTGTTAGGAGAGTATTTAAGGGGAGTAACCCTATTTGTGTAGGTTTATCGAATATTTGAGACAATTCGTCATTTTGACGACTAGGGTTGGGGGATTAGGCTTGATCCATTAATTCAAGCAAGGGAGAAGATCTACTCCAGTTTAGATCAATTTGTCTCTTATTTCATCAAATCTACTTGCTACTTTAAATTTCTTTTCTTTCTTCCACCAAAAATCTAAGCTTTTTGATACGGTTGACCCTAATCGTATCAGAATTATACAAAAATTGGATCAAAATTGTAGGCAAAATGTTGAATCCTCCCACCAGAAGAGACCAATTTTGAAGAATAGCGTCCATGCTGAAGCTTATGCTGGTCTAGAATATAAAGGAAAACTACATGATTCAAATCATATTATTTAGGACAATACTAAAATTTGGTTGCTAACTTGATGCCAAAAACTTCTGCCCAAAAAGAACATGAACACCAATAGAAAAAGAAAGGAAAACAAAAAACTGTAATATCGAGAATGTTCCCAAAATGCATAAAACAACATATAAATCATAACATTCAGATCCCTATAACATCTTAACAAAAAACTGTAATATCGAGAATGATCCCCAAAATGAATAAAAAAACATATAAATCAATACATTCAGATCCCTATAACATCTTATGCATCCGTGCATCATGAAAGTTCTTGAATTTCACTTATCCCTAAGTCTGTGTGCTCTGTAAATATTATTGCAACTTCAGGAACAAGGATCAGTTCTCTTGCATCTTCTTGAATTTCAATTATTATTTCTTGCTTCACATATAAACTTCAGCAAGTTTCAGGTCCTACAGTTAACACTATTCAGCAATTTTGTAATTCGCGGGACAGGTCATCGGAATCACAATTAACATATGGTTCTTGATTTAGGACAATACAGAAGAATCCTAGAAGAATGGAAACAGTTGTCTTAAACGTAGGTCACTGCTTGCTTTGATGGAGGCACAACCCAAACAGCAGAATATAAGGTGTCCGTTGTATATAGGTGTGGCCAACTCAATCAGCCATTTCAGGCAAGGGTTGCTCAGGTGGTTTAATTACTAAGTGGTTTGCTTGATTCCGGACCAGATTTGATGGGCATAACACATCAAACAAAAGGCTCTCTCTCTCATAAGTATCCTATTATGGCGGTTAAAAGTGTCCACTTTTTACTCATAGATTGATGGTCTGAGTCTCGATATCCTCATATCCTCAAACATGTATACACCAAATATCATGGGATTTGCATACAATTTGATCATGAATCAAGTAGTTGAAAAATTAATGATTTTTTCAACAATAGAACACTTTCCACCTGGATTCACATCAAATGATATAAGGTTTGAAGACATAGAGATTGATATGAATGGTGTCGATAAATGATCCTCAGATTGAATGGTGTAATATGAATGTTTCAACCAAGGTTCGATGTCTCGGTTTCGGTTTCGGTTTTGTTCTACTAGAAATTTAAGTTTCTGTATTGGTTTCAGAGGTCGGTTTCGTTTCTTCAGTATTGATAGTTTTGATAGTAACAATACATATAACAATAAATTACTAATATTATTACCAATAATATTAAGAGCAAACTACTAAATTAATAACATTATTTAATATTATTTAACAGAATTGTGCCAACTCACAAGCTTATTGACTTCAAGTTACACCTTTCACAACTTATATTACATTTATTTAAAAGTTTACACATCATCAACCGGTGAAAAAAGGGGATGGTAAACTTGTAAATAAAGGTAATAAGTGTAGCTCATTTGAATGGAAAAATTGTAAATAAACTGACCACGTTCAATGTTGTCAACTTGAATGGAAAAATTGTAAATAAATGTAATATATACAAGTTCTCTATTTTTCTCCTCAATTGAGAAATCGATGTTGTCCTTCGATACTTGAACGAAAGCTCTCAGATCTGAGCGAACCTAAGGCAACCATATGTCACTGGGTTGATCGGAGTCGACGACAACGACATTGCGTTGATCGGAGTAGCTCGAATAGCCGTGATGATCAGAGTCGACGACGATCACGTTTGAAGTCTCGAAGACGATCGACGACGGATCAACGATGATCGAAGGTGCTTTTTAAAATTTGAAATTTCTCACTTGATTAGAACATTTCTTAGAAAAAAATTAAATACTAACCTCTTTCTCACTTGACCGATGTTGATTTTGCTGGAAAATCCTTAAAAATTTGAAGAACTTTGGAAAAATTTCGCAACTTCAGCTATGATTTCTTTGCTTTAGATTTTCTCGTTTTTACTGTGTTTTCACGGATTAATGAAGCTGTAAATTCACGGATTTTTTATTGTTTTAAAAAAATTCACTCTTCTTCTTCCTTTAAGGACTTTTTAGGGCTTAATTTCGGAAAAATACCTCATACTTTCGTTGAATTCCAAAAAATACCTCTTAATTTGATATAATCGTAAAACTACCTCATACTTTTCATGTTTCGATAAACTTCTTCATACTTAGGTTTTGTAGAACTACCTCATAATTTGCTTAATGTCATGGAACTACCTCACACTTTGGTTTAATTTCGTAGAACTACCTCATACTTTGATATATGTGGGATGGTGGAGGGAGGAGGGCGACGGTGGGGGGAAGTGGTGAACGAGTGCGGCGGTAGGGGCAGGGGGCAGGGGGCTACGGTGGAGGGAGGAGGGAGGGGGCAGGGGTGGGGGAGGGGGATGAGGGTGGCGGTGGGTGAAAGGGGGATGGGCAGCGATGGATGGAAGGCGAAGGGTGGGGGTGGGGGTGGGGGTGGGGGAGGACGGTGGAGGGAGGGGGAGGAGGGCGACGGTGGGTGGAATGGAGATGGACGGCGATGGATAGAGAGTGAAGGACAGTGGTAGGGGAGGGGGATATGGGGATGAGGGAGTTTATGGAAACCTGAAAAGTATGAGCTAGTTTTGCGATTATATCAAAATAAGAGGTGTTTTTTTTAGAATTCAACAAAAGTATGAGGTAGTTTTCCGAACTTAAGCCATTTTTTAGACCAAACCTGAGTAGTTTCGGTCAGTTTTGGCCGAAACCTGTAGAAATTGGCCGAAATTGAAACTACTCGGTTTTGACAGATAACGAAACAAGTACGGAAGTTTCGTCTCGGTCTACGCCGAAACCAAGACGAACCGCCGATACCTCTGGGTATCTGCCAATACCTCTATCCATAATTTCAACCGCCAATGAGAATGTGTCCCCATTTGACATATGATACCAATTTTTCTCATACACACCAACTCACCATCTAGATCTTGTTGAGACTTTGTTTGGGAAGACCTTCGCAGGCAATGACGGCACCCTTGCATATCACTAAATTTATCTTGTATCATATTTTATAGATTTGAAGCTCTTGAAGTACATGGTTTTCTTCTTACTTCATTTTTGTTCCTTCTTCTTCTAGCTATTGCGCTCTTCTTCTTCTAGCTAGAACTTTTCTCTAATTTCTATCATTTTTTATAAAAAATCGTGACATTTACTGTGCCCTTTTTTAGAAGGTATAGAGAGAGAGAGAGAGAGTTTTTCCCTACTCCTAGGCGGTTTAGCATCCAAGTCAGGCACGCAGTGTCTTTTATAACATTGAATAATAAGTATACATGTGCAAATGCAAGTGCACTCAAGACACAGGTTGAGTTGACAAATTTAGGGAAAACACATTCATCAGTCAAGTTAACATAGCTTCTTAACATAGCTTCAAAACAACTTTAACAATGAGAAAAGCATGGCACTGAAGTGGATAAACACGTCTTCAAGATGACCCATCCAAAGAAAAGTCTTTAGAGGACTGTTGAGAGTTGTAATTAGTTATTGGGTCTTTTTTTTGGGGGGGGAGGGGGTTTGTGTGTGTCAATAACAGTGGTTAGGTGAGCATTCTGGCCGGATCCTATTTTTTAACATGTGTTGGGTTTCAACATGGTAACAGATCATATGTTCAAAGAGGGATGCTCCCCATGTGTTTGTGTGCGCACGCGCACCACTAACAGGGCATGTGTGTACCCAAAACCCAATAACTAATTACAACCCAATTACTCTCAACAAGGACTATTCGTTATCTTAAGATGCAATCAATCATCAGCTGGTAGTTTGCATGTCTCTATCAAGTGTTTAAACCTTATGTGGTTCCCTTAGAGTGCAGGGTTCTATATGGACAGTCGCACACTCTATGAATAATAACAAACAAGTACAGAAACATGAGTAGGACATAGAAGATTTTACATTTGCTGTGGAGCAGGCAACCCGCGGTTGTGAAGGCAATTGTTTAATGCGATACTCAGCAATTTTCCTCTCATTTCGTTCTTGAATAAGCTGTACGTTCAAAGAAACTATTTCTTCTTCAAGCCTTGAAACAATGTTCTCCAATGTGGCAACATTTGACAAAAGTTCTTGAGCCTGCACATATGAAAAAATACAAAACGACTCAGATATAAATTTCACAAAGTCAACTAAAAATCAATTGACACCACACAAAATTCAATTTAAAAAACAATTAGATTGGAACAAAATATGGGCAACTCATCAAACAAGAGTGCAGTCATGAACTTCAGTAGCGGTTTCTCAAGTATAAATATATAAAAATTCAAAAGACACCGTGAAGGAAAACATTCAATCCTATTTAGCAAAATACTCCTCACACACCATCGGACCTTTTGTTGAAGCCGCCTTTTGAATGGTCATAACTTTTAAATCGTAATTAATATTTTAAATTCATAAAGATACACATGTTCATTCTAAATTTTCAAGCAACCCCCTGCCAGTACAACCTCCATACTGGTAGTGCGCTTCTTAAGGCTTTTCAAGTGCATCTTCAAAGGAATCCAAGTCCAATATTGGAGGAGAAGTACATATAATGGGCAAGGATATCATCCAATTAAGGGAAGCATTTGATAAATAACATGATGCTCGACTCAAGTCACTAATACTAAGCGCTAGTAACTGAACAACTTTAACAAACTACGAGAATAAATACAAGCTCATAAATATGTTGATGAGGATCTAACTTGTGGTGAAATAATCAGATGCTTAAGATAAGGATGTCAAAGGTCGAACATTCAAAGCGGTCAATAATGATGGAACACGTCTTCCTACAGAAAGGTAACTTGGTTATGACCATGGTGAAATAATCAAATATTGATAGAACATGTCTCACTACAAAAAGGTAACTTGATTCTGACCATGCTAGTAAAAAGCGGCCTAGGTAGCCACCCAGGAGCAGGTTGCCCATGGGCCACTCCTAGCTAGGGGAAGGCAGTTGGCATAGGCAAGATATGTACCTCCTTAGTGATTATGCTGGTTGCAGCTTGTCAAATTAGCTAGTCATGGCACATCCAAACCCAATTTGGTCAAGGATCTATAACCTCGATAGAAGAGGGGGGAAACTTACGTTGTAATGACTTTCTTTGTCCCCTTCTCCCTTAAGCAAATCCAGGTAAATTACAACCCCAATTAAAGAGAGAAGAAAAAAACTCTCGCTACCATAGCTCTCTCCCCATTGTCCTCTTTAAAATCAATGGAGATGCATGTTTCCAACGACCCACGAGCCATCAACAAAATCGACGCCGACCGTCGCCCTACCAGCAAAGCGACCAAGGGCAAGGTGGCGCCCAGGCTGCTCCAAACCAATTCCTTGATGGGTTCATGTGCAAGTCATGAAAGAAAGAGTATGATGGTATTTTTGCACATCTCTCGTAAAAATTTAAAAAATTAATTTTAAATTCGAAATACTTGCAACCTATCCAAACCAAGTCCTTTTGCAAAAATAATAATTTGCAAATAAGACACAAAGGGTTATTATTGTAAATAAGTATATTTTATTGAAACCAGAAGCTTGCAACTATGCAAAAAGGCCCCCAAACTCTCTAGAATTTGTAGAAAGGCTCTTCGTGAATAAAAATGTCATAAAAACTTGTAAAAATGTGTAAAAATATTAAGAGCCTTGATGAAACAAATGCGATCAATTTTCTTAAGATTTAGGGATCAATTGATATTGATTTGTCGTATGGTAACATGAAATAAGTGTGAATATTCAAATTTTTATTATTTTAGGAATTGTATACGTTATGTGTACCACATACCGTGTTCTAGTAAACCATTATGTGGTGTGTATGATATTTCTTTTTGGAATTATTTTTACAAAATTTTTACGATTGAAATATGAGTCCTCATCAATTATTTTTTAAAAGGTTTTATGAAAATTATTGTGCAAATATATGATTTATTAAAAGAATATAAAATGATAGGTCAGATATATTATTTTGCGAGTTAAACACATGTGGTTATTTCTTGATATTATGATGAATGAGTAAATATGCATGAATATAGATTTTTGGCATTATAGTTTCTCCTCATAACAAATATAAAAATTGTTAAATTACAGGTGAAATCGAAGAATTTATTGATTCACTGTGATAAACATGAAAATATCTTTTTTTATTTGAAATGGTTATTCCAAGAGTTGTGCAAATAAACATCTTCAAAGCTTGACTATCATGTGCATGTTTTTCTCAATATGATAATAATATAAAATTTTAAGAACGTCTGCACTTCATATGCTTACATAAAAATTTGTGAAATTATGCTTAATAAACAATTTGAGATTGTATATGATATAAGAAATTAAAAGTAATTGATATAAGTGTAATTGATCATATCTTTGGAAAATAATGAGAAATACTTTTCATATTTTCAAATCCTCAAAAGTTCGATAAGGACCGAACTGATTAATCCATATTGTATTGAGTGTACCTATATTTAGTTTTCGAGTATGTGTTGAGAGCTAAGTGTCAAGTCACACAAGTGTTGAAGGCCACCTCTAGAGTCTCACGACCAATATGTTATGAGCTATGTGTCACACCATGCAAACGGTAAAGGCCAGCTCTAGAGTTCCGCATGCTTATGTGTAATTTAATATTTGAGCAGCAAATGGTAATATTTGGTACACTATCTCTGTGTGACTTTTGATTGCTCGATTCTTCGATGTGCTTACGCATTCTCATGACACTGGATAACCATCCGTAGCCTTAATAGGATGTCTGAGAACATTTGCAAATTGATAAGTAAAATAAGTTTTGTATAAAATGTAAAATTATTTGTTCAGGGGATCTCTTATATGTTCAAAATTGAAAACCGGCTAATGCTCATGTTACATGTTTATAAAAAATGATGAAGATTTTGAAAAATGCCCTAATATATTTAGCATATTATATTTTTTATTGCACAATTGATACTCTTTAAGAGACAATGATATAAAAGTGATAAATTTCACTTATTTTATAAAATTGGCAGATGTACTGAAAAAATCTTGTACTCAATAAGACATGTAGCTTACCATATGATTTTAGCAAATCATTTCAGATACCACTTAGCTTACACCAGCCCTAATAAGAGTGTCAAGAGTTGATTATTGAAAGAAGTCTTAATTTTTGGGATTAGAACACTAATTTACTAGTGAGGTGATTTGTATTAAGAACTCCTTATTGTATTGTAATTTTAGCTAAATATCTGTGATGATGCAAATTTTGCTCTGAACCTTCTTAAAGTAGCAAGCTAACTTCTTAAACCATTTGCCATGAGTAAGAGTGACCATCGACGCTGGGCACGTGTACGTGTTGATTCTCATATACACGTCGCCGCTATTGTGCTCCCCGCTCCTTTAAATTCGTCTAAGTCTTACATAGCAGGTTTGGGGACTTTAAATAAATTGTGAGGGATGCTTATGTAAGAATGTAATATGAGAATTCCATAATTAAAAAGTATCTGGGTTGAGAAATAAAAACAAATTCTCTCAAACCCATCTACCGGAATAATCTATCTCTGATTTCTACATGAATCTAGATGGATTTCAAACTTTTTAACCAACCCATCTTAATGCACGTCTCCTGATGTGGGCCTCAACTAACAGCTTAGCATAAATGAGAAGAAACTGACAAAGTGGAGCCGGATTCCAAGGGTATCACGAAGAGTGTAGCTGAATTCCTAGAGGATAACAGAAAATAAGACAATTGCTCATCTGGGAACAGATAAATTATGGCTTTGAACTTCCAGAATCATCGGGAAAATCTTCAGATCCATGTCAACAAGGTTGGAAGCATAAATCGTCTCACAAACCAGACTGGATCAACCAGAAGTTTTTAGATTCTCTTTAATTGGTCATAGAAATAAAAATTATGGTCAATTGAACTATATTAATATGACAAATTACGATAATTAATTTGACAAAATACAAATGGAGATTAATAAGCCTTCAAATGCAACATATGTAGTCCATGAAAGACGGTAAGCATGCAAAACCAACAGTGTTAAGTCAGATAAGTTGTAACCATAAGCTGTTTGCACACCATGGTTAGTATCTACGTGTCTTGGAAATTTTACTATTTTGGGTCAACATTTTTGGTGCTTGTTAATCAATTCAACAAGACAGCCAATTGATAACAACAAGAGTTTGAATCTTTGAGAAATTTTGCGCTCAAAGACCCAAGGCTTGCAAATACAAGTAATTCAACTATAAGATCCCTTCCAAAGAAGAAAATACAAAAATAAAACCAAAGTAATTTACAACTATATATTCTAAAGATATAAAAGATCTCATCTGATTAAGTTTGCAGTCTAACCCCAAACAAATGTGTTCTAAGATGGACGAAACTACTCTCTCTCTCACAAAAAATGTGTCTCTCTCTCACAACAAAATGCGTGTAAGTATAAGGCAATAATATGAGTGTAAGTCAAGGTGGATCCGAATACTACCAAACTCAAAAAAGAATTATAAATCGTATTAAACTTGAAAGAGGCATTAAAAGTTATAAAAACACCAATAATAGACTTCCATAATTACTCACATGCAACACATGTGCCAGAAAACTGACTGCTACTAAATACTAATGATAGAAGAATATTGATGTAGGGTCCTAAAATTGTTGTAGAAGATTCAGTGGATGATCTGTGGCACTGTTAAGACAAGCCATGTGGTAAACAGTAACCAACAAAGTTTGCAGCGTCAAAGAGAATAAAGCACAACCATAAGCACAACCATAAGATTCTGTTAAAATTGTTATTAGAGAAATTATTTGCAGTAAACACAAAGCAATCTACAAAAGGTTTTTTAATGCAAGTTATGTTGGTATAGCATGTTACCAATTCCGACAAGTTTTTTACGTGACCAGATTAAATTTGTAAATTGCAAACATTCATCAAAAGTGATAATCAATGAGGAGAGGAAAAAAGTTTCCTTCGCAAAGCATGTAGCCAGAAGACGGAGAGGTGTTGGGGGACAGATGCGTGAACTTTTACCTGAAACGTGCAATTTTCAATTTAAGTTGTTCCCAAAACAGTTTCCAAAATATAAGGTTTTAACGATGTTGTATGCTTGATTGGTAATACTTAACTTTTCAGAAACTATATTCATATTTCGTTAATGAATGAAATATGATGCCTAACAGTCAACAAAGTGCAAATAGATAAGCTAAACATGGCCCAAAAGCCCCATAGGAAAATAAAAGTAGTGAGAAGTTGTATTTCAAATTTGTCAAAAAGTGTGCCAATTCAGCTCCTTGTCTTACTATAAATGCATTATCAAAACATTCTAAGTACAGACTAAAGCAATGGAACATGAATTTACATCATTTGGAATGCATGACAAATCTGGCAGTTCTGCTGCAGAATGCTCCATGGCACTTTCTAGGAACATATGTAACCGCATCTCTTCTTCTAGCAATTGTCGAAGCCCCTTGACCTGAAAAAAATGATTTCTAATAAATCCCCATGGCAAAAACTGAAAAGTGTACGGTAGATTATGTGGCATTAGTTCCAAACATTAGTGTCGTGACAACCGAGATTTTGTTACTTAAAATAAATATGGATGCTATCAAGTATCAACGTAAAATTCCCCATGTTTTGTCATTATACTATTCTGTGGGCTAACATAAATATATCTATACGTGTTTTTTACATAATAAATTCTTAGTTGCATGTCAGGACTTTCTCAATATAGATTAGATAAATATAGGCAAAAATCAGTTGCATACGTTTTCTGCAATCAGTATTCACAATCACAAAACAATGAGTTCATATGCAGTCTGTGAAACAAAGTGATATATAAAAATGGTGTACAGATTGTGATAGTTACAACTTACAACTACCTAGAAAGCACATTTAATTATCAATTTTTAAGTTAGACTGCGATCACCATATGTAGACAATGTAACATTATTCTTTCCAACACCATACTCCCATCAATTTAATTTAAATGTGGTGAATAAGAAGCGAATACAGTTTTTCAGCATAGAGACAGAAATGTGTGCTGGTGAAATTAAAGAAGGAAATGCACTTACTTCCTCTTCAAGCTGGAATCTGCAAGAATCATTGGAGAAGTTTCGATATTGCTTGATTTGTTTCGGAACAACTCCAGCGGGATCATTCACCTAAGTAAGTGGGGTATAAGCTTATGGTTATATTGTATGGGAATAAAAAAATACAGTCCTCACCAAATACTGATTTTTCACCTTGTATAATATGTATGCTATAATCCAGGGATACAAAAGCACGGTAAAGATTTGTGAAGCGACTAGCGAGGAGCATAATATGATGATGGACAAAAAGTTCCAATAAGTCCACTGTCTGTAGAACTAAGAGACTAGGAGGATGTTGTTGCAATTGAAATTATACAGTTCTTGCATGGTCGCATTGGACAAATTTGACTGAGTATATATTCCTAAAACTACAAGGCAATAACATGATGCCTGTGTAAAAAAGAATTTCAGATGGAATGAAATGACTATTATATGGATAAAAACAAACATATGAAGAGAAATTAAGAATGGTAAAGGGAACAAAGTTGTTAAAGGCGCTTCCTTTCGATAAGAGTGGTCAGGTGCAAGAAGGGCCTATCATTCATCGTGCCTATTGAACAATGATCTCTATGTATGTAGCAAGGATGTTACTATCAGGAAGTGGTACATGTCTAAGATACATGCCAAAAAGTCAAAGACTGACACTGACCGAATAATTGGATGCATCTTGAATAAATGAGTCTTTGATTTTATAGTATTCGTCTAATTTCAGGTACTTAGTCGATAGTTTAGGATCACTTTTTAATTTTCCTATATAAAAACTCATTAAAATTTTTAATTTACTTTCATTTGTACATCAATGAGTAATTTAGTCAAAAAAGACATCAAAATTCATGCATGTAATTGTGATCTATCTATTTGCCGTAGGAGTACATACAAGTATACAGTAGTACACTGTGGCGGAGCCAGAAAACTTTGTTGGGGGGGCGAAAACATAATAACAAAATATTTTGTTTTCATAAAAGAATACAATTACAATGAGTAATTTAGTCAAAAAAGACATCAAAATTCATGCATGTAATTGTGATCTATCTATTTGCCGTAGGAGTACATACAAGTACACAGTAGTACACTGTGGCGGAGCCAGAAAACTTTGTTGGGGGGGGGCGAAAACATAATAACAAAATATTTTGTTTTCATAAAAGAATACAATTACAAAAATCAAAGTTTCATCATTAATATAAAAAAATAAACTTACAACACATATTGACGTGTTTTCAAATTTTTAAATCGCTTGATGATTACAACATTACCAATTATATCAAATATGTCTTTTTCTATGAATGTGGTCAAGTTATCATTCATCCACAGATCTTCCATGCAATTTCGAAGTTGACATTATATTCGTTGTTGAAAATGCGTGTGATATACATCCACTGGCTTTGAGATGTACTGCCTCCTCTTCCATTACATATAGAGATTAGTACCAATTCGCTACACGTGCGATGCATGTGACCCACCAACTTGAGAAAGTAAAAAAGAGAGTATAAAAATGGGGGAGAGGTCGGCTGGCTTCATGCTGGACTGCCTCCTCTCCCATTAAATACACAGATTTTTTGTTTGGAAATTGAGCTGACTAAGTATATTTGAACAGGATAAAATTTGAATTCAGATGAAACGAGGAAAACAAATTATGGATTAGAAGTAAAAATTAATTTAAATTCCACTCAAAGATTCTTTTATGTCATGTGAAGTATAAATATAAACTAAACAATCAAGTTATAACCAGTTGCATAAGCAAAAAAATGGGCGAAAATAAAGTAATATAAATATTCTTAAAAATACCAAAACATAAACATTAAGAAGTAACATGCAAAACAAAATTAAACATTAAATAATATCCAACATGCAAAAAAATGTTTTCGCTCTCATTTCCATCTTCCCCTCTAGTAACAGGTCTAGCATATGTTTACAAAAAATCTTAACAACAAACTAAATATTAAATAATATCCAAAAATGATAATAAATAACAAATAATAGTGAATAAAAATGACAGCAATGGTATCTAACCCAAAAACTTTGCTCCCATATACCAGCGCCTTATCTATTGGGACATAAAAAGATGATGCCTAAACTATACCCAATAAGCAAAACAATAATAACAATTAACAAATTATAATGGATAAAAAAATGAGGAATTGCCACGCAAACATTCCTTTTTGTTTGGTTCACAGCGCACTTAACTTTTATAAAAATAACAATAGTCAAACTAATAATGGGTTAGCTTCCAAAATAAAACATTCATTTTTGTTCGGTTTACAGCCCACTTAACTTTTATAAAAATAATAAGAGTCGAACTAATAAAATTTTATAAAAATAATAAGAGTCAAACTAATGAGTTAGCTTCCAAAATAATAAAGAGACAAACAGGCAGGCAATGGGTTTCAAACCCAAGTTCTTAAGTTTCCCGGCAGGCGCCGTATATACTGGGCATGCAAAAGATGGTGTTAGTGAATGCAAACACTTTACATTTTATTTTATTTTCCAGTAGCAATTGCCTATTATACAAAGTCTGAGAATGTTAGTGGGGGCAATTGCCCCCCTTTGCCCCCACCTGCCTCCGCCACTGCAAGTACATACAGGTACAAATGCACAACGCACACATGCACACTCCGTTGTCATGTTGGTGTGTTCTTGTGACCTGTTTTTATAAGAATCCAAGAATCGTATCCATGTCTCATGTCCCTTGCCTGGTAGAATTGTCATTGGAATAATGTTATGAACTTCGACAACTATCTTGAGTGCTGCTAGATTTAACATAGTGTACTTATCTTTTCACCATCTGATTATAAGTAGACAACTGTTCTAGCTACCCATGTTGACATTCGTTGTACCAATATTTATGCATGGTATACAAGTTCCATCGTATGATATTTTGAGAACAATTCCAGTTCTTGTATAATTGGTGTTAAAGAGGATGTCTACAAATATCTCTTTTTATCATGGATTTCTCTTCATATGTGAACATACCTACTTTTCTCCCCAAGACTTCACACTTTTGAACATGTCCATCGCTTTTTCTCAAGCTCACATCCACGGGTCAGTCACTTTTTCTCAAGCTCACGCCACCAATTACAACCTCCACAAGCACGGTTCCTTTCCTTTCCACGAACCTTTGATCTCGTAGTTTGGTTGAATGCAATGCTTTGGATCTTGATTGTGTTGAACTAAATCCAACTCCAACTGAATGAATAACACAAATCAACATATAATGACTTATGAATAGCATCTACACATTTCAGTTGAAACTCCACCCACAATTAATACCTAGGTTGGGATAAGGCAATTGATACCAAAAGTCTGATTCTTCCGATATGTATTACCTAATAGTTCCAATATAGTTGATACCAATAGTACAAACCAGCAGCCAATACCAATACCACGACCAAAACTGAGATTTCAAACCTTGGAAGGTAGTTGTATTGCTCAAATGACCTAGCACCTAATTAATGTTCCTCAAAGCCAAAGTTGCATTCCTTGATGAAAATGGTCTTAATTGTTGGTGCCAACACCTTAGTCATGCTGGTGAGTATATTGTTCACCAGATGATTAATGTCCATGGTCTTGTTTGTTATAGAAGTATTCCATTATTTCAAGCCCGAAAATGCTCTTCATCTATGCTTGGCAAGTCTAGACTCGGTTCATCTTCCTTTCACAAGTTCTTACAATCATGGTCCACTCAAGTTTTGAAAACTAGGTTTCGGTTTTGCTCCATCAAAAATTTAGTTCCAACCAATTTCATTTGTTTCAATAGTTTCGCTTTGGGTTACGGACGTATGGTTTCGTTCTTTACATTGAAAATTATTATAAATATCTGTTTAAATAGTGAGCATAGTGGTTAAAATATAAAATAATTATTAATGAACAACATTTTTGCTCGGATTAAAAACATGCTATTTTAATGTGATTTCATTTTTGCTGACATGTAAATCTTAATATTTACATATATGTGGTTTAAATCCCATTAAATTAAGTATAAACATGTGTAAAAGCATAATTAGAGGTTAAGTGTAAAGCATGTGGTAATAAGTTATTAGGTCGGGTTTCCCATATATATAATCCAAAATCCAATTCAAAATCAAATTTATTTAACAATATCACTTATGATTCTCAATTTGGGTTGATTTTGTCACACAAAGCTAACCCCAAATTGACACCATTTTAAATAAAAGATATATGTCCTCTCAAATCCTAGACCTAAATGACACTATCAAATCTAAGGAGGTATTGAAGGCATGACAGGATCTCAAGCTGAGAATCTGGTAAGTTCTCTCTTTCCTCTCATTTTTGTCTTCATGCTCTTCTTCATGTTCTTCTTCATACTATTTTTAGTCTCACAAGACAAAAAAGGCTAGCTTAAGTTTAATCTTTTTCTTGAATTTTTCACTGTGATTTCATTTGATAACGATTCCAATGCAGACTTTTTTCCTGATTTTGTTAAGATTATAGCAGCAATGTAAGAATTTTGATCAAAACCAAGTTTTCCATGTTGTTTCAGATCAGCACCGTCCAAAACCATCCAAACCGTCCGAAACTTTTGAGTTTCAACCAAAACCTCAAATGTTGGCTCCAAGTGATCGTGTGCCCCTACCCACCTTAGTATACATCTACTCCAAACACCCTGGAACATTACTCATAATACACATGCATCCATTACATATCTATATCGCTACATACACACCATATATGGCCATACACAACACTTATCTTCATGCAATAGTACAACCCACGACCATATACCCAATTAAGACAATATATCTGTTCATATAGACACGTAGGCAGCACATACACATACTCGCAGTCATTCAAATCTCCGATGTTTAGGAACACGCCCATCCCTCTTCTAACAACCAATGTTTGAGAACTCGGTTTTGATTCTGATTTTGGTCGTTGGCAAAACTGTAGACGTCGAACAATTTCGTCCGTTTCAAAAGGATCATTTTGATTTTTGGTTTCGGATTCAAATGTGTGTGTGTATCTATAACAATGCATTAATTTTTAAAAAATTTAATGAATTTTTATAACATAATTTTTAGAATTTTAATAAATTTTTATAATTTTTGTAAACATTTTTTATGTAGATAGTTTAAATGAGTTTGTGTATTTAAACTCAAACTCATATTTTATTTTAAGAATTGTGGTTTCGACCGAAACTAGCCGAAATCAAGTTTCATCGGCGATTTTGTATCGTCTCTTCGAAACCGAAACGAAATAATTTCGGGCAAAACCAAGTAATTTCGGCCTTCCTTCCTAACAACCATATACATTGTGTATAATTTGTTGACAATGTATCTGATTCATATGGTTGTTTCCTCTTATAAGAAGTCTACTGTTAGTTTTATCTTTCAAACATCTCAAGCATTGAGCAATAATGTAATAGAAAATTAATAACTCTTCAATTCTTTGGATGCAATCCTCATCAACTTTGTATACACGTCTTAATTTAAGAAGTGTGGGTATTATATTGCTAGACAAAATCACTTCTATTTTAGAGCAACCACCTTCAACACTCTCTCAATTTTGGACTGCTATTCCAAGGTATTGTCCCCACAGTTACAAGCATCAAAGCCGTCCGTTTCAAGCACACCTCCTTTTGATCAATTGCATATGCTACCAAAATATTGTATTGCTGAAGTGCAGAAAGTGCATTGCATTACAAGACAATTATGTGTCCTTTAACTAGAGAATCATTTAATATTTTTGCAATCTATGATATCCATAGAATCGCTATAAGAAAACAAAATGAAATGAGAAAAAAATCAAAAGAGAGAGATGTAAAATATATGCATCGCACCTGCAAAATGTGACGATAGCAACAACACTCTATAAGTGAACCGTTTGCAAAATTTAAACAATAGGTGGAAGAAAAAAACCCCTTACAAAATCAAAAATTCCCGGGTCCTGATTGCGCCCAGCATTCTGAGAACGCCCCGGAGAAGTCGATAGTCTGAAACACAAACACATTACCGTGTTATTAAACATATAGATCGAAGCTAAGCAAACAAAAATTACCAAGAAAAAGTAAAAAAAATAAAACACTTACAGATTCATTGTCCTCCTGAAAATAGGCGGCTCGCACATTTCTTCAAACGATGGTTTTAAAACCCGCCTTAAAACCCTAGAAATCACCAGCAGCGAGTCTGATCGAATGAACCAAAAAAGAGAAAGATCTGCCACTCGCTCACCGTTTCGTATGGATCCGCGATTATGGTTTTTTTAAAAATTGTCGACCAGATTTTCAGGGGTTTTTCTTGTTGTGTTAGGTTTTCAAAATTCAAACCTAGATCGAGCGGAGCAGGTGGCCGCGAACCCCGCCCGAGATAGCTGCGAACTAAATAACAGCAGAAAGCCAGTGAGCTTTTTTAACCTGTTGTTACTGAAGAACATCAGTAACTTTTTTTTGGGCCCCACCTACAATTTGGGCATTATAGTTTCGGTGGGGAGTGGGCGAGGGAATTTAGGAGGCGGGGTACCTGGGAATTTGAAAATGAGGGCATAGGCTGCCGCCGGTTACCGGTCACCGCTGTCGTTATCACGGGCGGACATGAATCGCCGTAAACTTTTAACGTTTCGGCAATTAGTGGAGCTAAAAGCACGCTGTGGCCCGAAACCCGCCAGATGCTCGCTCTGCCTCTTCAATTGTCTGGTTCCTTCCGCCGCGAGACGGCAGAATGGGTCCGATTGCATAACTTTCGGCACGTGCATCCAGCGCGCGTGTAAAAACTGAAAGTGGAATGGGCTTAAGTGCAAACGATTCCAAGTAGAAATTAGAGTCTTTGGTCATAAATTTTATTAGTGTTGTGAAGGGAAAAGTATGGAAATAGGTGTAGAGGGTTAACAGCCCCCTACCCTTGTATTTATAGCTTTCAATATTGGGTTGGATACCCAATTGGCCCAATGGGCCTATTCATAACACTTCCCCTTATCCAACTAACATTGAATAAGAGGTGGATTCTTCAGGATCCGAGTTAGGATAACTGCCTTGTTAAATAAAGAGCAGTTAATCCATAACTTCCCCTGTTTTTGGGGATGTGTCTAGGGGTGGATACTTCAGGATCCAGAGTCAACGAGGTTGCCTCGTCAAAACCTTGACTACGGAAAACCCTGTGGGAAAAAACATGTAGCCAAGGGAAAAGAGTACAACTCTGCGGTTGACTCCCCCTCATCTGACCAAGCTTCAGGCTTGCAGATTTCATATGAATCTATACATCAGTTTCATATGTATCTATGAGTTCATAGTTCTCTCATCCTGACCCAGTTTACATTTACTCACTCTCCTCATCCCAATCCCATGTACAAGTTTCTCAAAGATACTAGTAGGCAGGGATTTGGTAAGCAAATCCGCCAAGTTATTACATGATTGAATTTTCTGTACCTCAATCTGCTTCTGCTTCTGAAGGTCGTGCGTCCAGAAAAACTTGGGGGAGATATGCTTCGTCTTGTCGCCTTTTATGTAGCCGTCCTGTAGCTGGGCTATACATGTTGCATTGTCTTCATGAAGTGGGGTAGGCGCAAGGACGCCGGTCATCAGGCCGGTGGAGGTGATGATGTGCTGGATCACAGAGCGTAGCCAGAAACTTTCCTTGCTTGCTTCGAAGATCGCTAGGAGCTCTTAGTGGGTGGATGAGACGGTCGTCATGGTCTGCTTCACAGATATGGATGTGCCGCCATAAGTGAACATGTATCCTGTCTGAGAATTCTCTGTATGAGGATCGGACATGTATCCTGCATCAGCATAACCAACTAAACCAGTTGATGCCCCTTTCCTGTAGAATAGACCTAAGTCTATGGACCCTTGGAGGTAGCGCAGAAGAAGCTTAACTCCGGCCCAGTCCCGCTGTGTGGGTGCAGCACTATATCTGGCTAGTAAGTTGTCTGCAAATGCTATGTCAGGGCGAGTGCAGTTAGCCAGGTAGAGGAGTGCACCGATAGCACTTAGATAAGGCACTTCAGGGCCTAGTGCTTCCTCCCCCTCTTCTAGCGGCCGGAAGGGGTCTTTATATACATCCAATGATCTGACGACCATTGGAGTGCTGAGGGGGTGGCACTTATCTATCTGAAACTTTTTCAATAAGTTCGATGTGTAAGTTGACTGATGTAACAGGATCCCATCGTTAAGATGCTCTATTTGAAGACCAAAAAAGAATTTTGACTTTCCAAGGTCTTTCATCTCGAAGGTTTCTGTCAAGCTTCTAGAAATCTCTGCGATCTCTTCGGGAGATCCGATGAGGTTCAAGTCGTCCACGTAGACGGCTATGATTACAAATCATGTTGTCTTTGCTCTTATAAAGATGCAAGGACAGACTGTGTCGTTTGAGAATCCTTGTTTTGCAAGGAAATTGCTAAGTCTGTTATGCCACATCCTTCCAGATTGTTTTAGACCATATAATGATCTTTACAGTTTCACTGAGTAGATGTCACGTTCTCTCTCTTTTAGTGCTGCAGGCAAAGAATAACCGTCAGGCAATATCATATAGATGTCTCGGTCTATGTTGCCATATAGGTATGCAGTAACCACGTCCATGAGTTGCATATCTAAACCCTCTTGGGCTGTTAAGCCAATGAGGAATCGGAAGGTGATCGCGTCCATGACCGGGGAGTATGTGGCTTCAAAATCCACCCCTGGACGTTCGGTAAAACCCTGCGCTACAAGCCTTGCTTTGTAGCGAACGATCTCATTCTGTTCATTTCGTTTTCTAACAAAAACCCATTTATAACCCACAGGTTTTACACCTTTTGGCGTCTGGACTATGGGTCCGAAGACCTTGCGTTTGGTGAGTGAATCCAACTCCACTCCTATTGCCGCTTTCCACTTTGGCCAATCATCCCTGCTTTGACATTCTGTCAAATAGCGTGGTTTAATATCATCGTCGCAGTACGCGACGTTGATGGCAATATTACACGCAAATGTGTCATCTATGGTTGTGCTCTTTCTGTCCCAATACTCCCCAGTTCGTACATAGTGTATCGAAACTTCATTTTCTCCCGGTTTTTCCTCTTCATGAGAGTTTGGGAGAGATGGGGTAGTGATTCGGGATATAAATTGCATATTTTCCCCCCTAACTACCCCCATTTTGTGCCAAAGATTAGGCTTAATTGTGCTCTTTTTGGGTAAATTATCACTTTAGGTCATTTGCGGGGATTATTCTCATTCTTGACACAAAATACGGTTTTTATTGTCCTTATTGGCTTCCTACTATTTTTCATATGCTCCTGCTATTATTGTGATCATATCGACATTTTTTGGGAATTATTTGAGCATTAGAATATTTTATATAGATTATTGGAAGTCAATATTGTGTTTTTTTAATAGTCATTATATTTATTTTCATATCAAATGGACTAATTTCTCCTTCTCCTATTTTTCAGGTACTCCTAGGAGTCTTGGGGATTTTCCAGAATTTTCTGGGATTTTTCTGAGATTTCTAGGTATTTTTTTGGAATTATTTGAAGGAGAAATGGGGGTTTAAAGCAGGAAAAAGAAAAATTATTGGGGCGTCACGTGGCGCAATCCGGGCGCGCCACGTGGCGTAGATCCGGCCGTCGCTCGCTTTTGCATTTGGGCCGCTGGGCCGTTAAATATTATTAATATATATATATATATATTAGCGGGCCGCATGCCAGCTCGAAAAATTCGAGCGGGCTTCGTCCCGCTCTCGCGAGCGGGCGGCCCTCTCGAATTTTTCGAGCGGGCCCCGCCCCCTGAACGCGCAGGCGGGCGCAAATTTTAAAAAAAAAAATAAAAGAAAGCGCGCGCAGCGACAGCGGGGGCACGCGAGCAGCGCGTGCCCCCATTTTGATTTCATGCGGGTGCGGGCTCAGCGGCCTGCAGGTCGGGCGCTCATCCGACCCGACCCGCAACGAAAAGTTAAAGGCCTGTTGCGAAAATTAAAGAGGGGATTCGGCCAGTTCGTTTTGGGGGATTTCCAGCTTCTGTTTTTAGGCGATTTTTAGGGTTCTTGGGGTTCTTCTTCCCCATTAGGGCTAGGGGTGGAGCTTGGAGGCCATGGAAGGTGGAGAAGCTTGGTGGAGGTGCCAGTGTGGAAGGGAAGGCTCATTTGGGGAGATCTTGGGTGAAATTCTTCCTCTCCCCCCTTGTATTTTACACTTCTCATTTTGTGATGAATTGTGATGAATTTGTTATAAATCTCATCTTACTTAGTATGATGGAGTAGTGTGATTGCTTGTGTGGTTGTGTTGTTGGATTGTTGTTGTTGGTTTGAGAATTTCATCTCTAGCACAATTTTATCTTCTAAAATTTGTGTATGAAACTTGAGTTATTTTGTTTATTGGAACCCTAAGGGGAAATCCAAGAAGAGGATAATCCTAGCGGACCCTCTCTAATGCGCTAATTGTCAATTACTCGCATGGGTTTCATTCACTACTTATTGCACCCCACTTGTTCGATGAAATGCCGTATTTTCCGATTGAGCTCCCTTAGCCGGGAGATCAATTGAGTTATATTTGGGGATGATTTCTTACGCCACCGCCTCATTCACACGCACACCACATGAGTTCTCTTCGTTGCTTGCCGATTCGGCTCTCCACCCCTAGTGCGTAGGTTAGAATTTTTAGTTTCTTCACGTTTTTCACCACGACTTTTACCACTCATCCACCGTCAGCGAGGTGGTTGTAACACACTATTTTCTTTCGTTATCGATCAATTTTGTGAACGTAGAACGAATTGTCCCTGTGATCCGACCCGGTACTCACCGGTTATTTTATATTGCATTGACGCTCCTACGCTTGGGAGTGGAAGGCGTGCCCCGTGCGCGTTTTTCGAGTTAACCAATTGGCGCCGTTGCCGGGGACAACGGTTTCTATTATTAGCAATTTTTGATTGATTTTGAAAGTTTTTGTGTGATACTTATATCTCTTAGTGTGTGTTTTTCATTTTATTTATTTTTCACCTATTGAGTCGTTTGGTTGTATATTTTCATTTTTTTTGTGAAATTTTTTTTAACATGGCATATTCTTCGGACTTTTCGGACATTGATTTGGAGGATATCCCACTTCCGCCATACTTTCATGGCACGGAGTGGGAGAACCCTCATTTACATATTAAAAAATTTGAAGAATGGATGTTTTCATGTCTTGGTGGGGACATTAGCGATGATTGCATATACTTCAGATTTTTTCCCTCTACTTTACATGATGATGCTAAATTGTGGTTTGATTCATTGTCTCTCGACTCACATTTTACTTGGTTGTCATTTCAGGCTGAATTTCTCCGAGTATTTTTGCCTGTCTTTTTGTAGGAGGTACAGGGGCGGCAGGCCATGGAGCAGTACATAGCGAGCTTTACCCAGGCTGATGGAGAGGCCTACCATCAGACTTGGCAGAGGTTCACTGATTTGGTGCTTGCATGCCCACACCAGAGTTTCCACGAGGATCATCTTCTGCAGATCTTCTACACAGGATTATCGCCATCTGGGCGGGATTTCGTGCAGATGAGCTGCGGTGGAGAATTCTTTGACTATTCGACCGAGGATTCCTGGTGTTACCTGAGGGACCTTGCAGCGTGGGAGCAGACTGTGCCATCTGGAGAGCCGTCACTTGGATATGAGGATGATGGTCAGTCCCAGTTTCCACTTCAGGATGCAGAGCAGCATGTCCAGGACCAGCCTGAGGAGCCAGCTGAGGGCTCATTCCAATGCGACCCTATGGAATACCTAGTGAAACCAGTGAAGAGGGTGCATTGGGCCAAGTAGAGGAATTTGAGCATATATATTTTAAGGAGTCAGAGGAGATAGATGATGGAGTGCGTGTCGACCACGACAGTGACACGATGCATTTTCACTTTGAGGTTGAGGATGAAGCGGATGTGCATGATGGCCTAGAGCAGATTGAGGACACCATGGAGCATGAGCCACAGTCCACTTCAGAGTTAGCCTCACAGGTCGAGGCGGTTGAGTACTTAGGGAGGACGACTGAGATGAACTATTTCTGGGATGACGAGGGTGATGCGTGCTTGGATTTGCCCGAGACGAGTCTACCTCCAGTCCTGTCACATATGTCACTTCCGTCGCCTCAGGATGCGCACTTGCCAGTCATCGAGGAGGTTTGTCAGTAGCAGTTACCCATTGTGGGGAGTGCCGCAGAGATCGTTGATGTTGATATTGATGTCGATGAAGAGGATAGCGACGGGGATTGCGAGATAGTATATATTGAGACCGAGCTCCCTCTTACTCCAGTTTTCTCTCTGCAGCCACTTCCACCTCCTCCTGGGACATGGTATCATGCCACATCTAGCGCCATTATTCAGGGAAGTTCCCACCATCTCATGCCTTGCATTTCTGAAGCCAAATTTTCACTTCCATATACATTTGCTTCAGATTGTCGTCCATTGCATTTAAATTCTTTTATTTGTTTTGACGACCCGTTTTGGAATGCTTTTGCAGGGCACGAGGACATGACTTGGATTGATGCAGCTCGTCTCCCACGTGATCCATATTATCCAAAGGAGATGCTTGGAGTTGCATTGCTGGAATCCAAGGAGGCCGGTGGTGGCCTAGCTCCAAAGCAGCTGGCGAAGGAGCAAAAGGATATGATCGAGCAGCTACCACCACCGTTATACATTCGAGATCCGCCATTTGCCACGGTGTGTTCTTTCCATGTAGTGTAAATAAATAAAATTTTTATTTTAGTATTTTCGTGGGCTTTTTTTTATTTTCTAGGATCTTTTGCCGAGATCTAGTACTCTCCCAACATTGAGGACAATGCTTATTTTAAGTTGGGGGAGAGTATTAGAATCTTTAGGATTGTTAGGATTTTGGCGTTAAATTTTTTTTTGAGATCCCTCCATTTCTCCATCACCCATTACACTTCATTGCATATCATATTTTGGCCTCCTTGTCCTTACATGTCACGCCCCGCTTCTCAAAAACGTGGAGGCGAAGCGTGAGAAGGTCCGCTCAGACTTGAAGCTACAAAGCTGCAAGTCCGATAAGCGTCAATCACTTTCAACTGCAGGTCCTTGCAACGCGAAACGAAACAAAGATAATAATAACGAAAAGAGACAAAAGAGATATCTCAGAATATCCATATTAATAAATTTCCAACATTACAGAAAAGCCACCAGGCTAAAAGAAAATAGTTTAAAAGAGGCCCCATCATGGCCAACAAAAGTACAAAGCAAAGCAAGTAATGGTGCAAGCACCGACAACTAACAACAACCTAAAGCAAAAGCAACTCAAACAGCCTCTAAGACTGGTCTCCGGTGTCCACGAACTCCTCGACGAACGTGGGCTTAGGCTCAGCGTCAGCAAACACCTCGTCCTCAACTACTGTCTCTGGCTCAGGGTCTAACATGTGACACCCAAAAGATCAAGGGGCACATGTCAGCAAGTCTACAAGAGACTTGTGCAAGGAAACTGAAAGTAGGTAAAAGTAAAGCAACCTAGCAGTTCTAGCGTGATGCGATGACATGGCAGTTAAAGTATGAGTGCAACAGGTAAGGTAAAGTAAAGTAAGGTACGAGCATGACATTTAAACATGGCAGGTATTACATGAATCATTCACAAGACAAGTATAAGACAAGTAAAGTAAGCACCTCGTGCACAGAGATTCCGCCTTTTGGCTAGAGTGGCTGCGCGGGCCAACTCCTAAGCTCAAGTAATCGTTTATCCCTACCCCTCCACGTGTATCGAGCCAGGGCCTTACCCCCGAACAGGAATGCTCGCTTCTGGAACACGAGCCAGGAAGTGTTTTATCTTGTTGGCCTAGGGGTGCACCTAGCCAGACAAGGGAGTACACGTACAAGTATTGTAACGTGTGCTACGAATGCGACATTCAATGCATGGATGACATGACATGGCAAGTAGTAAAGCGTACAGGTAAGGAAAGTAAACATGACAGTTTAGTATGCATGATCAACAGGTTAAAGAGTTGGATCCAGCTTCGTTGTCAAGCTAGATCAATTTAGGTGACAGATCTAGTTTCGTTGTCAAACTAGATCAAGTAGGCGTCTAGCCAGCTATCATTTTACTGACTAATCTCTTTTACGCTAAAAACAACGAAATGGCCTTAAAACATGGCCCTACACAAAAGTTGGCAAGTTTCACTTGCCTGCAAGTACAACGTCTGAGCACACCGTCCAACGAGTCCAAAATCACAATTATCCTACGTGCACAAGTCCACCGGCCTACATCCGTTTTATTAATCTTGATTAGTGAGTTCTAAAACATTTAAAACACTTTAAAAACGTTGATTTTAATCTTGATTAACATGCAATGGGTTGGGGGTCCTAGGGGTGCAAAGCGTTACCTTAACACGACGCGAAAGCTGCACTGGCGTCGGGTAGCGACGCCATGGGTTGGAATAAAATATCGCGCTCCAAGTCCTGCTTCCAATATAGATTCCTTGCTGGAAATTTAGAGCAGCAACCAGAGCGACGAATCCAGATTACAAAGCTCGCACGTGCGACGACGGGCTACGACGTATCGCAACGTCGTACGCGACAAATCGTCAGAGAGAACGCTCCTATGTGGGGCCTACAGTAGTCCTAGGGACCAATGGGGGACCCACAATACCTCTGGAGAACTTGGGGGGCCCACGGTGGTAAGTGGTGCGACGGGTGCGGGGTTGCGACGAATGGCTCTCGGTCGTACAGCCTCGGTGCGGGGAGTTCTCTCGGTCGGGCACGCTTGGTGCGGGGATTACAGCGCAGCGGGCTGCAGCGGTGCGGGCGGGGGCTTGGTGCGGAGGAATTTGTCGGTCGGTGCGGGGGACAGCACTGGTCGGGCGTTGCGGATGCGGGGCTTGCAACGTTGCAACATTGCGGCTTCGGTCGGTGCGGGCGATCCGCTCGGTCAGACACGGGCGAAGGCGGGGCGACAGAGCGGCTTGGTGCGGGGTCGGTGCGGAGCGGGGATGCGGGCTGTGCTCTCGATCTGACCGAGAGCTCCTCTCGGTCGGAGCGGGCGAACAGAGCGGGTGGCAGCAGCGGGGTGCGGTGTGGTGCGGGGGCGGCTATCGGTCGGAGCGGGGAAAAATGGCCCGTTTCTTCGGTCGGTGCGGGCGGAGTTCGTCGCAACGTTGCGACGATTCGTCGCAACGTCAAATTTGGGTTTTAGAAGCGGCTAGGGTTATTTTCTTGCGAAAATAGGTCTTCCTAAAGGTTGTTTATATAGTGTAGATGGGTTGACTTGGTCTAGGGCTAATCCTAATGGGATTAGGAGTTTAAAATAATTTAAAATTCAAATCTACTCTTCCTAATCACATAGGGATTGGGTGTGGCCAAGATAGGGGCTAAGATTTGGCTCAAAAATTATTTAAAACGTTTGAAACTCAAATAAATTTTATTTGACCGAAAATAATTTAAAACATAATTATTAAAAATATTATAAACCTTGCTAAAAATATAAAAGTGGTCAAATAAACTCCAAAAATTATAAAATAAATATCGGGGTGTTCGTGATGACGAAAGTGACCTAACTAAGAAGACGGATCTCAATTTTGACGTCAGACGACGAAACTAAAAATAGAAACGTCTCCCGTCAAAAGTGAAAATCGCAACGTCCCATCGAATAAGATTAAATTGTGGGAAAACGACTCGAGAAATGTCGTTCCAAATTAGTGCCACTATTTAATACTCTCAGAGACGTTCACAACGGTATATCACAACAAAGTGTTCACAAACAAGCAAGGTCTAAAATTAATACGTGCACGGTTAAAAGCACGTGCACGAACAACGTACAACGAAAAGTGGTCGTTACATCACGCCATTAGCTTTGTTTAGTCCCTACTTGCTTAATGCCATGCGATTTTTCGGATTATCATTTTGGTATCAAATTCTCGATGTTCGATTGGCACGTTTTCATTTCTTTTCCAATTTGGAGTCGATTGCTAATATGCCATGTATGAAACTACATTAGATGTTGTGATACTCTCTTTGAGATAATTTGTGAAACGTTTGTTGTA
Organism: Scilla litardierei; assembly: GCA_030789695.1. Lineage (NCBI taxonomy): Eukaryota > Viridiplantae > Streptophyta > Magnoliopsida > Asparagales > Asparagaceae > Scilla > Scilla litardierei. The sequence goes on from CM061136.1 coordinate 16,963,818, forward strand.
AGTGATTGCATGTGTTGGGATGAATGGTGTAGTTTTTAATTGGATTGGATTTGGCCAATTGTGCATGCTTTGTTTTCCTCTTAGGAGTGGGTGGATGAGTTGATAATTCAGGTTGGAGAATGAAAAAGAGAGTAGTATAAGCGAATGGTTTTTCTAATCAAATCGAGTAGCCGGTGCCCCACGAAACATTGGGGAGGACGCCAAAGATGAGATTTAGAGAATCATTCCATCCATTTGCATATATAGCGTCATCACGTGTATGTAAATGTGATCGTGTCTGCATTTATGGCGTTATCGCGTGAATGCAAAACATAAACATCAAAAACAAAAAAAACAAAAAAAAGGAAAAGAAAAGAAAAATGAATGAAAAAATGAAAGAATAAGCCATATGAGTGATGCAATCTTATCCCCCACCACTTAGAAGAAATTTTCTTTTGTTTTGGCCATTTTCATGAAAATTTGAAATTTTGACATCGTGATATTTTCCCGATACGTGTGATACGGTGCTTATTACCTTAATTTTCGTTGAATTGGATCGAGGGGAGTATCATTTGTTGTTTACTTTCATACATTGGGTATATTGGCTTTGAAATCAATTGGAAAATCTCATTTGGGGTATGCCATGAAGATATCTTGAGTTGGTGCATGTTTTTCAATTTAATCCGAATTTTTCGCATATTTTCCTAGGGACTAGCAAAAAAGCTAGTTGGGGGGTGTGATTCGGGATATAAATTTCATATTTCCCCCCCTAACTACCCCCATTTTGTGCCAAAGATTAGGCTTAATTGTGCTCTTTTTGGGTAAATTATCACTTTAGGTCATTTTCGGGGCTTATTCTCATTCTTGGCACAAAATACGGTTTTTATCGTCCTTATTGGCTTCCTACTATTTTTCATATGCTCCTGCTATTATTGTGATCATATCGACATTTTTTGGGAATTATTTGAGCATTAGAATATTTTATATAGCTTATTGGAAGTCAATATTGTGTTTTTTAATAGTCATTATATTTATTTTCACATCAAATGGACTAATTTCTCCTTCTCCTATTTTTCAGGTACTCCTGGGAGTCTTGGGGAATTTCCAGAATTTTCTGGGATTTTTCTGAGATTTCTAGGTATTTTTTTGGAATTCTTTGAAGGAGAAATGGGGGTTTAAAGCAGGAAAAAGAAAAATTATTGGGGCGCCACGTGGCGCAATCCGGGCGGGCCACGTGGCACAGATCCGGCCGTCGCTCGCTTTCGCATTTGGGCCGCTGGGCCGTTAAATATTATTAAAAATATATATATTAGTGGGCCGCATGCCAGCTCGAAAAATTCGAGCGGGCTTCGTCCCGCGCTCGCGAGCGGGCGGCCCGCTCGAATTTTTCGAGCGGGCCCCGCCCCATGAACGCGCAGGCGGGCGCAAATTTAAAAAAAAAATTAAAAGAAAGCGCGCGCAGCGACAGCGGGGGCACGCGAGCAGCGCGTGCCCCCATTTTGATTTCATGCGGGTGCGGGCTCAGCGGCCTGCGGGTCGGGCGCTCATCCGACCCGACCCGTAACAAAAAATTAAAGGCCTGTTGCGAAAATTAAAGAGGGGATTCGGCCAGTTCGTTTTGGGGGATTTCCAGCTTCTGTTTTTAGGCGATTTTTAGGGTTCTTGGGGTTCTTCTTCCCCATTAGGGCTAGGGGTGGGGCTTGGAGGCCATGGAAGGTGGAGAAGCTTGGTGGAGGTGCTAGTGTGGAAGGGAAGGCTCATTTGGGGAGATCTTGGGTGAAATTCTTCCTCTCCCCCCTTGTATTTTACACTTCTCATTTTGTGATGAATTGTGATGAATTTGTTATAAATCTCATCTTACTTAGTATGATGGAGTAGTGTGATTGCTTGTGTGGTTGTGTTGTTGGATTGTTGTTGTTGGTTTGAGAATTTCATCTCTAGCACAATTTTATCTTCTAAAATTTGTGTATGAAACTTGAGTTATTTTGTTTATTGGAACCCTAAGGGGGAATCCAAGAAGAGGATAATCCTAGCGAACCTTCTCTAATGCGCTAATTGTCAATTACTCGCATGGGTTTCATTCACTACTTATTGCACCCCACTTGTTCGATGAAATGCCGTATTTTCCGATTGAGCTCCCTTAGCCGGGAGATCAATTGAGTTATATTTGGGGATGATTTCTTGCGCCACGGCCTCATTCACACGCACACCACATGAGTTCTCTTCGTTGCTTGCCGATTCGGCTCTCCACCCCTAGTGCGTAGGTTAGAATTTTTAGTTTCTTCACGTTTTTCACCACGACTTTTACCACTCATCCACCGTCAGCGAGGTGGTTGTAACACACTATTTTCTTTCGTTATCGATCAATTTTGTGAACGTAGAACGAATTGTCCCTGTGATCCGACCCGGTACTCACCGGTTATTTTATATTGCATTGACGCTCCTACGCTTGGGAGTGGAAGGCGTGCCCTGTGCGCGTTTTCTGAGTCAACCAGGTAGCAGGGCTTATAGTAGCATCCTGTGGTGTTATTTGTTTACCATTGCCAAGGGTCCTACTCTTTCGAGGGACTTGGTCTTTGGATCCCGGTGGTCGCCCTCTCTTTTTGAGAGGTCCAACCATTTCTGCTGCAGGCGGATTGCATCCATTTTGCGGTATGTCAATCCTAGCTGGAGTGTTAGTAGCATGGACGTGTGATTTGACAATCTTCTGGTTGTCAGTAAATTTGTCCGACAAGAGATGGACAATGTTTTGGATGTGGAGAATCTTTAGGACCTCCTCCTCACACTGGCTTGTGGGTGGATCAAAGTGACATAGCGTCTTTGTATCCCAAGTGATACATTCTGAAGCTTCGGGCTTCTTTGTCTGTGAGCCTAGTCTTGGAAACGATGTTTCATCGAATTCACAGTTTTCTAGACGTGCCTTGAAAACGTCTCCCGTAAGGGGTTCTAGGAATCTAATTATGGAGGGGGTGTCAAACCCAACATAAATGCATAGGCGACGTTGTGGACTCATCTTTGTCCTTTGTGGTGGTGCTATGGGGACGTATACTGCACAACCAAATATTCTCAAGTGTGAGACAATTGGTGGTGCTCCAAGTGCTAGTTGCATTGGAGAAGATGACTGACATCCAGAAGGTCTTAATTTTATTAAAGATGCAGCATGCAAAATTGCATGACCCCACGCATTCACTGGCATCTGGAATTGAAGTAATAATGGATGAGCAATCCATTGCAGTCTCTTAATTAGAGATTCTGCTAACCCATTTTGGGTGTGAACATGTGCTACAGGATGTTCGACTTCAATTCCCTGAGCTTGGCAGTAGTCTAGAAAGACTTGTGACGTAAACTCCCCCGCATTATCCAGACGAAGTTTCTTTATCTGGTGGTCGGGGAAGTGGGCCCGTAACTTGATTATCTGAGCTAAGAGCTTAGATAGAGCTAGGTTACGGGTGGACAGTAGACACACATGTGACCACTTAGTTGATGCGTCTATCAGGACCATAAAGTATCTGAACGGACCACTTGATGGGTGTATTGGCCCATAAATGTCTCCGTGGATTCTTTCCAGAAAACTAGGGGACTCCACGTCCACTTTTAGTGGAGAGGGTCTTGTAATCAGTTTACCCTTGTAACAGGGTGGACACTGGAATTTGCCTTTTTGAAGAATCTTCAGGTTCTTCAGGTCTATGCCCCTGGAGTTCTTTATGATGCGGTACATCATAACAGAGCCAGAGTGTCCCAGTCTATTGTGCTAGAGTTAGAATTCTGGTGTTTGGGGGCACTGCAGGTGTTCCGCCATGCATATTTCTGTAGTTTGTATACTTGTTTGGTAGAGTCCCGAGGGGAGTCTCTTGAAACGTTCCACAATGGTTTTTGAACCATTTGTAAGGGATGTTACAAGCAAGTATTCCATTTTATCTTCCTCAACCGTCTCTAAGTGATATCCGTTTAAACGGATATCTTTAAAGCTTAGGAGGTTTCGGATAGATTTAGGGGAGTATAACGCATTTTTAAGTGTGATTTGTGTGTTACCGGGGAGCAATATAGTTGCTTCCCCTGATCCTTCGATTATGTTTGCTGGTCCTGAGATTGTTCTCAGTGGGCCAGAATAGCTACTTATGCTCGTGAAGTAGTCTATGTTTTGAAGGATCGAGTGCGTAGATGCACTGTCCACTAGGCAGATTAATTCCATAACTAAAAAGAAAGACATTCAAGCAGTAAATGATATGAAAAGAAAAGGTTCTACTTTCATAAAAATAAATTCTCAAAATATTGTTTGACATGGAAATAAAACTAGATACGATGCATAAAAAGAAGATACATTGCTAGTACATAGAAGTGGTCCAGAACTAGAGAGTGTCATCTCCCATGAAGTCTTCAGGAGTCCATGAGGTCTCTGGCAACGCTGCGCTCTCAATCAGGTTTGTCTCAGCTCGAGGCTTGAGGCTTGCCTGTTAGAGGTCCTGGAGGTGTTTTGGTGTGCGGCAGATTCTGGACCAGTGGCCCGTCATTCCGCATTTGGAGCACTTGTCCTCCCAGTCTTTCTTGGGAGTGCCACCTTTGTTGGACACCCTCTTTTGCTTCTTGTCCACGAACTTCTGGTTCAGAGGAGGAGTTGGGGGAGTGGCACTCTTCCGCTGCTTTTGTTCTTTCCATTTCTGGAATTTCGCCTTTTTGTCCATCTTCTTCTTCTGGGAAGACTGAAAGTGAGCCTCTGCAGGAGGTGGCAGTGGAGCGGAGCCAGGAGGGCGCAGGTTGTGAGTGGCAACCAACAGGTCTCTGTTCTGTTCAGCCATAAGCAGGCATGAAAGCAGATCAGAGAACTTCGTGAACTTCCTCTCACGGTTTTGTTGCATAAGGATCATGTCCTTCTCGTGGAAAGACGTGAACGTCTTTTCCAGCAACATTTTCTCCGTCACCGTTTCACCACACAACTTCAGGCGTGAGGTGATACGGAAGAGTGTTGAGTTGTACTCCGCTACGGATTTGTAGTCCTGTATACGGAGATGAGTCCACTCGTATTGCGCACAGGGGAATATGACATCTCTCTGATGCCTGTACCTCTCCTCGAGTGCGTCCCACAGCTCGTAAGGGTCCTCTACAGTAAGGTACTCGTCCTTCATGGTCGAGTCTAAATGTTTCCTGATATATATAATGGCTTTCGCCTTTAATATATCGGAAACTTCCTCTGTATGAGGTGCTTCCACTGAAGCATCCTTGTCGGCTGAGGCAGTACTTGTTGTTGCCTTCTCAGTCTTTGTGAGACTGAAACCATGAGAGCGCAGATGGAACTTCAGGTCCAGCTGCTAACTCAGGTAGTTTGACCCATCGGCCTTCAGGACCGAAAAGTCGACATTTGCAAGTCTGGCCATTGAATGATCTAGCAATGTAAAGAAAAACAGCATGTATCATTTAAACTGAGTAAGATAGACATCCACGCATGTATTTCATAGCATGGATCTTATTAAAGTAATTTTAACATACATGCTTTTTACAGTTTCATAATGTGAATAATTAACAAATGTTAACATTCATGCATGCTGTTAGGCAGTTTCATTGTAACATTAAACATGGTATTAAAATAATTAACATCCACGCAATTAATGCATAAGCAATGAAAAAAGAAAATGACTTAGGACTATGGGGATCAGCCAGCCGACACCGAAATAAAAGGAAGTACAGTCCGAAGTTACATCATAAATTGCATGAAAGAATAAAATACAACTCGGGAACTTCAGAGAGAAGCCCCTATCTTCATTGTGCGTACGCCTTCAGCTCCTTTTTGGTGTCCTTCGGTCTTCTTTTTACATTTATATCCTCACTTACAAATTTCTCTCAAAAAAAGAAAAATTGCAGGAAAAAAAGTGTCGGAAACCTGGCTGATCCCTAAAAACATAGCCTAATTTGCACATCCACGCAGATAATATATTGAAAACATACAACCACGCAGATAATCAATCACAGGCATGTAAAGATTATTTTTAATAATCTGAATTGTGTGTGTCGTGCTAAAAATTTATTTTGAAAAACTTTTACCTTTGATCCATATTTTAATGTTTTGTTTTACCGCTATAAAACCCTTTAAAATTTCTTTTAATTATTTTGGGCTTTTTAGGGCCAAAAATAAAAAAAGAAAAATTATTTATGTAAATGGGCTAATTTTCTGGCCTTTTGGGCCATGAAAACAACTCATTAGGGTTAATTGGGCCTCCCCCGAAAAATTGGCCCGTTTAGGGTTAGGGTTTCGGAAAACCATAGGGGGCCCGCGGCGTGCCGCCGCGACGGCTAGCCGCGCAGAAATGCGGCCGCCGTGGCGACGGCGGGCCGCGGCCTGCAGGCCGCGGCATGGGGCCACGGCCGCGCCGCGGCCCGCGGCCTGCAGGCCGATGCCGTCGCGGCCTGGAGGCCGCGGCGTTTATTTGCCGCCGGCGGCGCTTATGAAGCGCCGCCGTTTCGCCTTACGGCGTGCTGAATTTTTGGATCAAAGGGGGGTAAAAACCGGATTTTTCAAGGATTTAGATCGCTAAAAACAGATTTTTATTGTTTTTAGGCATGCGGATCTAAAAATTGTGATTTTACCGTGTTTTTAAACTTTTTGATCCTAAAACATGCAGATCTAACGTGAAAAGCAAGTTTAGATCTAAAAGTTTTGATTTTTACCTCTAGATTCGACAAGGGAATCTAGTCGACGGTTGGTGAAGGATGACCTTTTCGCTCCCCGTTGAGAAGATTACGATCTTCTTGAATCTTAGCGATTGATGGATCTCCTTCCCCGCGAGCCGCCGTCTCCTCCAACGAGCGTGATCGTGCTGATTAACGTGTTGTGAAGGGAAAAGTAGGGAAATAGGTGTAGAGGGTTAAGAGCCCCCTACCCTTGTATTTATAGCTTTCAATAGTGGGTTGGATACCCAATTGGCCCAATGGGCCTATTCATAACAATTGGGTTTTTTTTAAAAAGAAATCGGTCCATTTAATCATGTCTAGAAAATCGTCCTCTAAAACATAGCATTTGCAATTAGGTCTCTCTATTCTTATAAAATACTCGAAAATAGTCCCTTTTGGAGACCTAATTGCAATAGTATTTTTTTAGAAATCGGTCTCCAGAAGGGACTCTTTTGGAGTATTTTATATGAACAGTGAAAACTAAGCGCAAATAATATGATTTATGAGACTCGTTTCTAAATAGTCTTGATTAAAGTGTCCAATTTCTTAAAAACCCAAAAAAAATTTTATAAATGGAACAGTTCGGAATCGGCTATACGCACAAACCTAATTATTGAATACACAGACCATTTATTTACAAGTTTATCATTGAAAATTTTTCCTCTTGTGCATTCCAACTCTCTTCCACCTCCCTCGTCTTCCTCCTTCCTGCTCTTCATTCCTCTCACGAGGGAGGGGTGCGGTGGGGGGCGACGGGGACGCCCGGGGGCCAGCGACTGGGAAGTGGGGGGAGTTGGAATGTAAAATGGTAATGTGGGGTAGAGGTTATGTATAAAGTAAAAAAACTGTTATGAATGGGGGAGACCTTTGGTCTCCACCCAATAACCATCCACCATCACACTCACTTAATAGTTGGTGTCTGTTAAGGCCAAAATTGACCAGGACAGTTGTCA